>JAWWMP010000081.1:96797236-96824601 GCA_035047865.1 Dendrocincla tyrannina
CCACAAGATGCTCTCCCAGCCCTCACTGGTGGTCGAAACACTGGCTAATGTAACACAGCTGGCCGGGAGACACAGTCGGCCGGGAGACACAGTCATAGTCAGTGAACATTCTGGGTCTAGTGCCATCCAACACAGTCAATTGCCCAGTACAATCATACCTACATTGTCTACTTTACTTTCTTTTTGTCTAAGTAATGAATGTTGTATAAAGCTGACTAACACACAGAAAAAGTGCCTCTTTTCAACATATTCCTGGAGGAAACTAAATTAAGAGGTATACAAAAGTGAGGAGAGAGCATAAGATTCTCTGTGGAAGGTTTAGAAGATTCTTACTAGATCTTGACAAATGCTATGGAAACACATAATCAGATTTATGTCATGAGGATTAGAACAACACTAGAATCCACAGTGCCTTCAGATAAAGTCCTAACTTCTGTTGCCTTAACTGCTAGAAATCAGTTCTTTTTTTCTACACTAAATACCCCTTATATCCATTTTCACCTTCCCTCTATAGAATTTAATTAAATTTTTTTAGACTGTATTAAATGGCCATCTGCCAGCCAAAATCTATTCCCATATACCTACCTGAAGACAGAGGCCAAGCTGGTTTTATACTTCTTTAAAGTAAATATTTGAAACTGAGCTTTATCAACCTTTTTTTCACAAGGCAGCTTTTTCATATCTTAGTTCACAGCGGTAGCCACAACGGCAACCTGTCACTAGTGGGGGTCCACAGGGCTCCATCTTAGACACTGTGCTTTTCAATATGTTCATGAATGACTTCAGCACAGGACTGGAAGGGATACTAAGCAAGTTTGCAGATCACACAAAACTCAGAGGAGTTGACTCCCTCTAAGGCAGGGAGGACGTGCAGAGAGACCTCAGCAAATTAGAGTGCTGGGCAATCACCAACTGTATGAAGTTCAACACAGGAAAGTGTTGGATTCTACACCTGGGATGGGACAACCACAAATATATGTACAGACTGGAGAGTGAGATACCATGGAAAGGGACCTTGGGGTCACGGTAAACAGAAAGTTAAATATGAATCAGCAGTGCCCTGGCAACCAGGAGGGCCAACTGTTTTCTGAGGGGCATCAGGCAAAGCATCGCCAGCCAGTCAAGATTGTCCCATTCTGCTCTGCACTGGAGTGGCCTCATCTGGAATATTGTGTGAGTGCCACATTAAGATATTAGAGAGTGTCCAAAAGAGGGCAATGAAGGTGGTGAAGGGCCTTGATGGGAAGCAGTATGGGGAGCAGCAGCTGAGGTCACTTGATCTATTCAGCCTGGAGGAGACTGAGGGGAGACCTCATTGCAGTTACAACTTCCTTGTGAGGGGAAGAAGAGGGGCAAGCACTGATGACTTTCCTGGTGTGACCAGGGAGAGGACCTGAGGGAATGGCCTGAAGTTGTCTCAGAAGAGGTTTAGGTTGAATATTAGGAAAAGGTTCTTCATGCAGAGGGTGCTTGGATACTGGAACAGGCTCCCCAGGGAAGTGTTCAAAACACCAAGCCAGACAGAGGTCAGGAAGCATTTGTGCAATGTTTTCAAGCACATGGCGTTACTTCTGGGGATGGTCCTGAGCAGGGCCAGGAGCTGGACTTGATGATCCTTGTGAGTCCCTTTCAACCCGGCATGTTATGTGATTCTGTGATTCATTCTTCTCAAGCACTTGCCATTAATCTTTGATCAAAAAATTTACTGTTTTCTAAGTATGTGCATTCCTTATTTCATTAGAAAAAATATTTTCTGAACATTTTCAATAACAAAAATTAATGAAATAGAACAGGGGAATTGTAATCAGAGGCAATGATTCCAGAATTTATTTCTTTAAGAGAAGACATAATATAGAGCTGAAACATGGATGAGCTGAATTTCAAAGCAAAAACATTTATTGTGGATACCCCGTCCCTAGAGGTGTTCAAGGCCATGTTGGATGGGTTTCCAAGCAATCTGATCTAGTGGAAGGTGTTCCTGCCTCCTTTGATGGGTAACAGAAAATGGAAATGGAGTGATAGAATAAATTTATCTCATGTAAAGGGAAGCCTAAAATTCATATTCCATTCAAGTCCTGTCTCCAAGATTGAAGATGGGATTTAACATACAAACCCTCCTTTGCTCAGTTTCTTTGTCCACTGTGAATAATTCATCAAAGAGAATATATGAAGACCCAGGAAAAAATGGTACACAAAATAACTCTCCTGCTATAAATCTTGGTTTTGTGTCACCTTTATGAGGAAATGCTCTTTTCTCATAGCAGTGTTTCCAAACATTAAGAATCCACTTTCTGAAAAAAAGGTAGAAAAAGAAAACTTAAGTTCATGGTAACATCTTAATATGCAGTGGCCAAACTTGGGTAGACAAAGAGAGTAAGAGACATTCAGCAAAGCACATCACCTTTCTTTAGCCATCTAAAGAGGCCTCCTATGACACTCAATGGGATGTATAAAAGCACCACAGCAGACTGATTCCTAGAGATATGGCCCTCTGTCCTAATTGAAAAGCCCTTGACATATTACCTGAAAGAGTACATGAGCAAGAAGGCTATTGTAAAGTAAATCTTGACAATTATGTGACATTTTCAAAGTATACCTTTTCACATATGTGTAATGCATAGGTGAAGTTTACATATATTTCTATATTTTATTCTGTAGTAAATCAGTGCTGCTTTTTTCCTACCTGTTTTTGCTAAGCTTGCCTCTGATTTTGTTAAAATCAATTATATATTCTTTTTAAAACTGCTGAACATGTCAGAGCAGCAGCAGAACTTACTTTTCAAATATCTGCTCCTGGTGGTATGTCATCCTTATGAAAAAAGACTTTCTGATACTGAGTTGAAATCTTCACTGATATTGTGGAATGTTAATGTTACCAGGGCCCATACCATAGGATATTGATTAAAAACACTAACTGTTAATAATGCACCAAAAAAAAAGTGTTAATATAGGACCAAGTGGTAACTCAAACTAAGGCACAAGATGAATAAAGGTTTCTGGACTGGAATCTAATCTAACCAGTTCTTGGTTTGGATTTTATATTTATGATGCACATCTTTGTTTTTATTTCTTTCCACAAGAGGGCAATAGTGAACCATAAATATATTTATCTTTCCTTCATTCAGGAGTGTTGAGAAGACAGTAACATTATTTTTCTCTTGAAAAAAAAATCAGATGTCACATCACTGTAATTCAAAATGACATTACTATAATTCAAAAACCTATGTTCATCCAGAAAAGAACACTACATATAAAAGAAAAATTTCCACCATGTTTCATCCTGAGATGCTGGAAATTAGAATTACATCAATGACTAATAAGCTTTATTCATATTTCTACCAATTGAGGACTTTTGTCATCACTTATTCTGTGCCAGGTATTATGTTTCTGTTATTTTATGTTCAATGTTACTTAAATCTCATGTTTAGATTTTTCTTTATCTTAAGCAACGTTTTCATTTTTTCCATCCATGCATTTTTCATATAAATTTCAATAGCCATCTTCTGGGGTTTTTTCTTGTCTCAGAGTATTTGCTATATATTTTATGGATCTTAGGTGTGTCTTGAACAACTGACTTGAGAGGAAATATTTGTGAATATTTTCCCAATAAAAAGAAGATTCTGTGAAATATGAAATGGCAACATCTTATTTATCTTTTCTCTCCCCTCTCTCCCCTCTCTCTTTCTTTTTTTTTTTTTTTTAATATTAGCAAACAGGAAACCTATTCCCCACTTAGATCTGTTACAATGTGTTCAAAAAATGTGGTGAGTTGACTATGTCTGGATACCAAGTGCCCAAAAAAGCTGCTCTATCACTCCCCTCTTCAGCTGGACAATATATAACAAAAGGCTCATGGGTTGAGATAAGAGCAGGGAGAAAAACCCTCAGCAGCTACCCCCATGGGCAAAACAGACTCCACTTGGAGAAAATTCATTTCATAGAATCAGAGACCAGTTTGTTTTCAAAGGGTCCACAAAGATCATTTAGTTCTAACCCTCTGCAAAGGGTAGGGACACCTTCCACTGGACCACGTTGGTCAAAGCCCCATCCAGTCTGGCCTTGAACACTTCTAGCGATGGGGCATCCACTACTTCTCTAGGAAACTTGTTCCTATGGGTCACTACCCCCACAGTAAAGAATTTCTTCCTCATATCTAATCTAAATCTCTTCTCTTTCCATTTAAATCCATTCCCTCTGTCCTATCACTGCATGCCTTTGTCAAAAGTTCCTCTCCATCTTCCTTGCAGGTCCGCTTCAGGTGCTGGAAAGCTGCTGTAGGGACTCACCAGGGCTCTCTGTTCTCTACGCTGAACAACTCTCTGTGAGGGTCAGCACAGGAAGGCAGCTGGATCTGTTTCATATCAATCAATAAACCCATGGCTGAAATGCAAAGGTTAAATTCTTCCCCTGGTCTACCCCATCAAGCACTTTATTTCTGTGCATTAGAAACCTGGAGGTTTAGTTCTTCATTTTTATCACAGAAAGAGAAATTTTCAGTTCAAAAAAGGATAGCAACTTTTGCCTCATGCAATATTTCTGCCTGTCAGGATGACTTTTTGCTTATGATTAACAGCAATGAAGGTTAAAACACACCTATAGTTTTGCATTCTTGTCCACACAAGATAAGCAATGGGATTCCCTGGATAAGGACATCACTTGTGTGCATATATCCAGAAACAATTTGAATTCAGAAATACCTGAATATTTGAAAGTTTGTGGAATAGTTCTGCAGCCAAGTTTACTGTATGTATTATCCCAATGGATTTTGCCTGAGCAACATAGGAAGATGATGTATACTGAATCATAGCAAAAATATTTGTTTCTATTTAAATACTAGATAAGACAAAAGAACAACTACAAACAACGGCTCATTCACCTGACAAATGATCAACAAAACTTTCCTGAATATTGCGTAGTTAACAAAACAAGTTAGTTCTCTGAAGGGACTATAATGTCAGTCTTTAAGATTGAACTTTTCCCTGCTGTGTTTTTTAAAGCTGTTTTGCATATAAAATCTTGCATGTGTTTTGGTAAAATATGCTGTTCATGGAAACACCTGGTTTATGCCTAAAAGTATGTGTAGAGGGCTTGTTTCAGTATCTGCAGTATTCCTCAGGTTCTGCCCTCTCCCAACACCGGTTAGTTCTCCATTGCATGGAAGATCTAGGAACTAACCCTAGGCCAAAATATGAGAATAAAATCAGTCATTGGGGCCTAAGCTGAAACTTCTAAATGTGTTTTACTGTATCCAGAGTTGCACATGAACAGCCATTAAGGATAGGACAACTTATAAGCAAGAAAGTTGAGTGTCTTGCCCAAAATAGTGTCTCTGTAAAGAGTTTTCCAGGCCTGGACTGCCTAACCCATCTTTCAAGCACTCATCAGAAAACAAAGCAATCACATTCTAATTGACAGGCTAAAGTCACATAACAGGGTTTACAAATTTTAGAGATGGGGGAAGATATGAGAAGAAAAAGGGAAGCATCTGAAAATATGAAGGGACTTTTGCAACAGAGGGATCCTTAGGATAAGAAGTTTGAGGAAATGGAACTCTGAGATGGGAGGTCTTGGTGACCACTGGAAGAACTAAAACATCTGAACAGTGCAGCAGGAGAAGAGAGGAGTTCAAGACAAAACAGAGGAAAAGGGGCAAGACAATGAAATGTGGATTCACAGGAAGAGAGATTCCGACATGAGCCTCTTGTAGGTCCTTCATCTCCCATTCAGGCATCTTGCTAACACTACAAGTTGCCCCTGCTCACCTGAAAGCTGTTATGAGAATATACCCATGAGTCATTCACTTCAGAGCTTGTGAAAGAGAAGAGAGATGAGCCAGGGTTACTGACATTTGACATTAGAGGACAAGAGACTTTTAAATTACTCATGAACAGACAGAGTGTAGAAAATCAATAGAGACAAGAGAGGCATGTTGCAAAGATGAAACATTTCAATTTAACCATGGAGAGAAAATTTTTGAAGTAGCATAGTGTCATATCAGCAAGCGAGCCCTGAGAGCAGGCTACCTCTTAGTCCATTTTAGAAAGCTCTTTTCATGACATGAAAAAAAAAAGCAAGGGTGTGACTATGGTACTCAGAATAAATAGTCAAGTAGATTTATTCAGACATTTTCAACATTAGCTGCTGGATGTACAGAAGCCAGTTGAACTGTTAGGTGATCCCCTGGTTGAAAATCAGAGATGAAGATGTTGTATCTAATGAAAAATACAAATACAGCCCAAGAATGACTGATAAGGGAGGGCCCAAAAATTTTTGCATATAGGTACAGATGACTAAAAAATGTAAAGAAGACATCCATGTAAACTAAATTGAAAACATCTATGTAAAACACTACATAAACGAACAAAAAAAGTGTGACATTTTATAAACATCTCTGAATAAGTAAGGAGTAAAACAAACAGAAATAATAATAATAAAAAAATATTAATGACCTTTAGTTTAAACAATATTGACCTTGAGAAGTATAGTTCAGGTGCAGGTGCTTTATACTCCATTTCTCTTTTGATCAATTCAATCTGTCAGAATATACTCCTGAGGAAATCTCAATCTGCTCCACTGATGAAGGAAAGGAAAATCTTACAGAAGTTCCTGGCCAAAATACTTCACATTGGAATATAACCTAGTCAAAATACCTGTGCTAGAGAGGAAACTTGGGAACCAAATAACCTAATACTTTAAAGTTTTCTAAATTGTATGCAGTGAATGGAAGGTTCTATTCACATTTTCATTATTAAAATAACATTAAATTTTGTGTTGAAGGTAAGGTCTGAGCACCTGTAACACAGAGAACAAAGCATAAATTCACAAGAATCACAGATCTTAGACACTTGGAGGGGCAAAATTCATATAATGAGAACTTAAATAAGTTGCATGACTTAAAGGTGCATTAAAATAAATTCAGTCTGTTATGTGATGTGTCATGATATGAGACAGATCCAGCAGACAGCTCATATGGATAAAGATAACTACCATAGTATATAATTAGTTATTAAGATATATTTATTTCTCCCTTTTTTAGACTTCATTATACCATTTCCTGTTGCTTTGTTTTTCTTCATCTAGCTGGGTTTTTGGGTTTTGTTTTGGGGATTTTTAATGATGAGTAATACATTAAATTAAGAAAAAATAATCCTTTTGTTAAAATTATTTTCTGAAAACAAATACTGTTTCCTATTCTCTTAGAAAACTTGAACTATACACTCCCTTATGAAATAAATCACAGATGCATACACTTGAAATTAGACAGCTCCCATTTGATCCCAGTGACATTGAAGCTGGCTTAATTTCATGGAAACTAATTATTTTCTATGTTGTCAGTATTTCTGCACTTCCCTTAATTTACTCTTCATCTGTGTGTAAAATCAAATTTAGAAGAGAAATGTCACCTGAACCAGAAGAGGGCTGACATCAAATTTTGGCATAGGTTAAGAATTTTAGCGAAACATAGCAACAAAACCCCTCCCAAAACTAAAGATTTACAGGGACCGCAGAGTGCACTTGCCAGGTCGTATGTGTTAACTGCAATTTCTGACTGTCGAAAAGTTGTGATATAACAGATATTTGTGGGATATGTATGAATGGAAAAATCAATTTGTGCACTGCCATACCTGTGTATAATTTCTACAGGATGCCTTTGCAATGCAGTTACAGAACTGGAGACACAGTTTGTCTCTTGGAGGACTTTACAAGATGGAATTAACTATTTCAGGTGGAAGAAAGGCCCCTGCAGTAGAAACAGTCATTGAGTTATATAAGAAATGGATATATTATCTCTTAAACTACAATACTACTAGAGTAACTTAACAAGATAATGAATATAAACTCTTTAGCAGAAACAACAAAGAATTGCGTATTTTCATATTTGAGGGGCAAACATCAGTCATCAGATAAGCAGTATTAAGCAGAAAACTAAATGTCCAGAGACTAGAACAGGCTTTTCCTATCAAGCAAAAAGAACCTGCAAGAAACAATCACTCCTTGCAAATATATCAGAAGATTAAGAGTTGTTTATTTTCAAGATAATGTTACTACAGGAGTAAGGTGGCATAGAGAGGTCATTGTACACTTTTATTTATACAGGTCTTCCATATTTGAGCTGAGAAAGGTTCAGGAACAGAAGGCATAATGAGGACAGAAATACCTGACCAGTTTTAAGATAGTGCTGCAGAGATCACCAAAGAAAAACAAGGTTGCCTTCAATAGCAAAGAAATGGATCCACATGTCCTAGATGGCTAATACAAGCCTGACATCCTCTTGTCTTGCATTCTGCAACTGCTGCCAAGCATCATTGGAAAACCTATCTTACACTACCAAGTAAAACCCTAAACTGCATGGATAACCAGACTGATCTAGAGGTAGTGATAGTTATCATACTAACTAGAAGCAAAAGGAATTATGAAACTAGTTAGATAAACACTAAGTCATGAGTGGATCATTTACCACTATATCATTTAGTTTAAATTGCCTGTTATTTTCCATACAAACTTCAGATATGATGGGTTATATGTTCTCTGTCTAACAATGTGGGCTTTTCTTCCACTTTTGGCTATGCATGGTACACATGCCTCTAAATAAGCCAATGAAGATTTAAAATATAAAAATATCAACAAAAATGAACTTTTAATATCACTCACCTAAAGTGTATTTTACACTAACAAACAAACATGGGCACAGGAAAAATATTATAATACTCAAAATGGAATCAGGTGGTTGCAGTCTTGCTTTTTAAAAGTAAAGATTCGGTCTGTTCTTGCTAAGTGGACCTGAATTCAAATGAACAGTCTGTAAGTATTCACAGCAAAAGAGAATATGTTCTTATATCCACTCTAGGGACCCACCAGGAAAAGGATCCAGCCATAAATGAAATATGGTCAACATCATTCCCACACACTGAAGCCAGATGGCACAGGCTGACCACATGCACATCCACAAGCATCTTGGGGAAAAAAAGTGGGTTTTATAACCTAACTGTGCCTGGGATTTGTTGGCATGCAAAAATAGTTGGCATAGGCCATGAGAACAGCACAGAACATTGTCACCATACATAGAAGTACCCAGGAAGTTTTCTGGACCTTTTAATTTACCAGTATAAATGCAGCTGTGCGAGGCCAGAGCATGTTCAACACAGTGTTTCAGTAAGATGATTTGGGCAAATTCAAGCGGACTGTCATGGGAGAGGAAAAAGACTACCCTCTCCTAATTTCAAGCTCTAAAGTATGTACATAATGACCAGCAAAGCAAAAGCTTACTTTTTCATGCATTTTTCTTGTGGCAACCAAGAATATTGGAAAAAATTCCTAAACAGCTGAAAATAGGGATTTGAAACAAGTTGTAGAACTTGTCGTACTACAAGTTCTATCAAGCAAATGTCTTGATATATGTTAACTTGGTGGCATATATTAGTTTCATTCATAGAAAATACAAGAGTTAAATGATGCAGAATGATTATTTTAAATGCAGGGTTTTTTTTGTTTTTCTTGGTATGGAGACCAAATTGAATTGGTCTGCTTAAAAATACCAAATTATGTGAATTCCAATTCAGGAAGTTAGCATGGGCTAGAGACTCACCTGCAGCAAATCTATGCAATTCATTTGAATTCAGAGACTAGACTCATAAAATTAAACTTGATTGTTTTTTCCTTTTTAACAATTGCAATCAACTCAAAGAAAGCAGAATAAGAAAAAGAAGTGACAATGCTAATGCTGAGAAAAGTAAGGAAGGAGAAACCTTAGTACCTTTGAGATCTTCATGGAGCAAGTTTTTGGTTTCATTTCTACATCTGCTATTCAAAGCAGAGAAGGTTGCTTTCAAACTCTTTTAAATTACTTGGATTGCATCTTTAATTTTGTTCTGCAAATCTTTAAATTGTCTCTTTTGTCATAAAAATATATATCAAAAGCAAATCCATTGAATTCAGCATTTCCACTAAGTTCAGAGGATTCACATCTGGAAACAAAATGAAACATAAGCAGGTTCAGATAAAAGCCTTTCAAAATGTTATGTCTATTTTTTGTCTCAATTTGATAGAAAAAAACATATAAATCCAGACTATAAATTTAATTTGAGTATTTTAGAAATAACATTTAAAGAATGCAAATGTATATACTAGCTAAAGATATTACTGGAAATTAATCTAAATAAACATGCTAATCCTAATTAAATTGGCTTTAAGAAAAAGTTCTCTAGACCAGTGCCTTAAGACAGTTACTCTTGTCGATAATACATTGCATCTTTAATGAGCAGTCTTTTTTTTCTAAGATTAATAACGATTAAAGAAAATCTTTTTTTTTTCCTTGGGAAGGTCTTTTAAAAAAGCTATGTAACAGACTTCACATCACCATTTGGGGAAAAAAGAAAGAAATAGAAAGAAGTTCCTAAGCTTCAGTTTTATATTTCCTTAAAAACCTGTCCAGAACTCAAAACCCCTTATCCAATGACCTTCCCTTTTTCTGTACTTGCTCAAAATTTAGTTGGTAACTCACATCCTATACATAAGAAAGATCATAAAGTTACGACAATCTCAACATATTGAAAAGTGATTTCATCTAGTTGTTACTATTCTCAAAGACAGTTTTCAATTAAAAGGCAATCAAAAAATTAATAAAAAACAGAACAATGTCCAAAAATGCTAAAAATAGTATGCAAGAGAGTGGAATAATTTATTAGCCATTCAAAATATATGGGAGTGGTGTTGGCTTTCTTTAAACCTATTTTTCCCCCTTTTGCAACATTTTCATATAAATAAAGAAGAAAGATTTTAACTTCTCTATAAGTAATTGAAAAGCTTTGTTGGTACATTTAAATCTTAGGAAAATATTCACCTTTTATAAACAATTTTTTTCCCTGATCCTATTTATTCCAGTTATATAAAATTCTAGCTGATACATCTATGTAAAACTTGATCAGCATGTTTATAATGAAAATGCCACAACTGCACTCATATAATACTATCAGTTAGATTTGCTGGTTGCCAGCACATCAACAATTATACCTTCATCAACCAGCTCCTAAAAGGAGAGAACTATCTTGGCTTTCTTTATAAGTCCGAGGAAAAAAAAAATAATTAGAGCCTGGTGCCAGATACAGCTGAGCACACCCACAGCTTTTCTACTATGAATCATTCTGTTGAACACACCTTATCTTATCAGCTAGAGGTTTTCAGGGTTATACTTTGGATATTAAACAGTGTAAATTTTATCACATTCCTATTTGACCATGGTGTGGTTTTGCCAAGATAAATTGCAGAATTCAGGCAAGTCCAATTCACACAGGCGCTTTGTTACTATATTTGGAAGAGTGAAAGAAAACAAGTGGACTACCAGAAAACGAAATTTGGTTAACTTTCCATTTTACTGGGTCACTCACTGCCCTTTCTTCAATCAAGAAATACCACCTTTGTGCAGCTCAGAAAAGGTCGGCTCAGACAGATTTTTTGACTATTCAAGCATCTGTCCCTGAAAGGCAAACACAAACCACCTACAACAGAAGGGCATGCCAGATAATGCAGAAACCAGCACTCTTAAACTCATTAAAGTAAACAACTTAGAGCCCAAAGGGTCAGAAAAGTAATTCTTTTGTGTCTGATTCAATACCCTAGAAGTTGGATATAGGATTCTGCCAAGCCACAAGCATAAGAATGTTATTCAGAGGCAGCACACTTACCTACGTATTAAACAATATAAATATATACATATATATTACAGCTTTTTGCAAGATGAAACTCTCTTCCCCAGAAGTAAAATTAATTCTTTTCTGTAGTTGGTTACCTAGAGGTTTTATTTCATGCCTATTCTTTGCAGTACTGCTAAAAGCAGTGACATGACAAAAACAACCAGAATGACAAATTACAAGAAAGGAATTAGAAACAAAAATGTCAAAATCTCTTTGTAGCAGGTGTATGCAACTAGCAAAGGAAATTATTCAAAGGTGAATTAAATTATCTTACTTTATAGTCTTCCCCCAAGAGTGCTCATTCAAGGTTATAACTACTCGAATCATGATAGTAAAATTAGCTCAGATGACCTGAACAGTGTGAGATAAAAGTGTCGTCCATCCAGTTGTAGAAATAGGTTTTTAATGTCACATAATTATTGCCATTTCTCTTCTATCTGTAAGATGCATCCAGCATATGGAGCAGAAAAGTAGCCACACAGTTTTTAAGACATCAGTCTTCACTATGAAACTTACTCATTGTTCAGGAAAGACACGTTTGCTGGAAGACACAAGCCAGATAATGCTTGTAGTATTACCTGCCATTAAACAGCGTATCCAATAAAGGATTTAGGAATTTGGAAGTAAGCAGAATTGATTCCCACCACAGGAAGCAGAGGCCTATGTGAGGATGATGAACGCCCTATGAAAGCATTAGCAGTCAGGTGCTTCAGCATGAGATGGGAACAAGCTGGCTGGCATTTGGCACCTGGATCAGTGTACACAGTGCAGAAAGGACACAACAGTATCTGTGGGAATTAATGTTGACTAGTCGATGTCACCATAAGCACCTGAGTGATTAAAATCACATTATTTAAATCTAATTAGCACCAGTAGAGTTATACTGTAGTCATTAGGTTGTAAAGTACTTCTTTACTACTGATGAGTATATCGCGTGTCATTCCCACACTGTCTGCACACTACTGTAACCTTCTGAGGCAGAACTGGTTGCTAGTTTTCAGAGGTCAAGGAAAGAAAAATATGAAGAAGTGAGTGCAGTTCCTTTGTAATCAAGATTTTTTGAGTACTTTACATCACTCAGAATACCAGAAAAGCCCCCAGCATTATACTGTGATTGGGTGAAAGATAAATGAATGCTCTGAGGACACAGAAGTAGACTGGTACTCAGAAAGAGTAAGCAAGAAAACGTGCAGTCTTCAAGGAAAGTGACATTTAAAGTGCAAAGTAAATCGTAAATGCTGTTAACAGGAAGGCTTTCATCAACCAGTGGAGGGATTATGAGATCCTAGAAAGATACAGAAAAACTCTGGACAAATCAAATCAAGTAATCCCAGCTCCATGAAGAACCAGAAAAGAGGTAAGTGGTGAACAAATCAGAAAAGGCTCTGAGATGGAGAAAGTTCCTAGGACATGAAGTTCCTGCTTTAGGACACTCACAGTATGCAGTAGATGGGGTTTTCTCTGTGAAAAGTTATGTAGCTTAATTCACATGTGAAAGGGAAAAGGGATTTTGTTCAAAAATAATAGTGATAAAATGAGGTAAATCATAGACTTTCAGGTAGAAGTGTTCACTCTGTGGAGGGATCTGACCTAGAAGAGTTGGATTTTGGCTGCACATTGGATATGAGATACAGCTTGGAAGGGATGGACTTCTAGACATCACAGGAGGCTTAAACTCTGCATAGTATAAATGAAGCTGACTGAAGGTGAATGAGTGACATCTCACAGACAGTAAAACATAATTTGAGATGTGGAGACATTGTACAACTAGCAAATTTGCCTTAAAAGGCATCCAGACTGCTGACAAGGGTGTTTCTGGTGCCAGGTATCTATTCCATCCAATTAAAATACAGAAATCTATGTTGTCTGTGTGTCTGACAGTTATTCTTGAACAAAGAAATCTGAGTAGGTTTATGAACCTCTTCCTGTAAGTCTGTGAAAAATAAAAGCAAATTAGCTCACAGACAGGAGGCAAATGACAGTGGATCACAATCTTTAAAAATATTCAGGAGTTCCAACAGAGGAAAAAGGAAAATTTTCCTTAATTTTGTAAGAAGCTGTCACCTCCTCATGGCAGAGTACATTCTTCATACAAGATATATACCAAAGGATGAGAACAGATTTCTACCAGTTAATAAGGAACATGAAGTAGTAAAAATGCAGTGTTTGACCAGTTGTTCATACTTATATCACTGGTCAAACAAAGATCACCTCATGTTACAGGAATAACATGTGAATAACATGTGATCACCTCATGTTACAGGAATAACTCTGTGGAAGCCAGAACATGGACTGTGATACCCTTAAGAACAACTCCAGGGACCCCCACTGCTGAGGAGCCCAGGTGAAGAGGAGCCAACAGGATGACACTGCATACATGGAACCATGGGCTTGATCCTTTTCTCTTTCTTCCTCTCCCCCTCCCTATCCTCCTCCCCTCATTCTCTTATTTTCATTTCTTTCTCTTCCTCACATTCATTGTTAAATAAATTCCATATTGTTGACTTCAGCATGTCGGTCTTATTTGCACCTTCATTCAGGCAGAGGTATCTCTTACTAATTGGTTGTAACAGTTTGTTCTTTCATGTGGTTTTTTCATGCTTTTGTAATCTGTGCTACACATCACACATAACCTATAGGTGGGGTTTCAACAGGGACAGTGAGGAACTGACATTACCAGTCCTGCTGCTGATGTTGAACCAGACTGGGAAAATTCCCTGCACTGCTCCCACGCAGTGCCTTCCCTTTGTTGAAACAGGTTGAGTTTCTCCTTGCTGTGTAGGTTTGAGGAGCTTCGGAAACAGCTCTTGACTGAAGTAATTCCACTTTAAGCCTTTGCACTGAAATATTTCTAAAATAAGTCTATAATAGGCTATTCTGTAGCTACTACACTTGTATCTGATACAAGTGATACAGCTACTACACTTTGCATGTGTGACTGAAATTCTGTGAATACACAGTGTCCATTTGTGAGCTTGCTGGGTCCTCAGGAGGCCTGGAAATCACTGAATCACTGTCCAAAGTGGAAAAGGAAAAGATTGTTCCTAGAGTCAGTGATCAGCCTATTCTGCTTTCCTTGGGACGAGGGATATAGTTATGTGGTGACAGGGGAAAAAATAATTGTTTTAGAAGTAATTTTATATTGTCTGTCTATAGCAGGGATTTGGATATGGATACAAATGAAAGACTTATTTAGGAGGTACCTGGTCATCTAACTCGTGGCCTTTAGCTATTCCTGACAGTCTGCCTTGCGCTTTCCAGTGATTTAAAGAAGCAAAAAACACCCTACTAAATGCATTTATCTCCCTCCTGTCTTTCAGATCTCTTTCATAAGGAAAACCCCACTGAGATCTGCCCCAACCCAACAAATATCATCCATAAAAATGACAGAGTAAAGGAATGTCACGGTGCTTTTGAAATTCTGCTGCAGCTTAAGAAAACATGGGAGTACCAGAAAGAAATTGAACAACTTAATGTTCTAGGAAATATTATTATTTCTGGATTTTTTTTTCTTCAGGTTTCTGTTTGGCATATTTTTTTTTAAAAATGTTCTTTTCCTTCTGTTTTCTTCTGCCTAAACCTGAAATTTCTGGGGCTTCTGTGTTCACATGAAATGTCATCAACTCCTTCTGCAGGGAATTTTGGATGATTTAACCATCTTTAAATCAGCCACCATCTGTATAATATGCACTTTACGTACTTTTCTTCCTTCACAGATCATCTCACAGAAGATATCATAAATACTGTTGCACACTGCATGATGAAAATATTCTTTCCACATCTGAATCTCTTTTTTAAAGTTGGTTTATTTCTGATACAGAAAGAATAGTGGTGAATGTCAAGAAGAGAAAAAGGATTCATGTGTGTGTTTGTGTGTGTGTTTTCTACTGCATAAACAGCAACCTAGAGAAACAGACCCTCTCCAGGGGAGCAAACAATGCATTGAGATGAGGTGCATGAGAAACTATATGATTTGAGGGATGTTGACCCTTTCAACCACCATATAGGAAACACCAGGAAAAAAAAGGTTGTTTTTCTCTGATGTGAAAAGAAGCTCTCATAAGAGTTCATTAAACTGTACAAAACTCACTTGCTCATCAATGTACCCTCCTTTTTGTCAATTTCTGAGAACCTAAGAATGTATTTGGAGTTCTGAGAACATGAATTTACGAATTTAATGATATAAGGGAAAACACAGCTCTTGGCTGGGGGTCCAGTCTTGAAGCTGCCTACTATTTGTCCCCTAAGTTTTTGTTAGTCACCGTGTTTAACAGCAATACATACAGCTAAGCAAGTAAATAGTATTTAAGGACAGGAGGGGAACCTACAAACCATTGTTAGGTTGTCAAGGTTTCTTCTTGAAAATAACAAAAACTGCAGACATTATTTCAAGAGTTCTTTGCAACAAAAAAGGAGTGATATTAATACAATTATATTTTATTATAGTTATATGAAGAAATAATATATAATTTATGAGTTTCATTATAATTCATTTAGAAATTACTATCTTCACATCTCTTGTTTACATGTTGTGTATTATGATAATTGGATGGAGAGTTTTTTTACATATATCTCCGTAAATATGATTTTGGCCATAATCAGTAGCAACCTGCAGACCTTTTACCATCTTAGGGCAGTAGAGTTGATCCTGGCTCCCTGTGACCTGAGCCTGGTTTGGCATTTGTCAAGAGCAGAGGGGCCTGTGGGTTCTCCTGTTTTTGGCTTCACTCTGTGACCTCCAGTGAGGCACTGGCCCTACCGACCTGCTTGGGAGTCAGCAGGTGGCAAACAGCAGCCCTTGAGGGCAACTGGGCTGGAGGAGGCAACTGTGCCACTCTCTGGTTTCAGCTGGGAGCCCCTGAAAGCGAAAAGTGGGCTGTGAAGGGGAAAAAAACAAACAAAAAACAAACAAACAAACAAAAACCACAAAACAAACCAACAAATCAACATAAAAATAGCCCCAAGCAGACCCAAGACTGGGAAGGAACATGAACAACTTGTTGTAACCCTCCCAGTTTCCTCTTGAAGGGACTGGAATGGTCATTCTCCCATCCTAGTGGAACCCAGGAAGGGTGAGTATCACCAGGATAACAGGTGAGATTTCCAGAACAACAGTTCTATGGTGTTTTTACCTTTCTTCATATTGTAATAGCATTAATAAGCACTGATAACAGCTATTTGCTGCCCTTTGATTAGATTACTAGTATTTTGAATAAGTTAAAAGTAAAATCTTGAATACATATATGTGCCATGTTTCCTTCTGCTCTTAAAAATATTTTGCATGTAAATGTTATCATTCCACTTTTTCATTGTATTTTCATATATCTTCTTTTTGCTTTTAAAACTGAAGTAATTTTATACATAATGAGTTCATTCAGTTACTTTCTACAAGAAATCACACACAACAAGAAGTTCAGGAGTGAGATGCTCTTAAAACAGCTCAGACAAAAAATCAAGTACTATATATGTAAATGCTTATACTGTGCAAACACTGTACTTATCAAGTGCTGAACTGTACTTAATAAGCACTAAACTGTACTTGTTAAGAAAGAGAGAGGGAATCAGGAATAAGAAATACGGGTCAAAAGTGAAGATACCAGAATTCACTTATAAAGCAAACACAGTGAAACATTCCACAGCTCTCCGATGGACAGCAGCTTCTAAACAGAACTTTTGTGTTACAATGGTAGGAATTTCCAGCCTTTGGATACATTCCAAAGATTCATCTAGCTGACAGTTTATGTTCATTTCCTCCTCCTTGGTTATAAATGGGACTCACACCAATCAAAACTGTACTTGATTATATTAAATTGAGTACCTTGATGAATAGAAAGGGTGTTGGAAAAAAAAAAAAAAAAGAAAAAAAAGATTAATGAGCTAGAAATTCGCTGATTGGCAAGAAAGCTAACAACTTCTTAAAATGTTTGAAATACATCACATGGAATGGTTATGACTGAAGAAGAATATCAATTGTACTTAGAAGTGATGGCATTTTTGATACCGCAGATATTTGCTATGGTTTTGCTTCATATTCTTGTATGTATTCTAAGACCAAAATGAACCAGCTTGTGAAAGACAATCATGCTTGGACCCAAAGATTTTAATTAATTGCTGCCACCTTCTGCATGGCTCTGTTAATTATTTGCATGGGAAAATAATACTCATAAAACTGATCTTTTTACATAGATCTGGAAAACTTCATATATTCCTTTTTGCTTTTTTCCTCTTTTTACTTGGAAAGCAGTCACTTTATCCTCTGTTTCCAAGTTAGGAAGTCATTCTCACACAGCTTCTTTTCCTTTGGTCTTGCCAATTAAATATCTGAACTCCAGTCTCAAAACTGAGCTTCACAGCAAGACAATTTAGATTGCTATTGAAACTTAGTGGGTAACAAATATGTTTCTCTTTATCTGTGGAAGTAGCTATAGAATGTTTATATCACATTAAATTTGAGTTTTCACATGGTCAGTTGTACATGGAAACCCTTATGATTATATCTTGGAAAGAATGTGAGTGTCCACAAATGAAAGCAGTTATCTGTTGATAAATCACAACAGCAGACAGGCGCAACAGTGTGTACAAACATGCACAGAAGGGGGCTGGAAATGGATGAAGGCAGCAAGGGTCCACTGCCATGGAGGTGATGCACCACAGGGCACAGTGCACATCATCCACACAGCAGAGGCTTTGACCCAGGGCAAGATCTGAGAGAGGATGCAAGTCTGAAGGTCAGCACCTCCTCAGGCAGAAGGTGTCAACATCAGGAAGGTCAACTTTTACAGCCATGGGATCCTCCCTGAAGATGGCAGACTGCTAGAAAGAGATGGAATCCATCTGACTAAATGGAGCAAGGCACCTTTGCCAGCAGATTGACCAACCTGGTAAGAAGACATTTAAACCTGGAATGATGGGAAAGAGAGATTGCAAACAACAATTTTAAAGAAAACAGTAGGCAGAGGCAGAAAAGAAAAAGATGAAAGACAAGAGAGAAGAACAAGAGAGAGCTCAGGAGTGGTAAAAGGTAATGAAGTAGAATCAGATTCTAATGTATGTACAGAACTGCATGCATCCTGAGAAAAGAGCAGGAGGAGCTACAGCTGTGTGTCCCATCATAAAAGTGTGCTGCAAAGGACAAACATAATCTCTTCAGGAAGACAAGCAGGGAAAGAGCACAAGGAAAGGATATTGACCCCTACAAGCAGGAGCAGCTTTAATATGTGCAGTTGTTATACATGATGGAGAGAAGTTTAGGTGGAAGTTTGCAGGTCAGGGTCAATAGAAAGGCCAGCAAAGGTGTGAGTTTGCTACAAACCACCCTGGAATCTGGGAGACAAAGTGGGTGACATCTTTAAACAGCTCATGGAAGTCTCTGCACAACAGATCCTGGTCCTTTCTGGGGGTCTGCCAAGTCCTGAAAGGGGAACACAGTGGGACCCAAGCAGTTAAAGGTTTCTGTTGGGTATTGGGGATAACTCATTGATGCAGGATTTTCACACAATTTATGGAGCAAATCCTCCTGCAGCATATTTCTGGGCATGTGGAGAAGGTGATTGGGAATAATCAGCAGAGACTGGCAAAGGTAGGTCTTACTCGATCAACTGGGAAGAGCTGTGGATAGCATTTACTGCAGGTTTAGCATGGATTTTAACATCTCCAATAACCATCTTGTATACAGGTTTGGAATTTATTATCTAGATGGGCAAACAAACAGATTGGTAAAAAACTGTCTAGATAATCAGTTTGAGAGTAGAGATCAATGGGTAGTGCTCAGTAACTTATGGAATACAATATGGGTCTTCAATGGGACCTTTTCTGTAGGACATATTTATTAACAATCTGAAGAAGGTAATAGAGAACACTATTCTCAGCACTACAGATGGCACAAAACCAGAGAGGGTGGGGGAAGCACTCAATATGTTAAAGGGAAAAGCTGCCATCCAGAGACACGGAAAGGCTGGAGGAAGGGACCTCAACAAAGACCATGTGGAACTGAACAAGGACAGGTAGCAAGTCCAGAACAAAGGATTTAGCCCCTAGAATCACTCTGAAATGAATGTCTAGTCCAGAGAAGTCACAACATAACCCTACTTTTTTACCACCACTCACCACAAGTCAGAAGATGTCTCTTATCACTATATAATCCTTTTTACAACTCCAGGGAATGATCCAAAGCCACACTTAGAATTTTTCATGACAGACCAGGAGAGACAAAGGGCATGTCTCCATTAAATAATTGATCCTCAGCTGCATGACCAGGATCATGGCCAGCAGTTTGCAGGAAGGGGTTAACCCCCCCTACTCAGCCCTCATTAGACCTTTTATTATACTACATGCAATTTAGTTTCACCCCCAGAAACCCAAGAAAGATGCCAAATTCAGCAAAGGACTAGCAAGATGTCATATAGACTGAAGCATTCACCTTACCAGGGAGGATACCTTCTTCAGCCCGGAGCAAGAATTATGGGTTTGTACAGACACATGACTAGCCCCCCAGCACCTCTGAGGAGGGAATTGATGGTGCCATGCTCTTTCTGGTAGTGTTTGGTAGAAGGATGAGAGACAACAGTCATAACTTGAAAGAAGTGAGGTTCAGACTGGACATAAGCAAATACTTTTTCTCTGTGAAGACAGGCAGACAGACTCATGTTGTCTGGAAAGACTGTAGTCAGTCTGTGAATGTTTCCAGAACCCAAATAAACAAAGCCCTGTGCTTTGGACTGGAGACTCCCAGAGGACTCTTCCAATCCGAATTTTCCTATAATGTTATCCTCCTCTAAAGAATGTATCCTATTTGGGTGCAAACACTTTGCAGATACTTCATTCATGTTGCTACATTCTACATGAAATTTTGGGATATTTCTGTTGTTTTCAGATGTTTTAAAGGCTGGTTAATGGTTTTGGGTGTTCTTTCCAACAGCGTAAGAGCACTGTGCTGTGTTTCAGAGCTGTCAAATAAAGTAGAGACAGACAATAAGAACTACTCTCATGCATCTTCTGTTCAGAACAGCCTGCCTGCCTGTACGTTGCAACTCCTCACAATCGCTTCAATCCGGTCCACTTATTTCCTCAGCTCGTCTCCTTACCTTTCCAGCATGTGTACTGCCTAGTAACAAATGGGGTCTTTCCTTCATCTTTGAACAGTAGCCCCGGGGAGGAGGCAATGCATCAATGTTTCTACTTTTCTTTTAAGGAAATTTTGTTTCAGTTTTTTTTTTTTTAGCAAGTAGCATAGTCATGTACCTGCTCACTAGGAAGCCCTTCTGGCTTGATATTGTATTTTCTTTGAAGAAGTTTTTGGCCTGTTGCTGACTCGCCCCTCATCTGTTATGCCAGGCTAGCAGAAAAAAAAATAAATAATATCCTGTCACTCTTTTCTCCTAAGACTTTCCAACCTCAAAATATTTAATTAGACAGAATTCTAAACAGAAGCTAAAGCTTTTGGAAAGATTAATAAGTCATGGAATATTTCTCAAGAGAAAACAGCAATAAAAAATGGCAAGAAATTCAGAAAGACTGTAGTATCACTCTATTAAAGAAAATTTCTGTTGGGAAAAAAAAGTTTATCTCTTACCAAATAAACACCAAATTACATTTACTTTCTGCAGCTAGTAATTGAGGTGTAAACACCTCAGCTATGCCTTCAAGAAGCACCAATAGCAACAGGGAAGTATTCATCCAGCTGGAACCAGAGATAGGAGAACATAAAGACAGTCAACATTTGGTGGCTGAGTTCAGCTCTCAAAACACATTGCTGCAGTGAGGTATCTGCTAGTGCAAGAGTTGTGCAGAAATACTGCCTATTTTTTCACTGAAAATAAATATTTTAGCATAGGACATCAGAAACAATTACTTCAAAATGTTTATAGGAAGCAGCACAGTGCCTGAGGTGGGAGAAGACACCAGAGGGAAGCATCAAGATGTCACTTATCCTCCTGACTGTTGCAGGCTCCCCTGCAAAGCACATGGGAAGGTGTACGGAGGAAGTCTTCCAGGCCAGGGTTCGTGCATATTCTATAAGGGGATGTAAAACTCTTGTTTAATTATCAAATAATAAGAAGGAGAGGAGGCCTAGCCAAATTTAAAGCATCCTCTGATGACATTATGGAGAGGATTACATAGCATCTTGTTTGTCAGAGAGAGCTCAGTGGTGCTTGTTTCCATTGCTCTCTTCAGAACACATTGCATAATCATTCACCTGACACCATTGATTTTTCACAGAAATAATGTTTGTTTTATAAGATGAACAGTTGAAAAACGTGGTTAATCTCTTTGCGATACACAAATTCATTAATTTTGGCTTCCTTGTAAAGGGTGCAATACAAACCCAAGCCTTTTACAATTGTTTTTCTTGCATTTTCCTTTATGTTTTTTTTCTTCTTTTGAAGTCTTCCAACACTGATACCAGCTGGCAGGATTCCCTGCAGGTTCAGCAAGTGTGCAGCATACAAATTCTACAATCAAAGTCCCACATTGCGATTTTCATCAAAGCACCACATGGATATATGCTGACATGTGTGCAAAGTATCACTTAAGCTTGGCAAAAATGTAGGCAGCTGTAGAATCACAGTCTTATAATCCTATTTTTCAATACAGTACTTGAACAGTAACATTCAGCTTTCTGTAGAACAGAAACATATATAAAAAATTAAGTACAAAATCATTGCATGTGGTGCTGACACTTTTTTTTATTCTTATGTTTTTTTTCTGGTAGTGTTCATAGCCTGGCAGATCCTCAGCTGCAGAGGAAAGAAAGGCAGGCACACAGGTACCTTGCGATTGATGCACTGCACATTTCCAGCAGAAATGTTTCTCCAATGATGGAAGAATTGGTGATGGCAGAATGCATCACTGTTATGTCTTTTTCATTACACATTCACCTGTGAACAGGTTAAGCCTACTGATCCTCAAAAAAAGCACTGCTTAATTTCAAGGCAAGGGTGTCATGATTCTTTCTGTTCACTTCCAGAAGAGGATTTTGCTGCTCTACACTGACCTCTGCTTGAAAATGGGTGAATGATACTGCCCAGTCCTGAAGACAAAAAAGAGTAAGACAAAACCCACCACATAAGTCTTCTTTAAAAGTGACTCTTTACATGCTCAGAACAGTAAAGATGTCACTAACAGAAAAGTGTCCTAGGTCCTGTTCCATAGCAGCTGCAAAATTGCTGTCATTCCAATGCAATTTGGAAGTTTCGATGTCATGTTTTTCTCCTCAGTGCTGGGATTTAACAATTTTCTTCTTAATGAAATGATGACAAAGAAACATTGTGCTGGTTTTGGCTGGGGTAGAGTTAATACCCTTGCATAGCTGGTATGGGACCATGTTTTGGATTTGTGCTGAAATAGTGTTCATAATTCAAGGATGTTTCTGTTATTGCTGAGCAGTGCTTACACAGAGTCAAGGCCTTTTCTGCTTCTCATACTGCCCCACCAGTGAGCAGGTTTTGGATGCGCAAGAAGCTGAGAGGGGACAGCTGACCCCAACTGGCTAAAGGGGCATTCCATACCATATGGCATCATGGTCAGTAGAAAGAGTGGGGGCAGAAGAAGGAAGGGCAGACATTTAGAGTGAAAACATATGTATTCTCAAGTCACCATTAAGAGTGATGGAGCTGTGCTGTCCAGGGGATGCCAGCTTGGCCTGCCAACAGGAAGTGGTTCATTAATTAATTGTTTTGCTTTGTTTATATGTGCAACTAAATTGTCTACTTTGTCTACTAAATTGTCTTTCAACTCACGAGTTCCCTCACGTTCACTCTTCTGATACTCTCTCATCCCACTGAAGGAGGAGTGAGTGAGCAGTTGCATGGGTCTTGGTTGCTAGCTTGGGTTAAACCACACAGACACCAAATTTTTCCTTTTATTTTGAAACAGAACATAGAATTCCTACAATTCTGTGTCACTTTTTCAGGCTACTGGTCACAAATCTTGCTTCTAAGAAGGGCAGTGAGATTGCCAATCTCCTCTTTGTCTCTCTTTGAGGAAATGTTGAATATCTTTCTATTTTTCCCTCAAGTGAGTGAAAAACAGAAATCCACTTCCAAAGAAGTGTTTGCAATGTGCTCCTGCAATGACTAAATAAATACATAGAAAATGAAGGTCTTATTTAAAGTTCTACTATTCACCCATGCATATTACCTGAGCCTTTGCAATCCTAATCCAACTTCTTTTGAAGCCCAAAGAAAGTACCTACTGACTTGAATGAATGAGACTCTGTATCTATTTTTTTTTCTTATATACCCTATTAATGTAGATTCTTTCTTTAGGTAACTGCACAACTTTAATGGTTCCTTTTTTCTCCTAAAATCTTTCTCAGTAAATTCACTCTCTCTCTCTCTCTCTTCAAACACACACACAGTTCTGACCCATCATCTTCAGTACTTCCCTCATGCCCTGGATACTATTTTGACTATTTAATATTATACAAATCAAGCACTCTTACTGCTGGTATGTAGCATTGATTTAAAATAATTATTGTACTGTTTTTTGTCAACAACATTCAAATAATTTTAACATTGACTTTGTATGTTCTTTCTTTTCCCTTTGAACTTCACCAAGAAGACACTTAAATATTCAGACTCTTGCATCTTTGGCTCTTTCATCTTCAGTGATCCCATATTTTTAGGATCAGGTTTCACATTGACTTACATTAAAGTTAAAAACAACAAAGGAATGATAGTACATAATAGGGATAAAGACATTAGATCCTCATCAGCAAAAGAAAGGCATGCATGTAAAGTAGCATTAGTTATTCTCAGTTACTTTCAATTGTCTGGAAAAGCAATGAATTAAATAACCCCAAAGTTGAGTTTAACTTTGAAGGTTGAGAGAAGGTGGGATTTTTTTTTAATAACCACAGCTCAGATTAAACATCAGGGGAAAAAAAAGAATAAAGGAGTTGTATCCATAAAAGGTCAGATATCTATAAATTGGGGATTTAGATTGAAAATAAAGGGGCTCAATCATTTAAGGCCTGAGATATCTAAAATATCTTTCCAAATATATCAATAGCCTACATTCCTTTAAGATAAAGTTTGCCAGTTTATCACCAGTAAGAGAAACTGTGGGTGACCTAAAGATAGAAACATGAAAATTCCTTGCCTGAGATATCTTTCCCAATTAGTGACTTTATTAAAATGAAAAACGTGTAACGATGTCTAGAATGTCCAACAGACCTTGAAAAAATGTTTGGCAAAAAAGAATTCACCAATTGGTAAAATAAAAATGTTAGCATGGAGCAGAAGATTCTGCTCTGCTGCCTTCTGTATGTCTCACATCTATTTCACATACATATAGTGGTCTCCATATAGCAGAATTTTTGTGGAGTTCAAATCCATGGATCTTTTACAATGAAATTAGGATTTTTTTTTTATTTTTTTTAATGAGAAATAGAAGGTTTCTGTTTAGCTGGGGGAAGGCAGAATGCCAACATACCACATATAGAAAATTTTGTGAAAATGCAAATTTCTCCAAGTCTCACCTGAAAATATAGGAAGGAATTTCAGTATAACACAAGCTGTAGCTTCATGGATACATTATGTTTGAGGGGAGGATCCTAATTACTGGTGTTCATGCACTACACAAGGAACCTGTTAACTGGACATGTGTGCTTAGACAATGAAGACAGTGTGTGTGTCAGATCCAAAGAAAATAAGAACTGTGGAAATTAATTCAGTAAGCCAAACAATCTTTCCTCTGACAATGAGAGTACAGATAGTTAATATTCTCTGCCTTCATCCCCTACCCACAAGGCTTCCAACCCTGGGAATTGCTTTCATGGTAGTTAGGCTTTTTTGCTAGTTTTGTTTTTTATTTTGGTTTTAAATTATTCCCTGAAGCCCTAACCTCAGAGACTAGCAAATATATCCTCTTGGGTAATCCTTTATTTACAATTTTTCCAAATATGTGGTTTTGAGTTAACTCTCCTGGGCAAATATCAAAAGGTTTTGAAAGTTTAAGTTACTCTTATGAATGCATTATGACCCTAACACAGTGCATTCCAGCTCATCTTACCAGGTTTGGGGGAGTTTTTTCTCAGTTTGTTTTTCAAGAGATTGGGATTTTTTTGTTCTGTTTTATTTTGTATGAGGGTTTGTTTTGGAGGACAGTCAAGATTGCCACATGCACCCATACTCAAGGGACTCTTAGATACCACCATCTATATGAATACTAAGTATTAAGAATGGATCGTAAGACTGGTTTTGCAACTGATCTTTGAAAAACAGAAATATAATGAAAAAGTGAATAAAGAGCATCATGTACTTTGTTTCACAGATGTTAACATGGCAGCATTCTGAGGAGACCTCAGAACTTGCCTCTTTTGGATGACAACTTCCATTGGCTTACCAGTAGTTAGGATATGTGACATTAGGGTTTTTGGCAGTAGGTTGGGGATAGGGCAGTTGTTTGGATTGGTTTGAGTTTTTAAAGTTTTAATAGCAGAAAGTGCCCAAATAATAAGCCTTCATGTTCTGAAGAAAGAGAAACTAGCACATGGCAGCACACTTTTCGTTAGAAGACAGAGACATGATAGGAAGTAACTCTTTAAAAGACCTGCAGAAATAGGAATAGTGCCCTGGAAATAAAATTTAGCAATGGTTTAACATTAAGAAGCTTTTGTCTGTTGCTGGTGATGACAGCCAAGACATAGGGAGAGTTTGAACTCTATCAGCTCACAAACCACAAAACATATAACAGCAGAGTCAAAGAAGAAAGAGGGCTTAGAATGATGAGCTGGAAAGAGCTAAATCCACCTTGCATGCCATCCTTTTCTGCTACCCACCCATAAACCATAGGCTTTTCAAGAAGAACTGCAGGAAGTTAATCTTCAGAATTCTTTGTATGTACAATAAATTCTCAAGAAACCACAATGAAGAGAATAATAACAATATAGTTAGATAATATAGAAAATTATATCGTTTCTTTTTAAGACAGTTTAACACAAAAATAGAAGTCTGAGCTACACTTACCATTACACACAAAAAAGTCAGTTTTAAAAGACTGTTTGAGAGTCAGCTGTCATTTTAATGTTCATGCATCACTTTACACAATACATATTACCTGAACTCTTTAAAGGTTGAGAGTGGCAAAAATTCAGCTTTTCTACTTTGCAAAGTTAAAAGTTCAGTTAGTGAGTAGCCTGCTCTTCAAAGCCAGGAAAATATCAGCCCCATCAATAATTATTATCCATGACTACTAGTTAAAATGAAAGCTGTAGCTTATACTCAAAGAATAATAAAGACTGGAATCAACACAGAAAATATCAGCATCCCAAAGGTCCTTCCCTGTACTGCAATTTCCCTCCACCCAGTCCTAGATAAGTCAGACAAAAACATATGAACATGACCTAGCACTTTGAAGTGATTTTGTTCTCCCTTAAAAAGGATTCCTATAATCATGCACTATTTTTTTTCTCTTGAGAGAGGAATAAGAAAAAGCAGACACATTTTCACAGACAATACCACTCCTAATAGGTTGAGCTATTTAAAAAGATAACCCAACTAATAACCTGTATTGAAATATATTTTCTCGGTTATTACATGTGTAACTACTGCCTGGAAAATTATTCCATTACAGGTATCTCACAATATACCCAGACATTTGAACGTTATTTAGTTGTTGTAGTCTCTAACCTCTGCCCTGAGAAACTGGGGGGGGGGGGGGGGGGGGGGGGGG
>JAWWMP010000081.1:96824640-96847887 GCA_035047865.1 Dendrocincla tyrannina
GGGGCGGGGAGGGAGGTTTAATTTCTTTTTTGTAGGACTTTTCTGCTCTTTTTAATGTTTAACCTCTGCTTGTCATGAAGAATGGTTGAAACTTGGAGAGGAACTGCAATGCCTGGGAGTATGTTCCACCAAAATGCTTATAAAAAAGGGATGTAGGATTTTGTTAATAGGTATTCCAATACTCCATGCTAACACAGTTATATTCAGAACATGGTGGTGGGAGACAGAGCTATCAGTCCATTTTTAAACTTGATAAGCATAGGCTGTGAGCTTGAGGGAAATGAAGTTAGTGGCGCTTCCAAAAGGTCTGAGCATGGTGTGAGATGAAGACTGTATTTCTGTGTCAGTACTATATATGTGACAAGTTTTCCTTGAATGCTAATTTGTGCATCCCACTGGCAGAAACATCCTAGAAACACCGGGCCTCCCAGTGGAACTGTCAGAAAATCCAGTAGCCCCTAGTTTGAGAATATGCATCCAGGCAAGCACAGAACTTCTCCAACTAGTCTTGTCCCTTCTCTCCTTATTCTCCAAAATGTACCCTATCCATGGCAGAATATGAACTTTTCATGAGTGAATATCTTAAAGAAAGAAGTTAATAAAGCAGTCAGTGACAGTGATAACAAAAATGATGCACGGGAACAAGGGAGACAAAGGTGATTAGACCCACAGCAAATGAAGAAATCACATGAAGAGAACGTATATTGGAGAAAGGATGTGAAATTTTGATAAAATTTCAGATGTTTCTGTGCTCCATATGATTCAGGTGCCTTGCAAACATAAACCCCTCTCAGGGGTGCACTGTTAGACCACCATATACCTAGAGTGCTAGGGAGACTGTTCCTACTTCTGAACAGATACATAAGTATACAGACAAGTAGATAATTTCTGATCTACTGGCTGACTTAAAATATTTTATATTTGAAAAACAATGTATATAGATAAATATGAAATAATAATCTAAGCCTAAATATACATATACCAGTAATTTGCTTAGTTTTTGTAAAAATATACAGCAATAAGAAGTAGTTGCTCCTATGCTTGCCTGTATCTCTTTCTGGAAGTTACAATGAGGAAGCTACTTTTTTTCGCAACCAGAGAACTATTTATTTCAAGGTAGTTAAAACTAGCTATAAATTTAAACAAAATTTTGGCAAACATTGACAAAACATTTGACACAAAATTTATTTGGGGCACTAAAAAATATTTATGTACTTTTTTTGTATGCATATGGATGATGTAACAGTTTGAAACCCATAGGAAAGAAAGCTCATTTTAAGAGAAGAAATCAGAAGGCACAGGTGGAAATGTTTAAAGTCAACCTTATAATCCAGAACTTGGGGTATTCATGTGGAAAGGTAGAAAAATTGCATTTATTATTTTAATCGAAGTTAATAATGGAGGGAATATGTTCTGATGTCTTTCTTCCATAAAAGTTTCATAATCACTTGGAATTTGTAGGAGCATAACTTCCTCTCATCCTCTTTTTCAACTGTGATCTCGCAGAGTCACCCCTTAAGACTCCAGCTCTCCATATTTAATTTGTCTTGCTTTTATTTTTAAAGTGTTTAAGTAAGTTTTGCTTTGAACCAATTAAGAGAGGAAAAGATTTAATTCCCACAAATCTAAGATGCATTCACACAAACTTGTTGATGGCGAAGTATAATAACACACATCTCGGAACTGCCTGCAAATACCCCCACTGCACACTAAAATCTCTCCCATCCCCTGGAACTTGCACTCCAGGAAATTCAGGGAAAGGCTCATGAAGATTATATCCACACCTGGATGGGGCATCAAGTATGGGAGGTATTAAGACTGCAGCAAGAGCCAGATAGGTGGCCCCAAAACAGCAGAAAGAGCAAAAGTCCTACTGAACTCACTGCAGGGTAGTGAGGGTTGCTATTTTAAAGTATTTCCTTTCCTTGACAAGAAATGGTTGCTCCTGTGGTCTGGAAGGGAAAACATGTCACTGTGTTTTAACTGCTCAGTACTGTAAGATGACATTCTTGTACATTTTATCTATAGTGATTTAAATGGAAATCAGGAAATCTCCGCATCTAGTGACTTGTTGAGCTGACAACAATTATCTCTGAGTGAGCATATGCCACTCTTGTAAAAATGAGATGTGATCATTTTTGTGCTTGGTTCCATATTCTGGCAGAATGTAAAACAATTCAGTAAAAAGTCTTTGGGTAAACAGTTTTATTTTCAATAATGCAAACGTGTTCTCATGTAAATATTACAAAGTTTACTAGTTTCCACCACACATAAAAAATGAGTGAAGCTCAGATTCAGTTAGCCCCAGAAAAGCTTTTGTCTACTCTGGCCGCTTCCCTTTTAAGAGGGAAAAAACCTTTCTTCAGAAGAATATTTTTCTATATACTAGGTTTCTAACACAAGCTGGTGCTTTTGAAGAAAAATTCCCATCTCTATAATTTTTTCCATTAAGAGAAAACGAGAAGCACTGCACTTTCTTTTGCAGCATTTTGAATACAAGTGTCTCTCCCAAGATTTTATTAACCAAAGGATATACTGTTCCACTTGACTTTAAATGTTTCTAATTTTCATTCAAACAGCAAGCCCTACAAGTATATAAACATAGGTTTTCAATTCCTCTACTCTCTGATTTTTCTCAAACTTAATTTTGGAGATTTCAGTGACTTAGGAAACAACATTTACATCTAGGTTTGAAACTTCTATGTATTAATAATGACTGAAACTCTCTAAAATAAAGCAGTTGTTCAGTGACCTGTGTGAAATACAGATTGACGGTGTCAAAGCAGCTTTCCCCCAGAGAAGCTGTTGTCAGGTGCTGTCACTAATTGGCAGCCTTACTGTCATTCACAGACCAAGGACTGAGTAGACAGAGATGAGCTATTCTTAGACAGTTTACCTATGAAACTGTATGCCCAGTGACAGCAGAACAGCTTGCACTTCTTCTATTTCTATTTGGTTTTAATAAGGTGTGTGTCCTAGTTTCAGCTGGGATAGAGTTAACTTCTTCTCAGTAACTGCTACAGTGCTGTGCTTTGGATTCAGAATAAGAATGGTGTTGATAACTCACTGATTCTTTGGGTTTTATTAAGTCATGTTTATCCTAAGTCAAGGGCTTTTTTGTGTGTGTCTCATGTTCTGCCTGTGAGGAAGTAGACAAAAGAAACTGGGAGAGAGCAGGTACAGGTGACTTGAATTGGCCAAAGGATATTCCACACCATAGAACATCACGCCCAGTGTATAACCTGGGGGAGTTACCTGGGAGGGGGGCCCGATCTGGGTTTGGGAATGAGAGCTGGCATTGGTTAGTGGGTGGTGAGCAATAGTATTGTGCATTACTTGTTTGTTTCGCTTCTGTGGAGTTTCTTTCTTTCCCTTTTATTATTATTATTATTATTATTTACTATTATTACTGCATTTTACTTTGTTTTCAATTAATAAACTGCTCTTACCTCAACATATATGTTTTACTTTTGATTGTCCTCCCTATTCCAGCAGCTTTGAGTGAGCAGTTGCATGGTGCTTAGTTGCCAGCTCAGCTTAAGCCACAACAACGTGTTAGGTTAATGGCTGGAGTCAATGATCTTGGAGGTCTTTTCCAACCTTAATGATTCTATGATTCTGTTACTGGAGTTGAAAGTAACTCTGGTAACCTCTTTAAAAATGTGACTGTGCAGCTGATTCGGCTTTTTTAAAAAGTTGTGGCTAAAGTGGGCTGAGTTGGGGGCTGAGTACAGTACTCTTCAATACAGAAAGATGAAGACACTGCAGGAGGAACAGGGGAATTCTCGGAAAAAATCACTGATCTCTTATTCTAGGTAATACAAATACTCATTTCTTCACCATATCTGTTAAGAATTTTGCATGCAATGCCTTAAAATTAACTGACGTGTAAGTGCACTTCAGCAGATTTCTTGCTGTGCTTTTCTGTACTACTTCAAGCAAAAAAGAGTGGAGTCAAGTATAAGACATACACAGCAATAGTTCAAATGTAGCACTTGCACAGTCTGAGTGAATAGGACCTGAGTGAATGGGACCTTCAAACATCTTGGTAGCCCATTTGATCTGTGAGCTAGCTATTTATATAAATTGAGAAAAAGTATTAGTAAGACCGTAAATGGGTCCAAAAGGAGACAACAGAACCATAAATACATGCAGCTGCACAGACACAATTTCCAGAAGAAAGCTTGATAAAACTTCAGCTAAATCCAGAACTTCACTCTACAGAAATTCTGTGCTATCTACTATTTCCTTTAACTTATTTAAAGCAAACAAATTTTTTTCAAACAAACTGCCTTCCAATGCAGACTAGAAGACAACACTGGCATTGAACTGGGAAAGATAACTAAAAACATGGTAGCTTTCCTTACACAATCATCTTCACTCTCCTCTGACAGACGTTTCTGATCAGTGGAAGGATAAACATAATCCTTCACCATCAAAGTCTTTTTCTAACCTTCATCTTTTAACTAAATTTCATACTGCTGGGGTATTGCATGGTGATTTGTGCATTCCAAACACAAATTTCATTCAGTTATCAAAGACAAGTACGTATATTCTGGAAAATATCCCTCTTATGCATTTTAAATGATCTTGGTTTTTCCATGCTCAGCAAAGTAAATTTAAAAGAATATTGAAAAAAGTAATAATCATTCTTGTAATTTTGTTCAATTTTTCCCTCATATTCCTTTAAACTTTTGAAAATATTATATCCCCTTTGACACCTAGAAATGAGACCTTCAGCTTTAAAAAATAGCCAATAAAAATCTGATACAAAACATAACTAGAAAGTTTCAACAGTAATAATACAGGATATGCAGAACTAAAATCATTGGATATAAATGTCAAATTGATCATAGATTGTGTAGAAAGAAGTTGGAGAACACTAACGACACAAGAATTAAGCAGGAAAAAGAGGTTTCCAATTCCTTCTAATGTACATCAGTATAACAGGGCCCAAGGGATACCCTTCAAGACTCTACCTGTGGACTACTACCAGTGCAGTGTTCAGCCTCTGGATGAGCTGTAAGCAACCTCTGCATGCACGACATTTGCCCCACACCGGCCAATCATCCTCTTTATCATGAGTTTCAACTTGTAATTCTAAATAAATCATGGGTTATAATGTGTATTGGGTTTCTGCATCAAGGTTCTGGTAGTGAGTGGGCTACAGGGGTGGCTTTTGTGAGAAGCTGACAGAAGCTCGGATAATGTATTTAAGAAGTGGGGAAAAAAACGCATTCTGAGGATGGAGAGAGGTGTGAAAGAAACAGCCCTGCAGACACCAAGGTCAGTTAAGAAGGGGGAGGAGGTGCTCCAGATGCTGGAGCAGAGATTCCTCTGCAATCCATGCTGAAGACCATGGTGAGGCAGCTGTCTCGCTGCAGCCCATGGTGGTCTGTGGTGGAGCAGAGATCCACCTGCAGCCTATAGAGGAACCCACACCACAGCAAGTAGATGCTCTCAAAGGAGGCTGTGATCCCATGGGAAACCTATGCTGGAGCAGGTTCCTGTAATGAGCTGTGGCCCTGGGGAAAACTCACATTCCAGTAATTTGCTTCTAAAGGCATGTACCAGTGGGAGGGTTCATGAAGAACTGCAGCCTGTGGGAAGGATTGGCATTGGAGAAGTTGGTGGAGGACTGCCTCCTGAAGGAGGGGCTCCACAGTGGAGTAGAAGAGTGTCAGGAGTCCTGCTGCTGAGGAGGATGGGGCAGAAGAGCTAACACATGATGCACTGACCGCAGACCCCATTCCTCATCCCTCTGTGCCAACAAGGAGGAACAAATGGTTGAGGAATGGACCAGATTGCACCCCATGCATTCAGTCCCTGACGCCCAATCACCCAATACTAGGATTTCAAAGCAGACCTCCCAGGTCACAGGCATGTACCATAGGTACTACAATGTCAGTTCCTTTCAGTATGTTTTCAAATTGAATAAGAATTAAAGAGTAAATATGGGCTTCTCAAAAAGCTGACCTGATTGTTTTGCTCTCACTCCAAAGGCCTTTCCTGCCTGTCATACCTATTAGGTGTTTTTCTGTATTGCTGGTTTTTAAACCCCACTTACAGTAGAGACCCCCAGGCATCATCTTCTTTCACTCAGGTGTTTATCTCTCTGTGCAGTTTCACAGGTGGAATGTACAGTGACAGTCCTGTACACTGGGAACACACGACCCATGGTGATGAAGTCCCCTCTGGGTACACATACTCCAGATACTGCCTAGAGTGTGCACACACAGCAAAACCACCCTGAGCACAAAGGGTAAATCAGGGCTGATACGTGGGTGTGCTGTGTCTCTGATCACGTTGCCAAGGCAGAAGTACTGTGTGGGAACTTGCAATTAGTAACACTGAGCAAATTTGAAATTACAGATGTGTTTTAAAACGTGTTCTTGTATTCATTTTTTATTTTGTTTTACTGAAAAAACCTTCTGCAGGAGACTTGGGCAGGAATGACTCACTCAAAAGTACCTATTATGAAGAAAATTACAAAGCAATCACAAGGACCATAGTTCCTGTCATCTTTTGTGTGAAAGGCAGCAGGAAAAATAAAATTGTTTTTAAAACCAGGTTTAGTTTTCTGTTAAAAATCTTGGAATGAGAGTATGAGAAGGCAGAGGATGACTTGGAGGGATGTCTTAAGATAAGAGGTTTCCTCACTAACACAAAAATTAAAAGTTTTCTGCTCTAATCAAAGGATGAAAGTTGGAGGGGTTTTTTATGACAGAAATGTCTGAGTAATTACAGAGTAGCATTTTTTTTTTATGTTGTATTTGTCTTTTTGAATTGCAGGTGGAAGTATAGAAGCGTAGGAGTTTATTTTCTGTTTTCCTAGGAGAAAAAAAACCACCGAAGTATGCCAATAGCTGGCTGGGAAAAAACAAAGTATGTCAATGCTATACTGAAACCACGAGTGAAACTCATTAGTGTCACATTTAGCCCCATCCATTATAATGGCAAAGACAAATAGGTGGTCCTCATCTGCAGATAGGTATGAAGGGGAAAATGAAGCCCACATGTTCATGTTAACAAGGTAGATAGGGTGGAGATTTCTTGCGTGTTCCATTGTTTTCACATCTTAGCTTTCAAGGAAATAACATTTCACAGTAAAAGGCATTTAGGACCCCTCAGTGAAATGTCTCACACCTTTATCAGATAGATCATTCAACATCTTATACAGGAGCAAGAAGCAATCTGAATAAGGACCTCAACATTGCTCTTAAACATGCTATTTAATACCAAAGGGTTTTGACTCAGTTGCAGTAAACAACAGCATATCAGCATGGAAATTACCATTTAAGATTACAGCAAGTTCTGAGTCAGTGTCTTTGTTTATGAATTGCATCTATTAATCATCATAACAAAAAGCATGAAGGGGGAGCTTGCAGTAGAGAAACGTACTCTCTGAAAAGAGAAAAATAAGTCAACATATTGGTAGGTTGAATAAGATGCCTACCAATGCTCCTTGCATAAGCAAAAGACAGATTGCTCAGAGACACCCTGTACTCAAAACCAGTTCAAAAAAATCAGAGTCCTTGAAAAAAAGTGGAAGTATTCATAATGATCATATAGTTGCTTAAATGTTGAGGGATTTTTTTCTCCCTCAAGTGAAAGGGAGAATTAAACCTTCAATTTCCCTAGGTAGAGAAACATGATTTTTACTCTTTTTTGCTACTCCATTGTTAAGCAGAATCAGCACTTCACCTGAAAACAAAAAGGCTGCTCTTAACTTTTAGCAAGTGCAAGGCTATTTTGTAAAAGAACATCCCTTCTCTTTGCAGTTCACTTTTTAGTAAGAAGACTCAAATCTGGCAGGTACTAGACAAATAGCTTTCTCAGACCTCTGGAGATTTTTAATATTAAGCCAGCTTTTGTGAAAAGTGATGAGGTTTCTCAAGAACTGCTTTGCAACAGTCTTCTGCTATTGGTAACTCATGAATATGCAGAAACCTGAGAAGAAATCCATTCCAGGATGCAACTGGCCCTTTTTTTGCCACAAAGGAACACTGCTTACCAATGGTCAATTTGTCTGCTAGGTCAGCTAGATCCTTTTCTGCAAAGTACTTTTCCATCCAGACAACCTGATGCTTGAACTGGTGAAGGGGATTATTCTGTCCCAGCTGCAGCACAATGACCTTTCTGAAGTCCATGGAGTTTCTGTGAGCTCATGACTCCAGTCTATCAATGATCCTCTGAGTAAGGTCTTTGCCCCCCTTCCCAAGCATATCAATCCATTCTTGAATTTTGATATCATTCCTAAACTTTTTAAGGTGCACTCTGGTTCATCATTCACATCAGTAACAAAAATGTTGAACAGCATCACTCACAGTATTGACCTCTGAAGAAAGCTCAGCTTTGTATTGCTGATCTCAAAACTTTGAGCTCAATGGTCCAGCCAATTTTGTATGTACCTTGCAGCCCACAAATCTATTCCATATGAACCATAAGGATATTGTGAGAGAATGTTGAATATATTGATAAAGTGAAGGTAAATACTAATTGTTTTTCCACAGACAAACAACATATATCCTATTCATTGCTGTTTTGTTCATGTTCTAAAATGCTGTTGTCACTATAAGTTTAGTTCTTGGAGAAGAGATGGAAAAGGTGGAATGGAAAGAAGACTACAGAATTCATAAATACAGAGGTTGCACCATCCACTGTGGGGGGTATATACATGTAAAAAAGGTTAGTCATGTGTGACTTTATTTCAAGAATTTTCATCCAGTCATATTTGTACTTTGATGCATAAATAACTGAGAAGTTTCATAAGCTTTTGAACATCAGATCAGCAGCACACGTGTATGTATATGCACATACTTTCTTAATGACATCTGACGCTTTGAACTCATATTTGAACATTATTAAATAAATACAATGTAACTTTCTGGGCTATTAGAATCAAAGCGATATATTCATAGCTGACTACTGGTCTTATTAGGGGTGCAACAGTGGTGCAGAAAGGCTGTAGACAATAAAAAAAAAATGAGAGAAAAACACTGCTGATAAGATGTCATAAAAGCATAAAACAGTAAGATTTAGACTGTGATCTTTATGCATAAAAAATTACATTTTCAGTACAAAAAGAGGAAAAATAACAGAGAGAAACATTGCTCTTGAAGGGGGGGAAAGCTTTAAAACTAAGAGAGAAACTTAAAGAACTGACTTCATATTAATATTGCTTTAAGATGTCACTTTGAGACTGGCTCCTAGAAACACACTATGCAATGGAGAGAGAAGAAACTTTGAAAAAAATCCCAAGAGTGGAAGCAGAAAGTATGGTTCCACCAAAAGAGAAGTTAAAGTCAGATGACTAATCATAATTAAAGTCATAATTAATTATTTCTTGTCTTACATCAGAAAAGACGAATAATTTTAAGGTATTTTCTTCAGGTCCTTAAGATAGTAGGGATTTTGCTACAATAAAAGTTCATTTATATTCCCTATTTATATAAGAGAAAAAGATACCTAATTTCATCTTCTAAAGTGAAACAGAAGACCCCATGAAGAAATCACAGAAAGAAAAGGGCCTGTGAAGGTTTAAGAGTATCTTTCCACATTTAGGCTCAGAGGATCTGACAAGTCTTATATCTCCTGGTTTTGAGATCATTCTGTAACAAACAGCTATGTTGACAAAGAGTGTTACCATTTACAGACTTTGTTGAGATCTTCACATGCAGCCAGAAGTTCTTTGTAACCTAACAGTCATTGCAGAGAGATTAAGTCAAATTCACGCTATTGGTGTAAACCACCAATTTCAATAGAACTGCTTGCCCGATATTCAGGATTATTATAAGCATAGCCAGCAGATCTTCAAGATCTGGTCCTAAGGATTTTGGTCATAATTTTTTGGGCAGCCATTAGCAGTCTGGAGAGATGAATGAAAGCAGAGTCACATTACTGAAATAGTATTTTCTAGAATCAGACAGTTTTAATTAAAGCAAAATAATATAAAAGTGGAAAATAACACTCTGTGAACCAAATTTCTGTCGCCATCTATTCTACATACTCACTTAAACACTTCAGTAAATACAAATGTATATATTTATTAAATGTATATCATTAATTTATCACTTATATTTGGGGGGTTTATTTTTGAAATTCAGGCAATCATGTAAGCATTAAAATTAGACTTTTTTTCCATCATAGCTCAATAAATGTAATGTACAACATACCATGTAGGTAGATGTGGGTGGAAGTTTCATAAATCATTTTGCCAGCAAAAGCTGAGTTCTTGAAACAAGTAGATATCCTCTCATTTCTTCTGCTCCTCAGAACTTTCCTCTTCTACACTCTGAATGTCAGCATTTGTGATGGTAAAAAGAATTCCACTGCAAATCCCATGGTGATTTCTTTGGTTAGTAAAAAGACCCAAAAAAATCCTTACAAGCTGGAATGAGAGATAGTTCTGTGTATTTTCACTCCTGCCTTATAATGAATCTATACAACATAAATAATGACTTTTTTCCATATAAACTCTGAATATTAAGAACAAAACAGCCCTGACATGTTTGCTATTAAGAACATAATTGCCTTATTGGTGCTTCTACTTGTTTTTCAGGAATAACAGCAAATTTATATTTATGGGAAAGGACATACAAAAGAGGAATTATTTATATGTCTGAACACATGTAGCACAGCTACATTAGAGTTTCTTTGGGTAACTATTCCAAATGAAAGCCAACAATTACATGTACTAATAAGGGCTGAAGAAAAAAAAGTTATGGCTGCTTTTCACTTTCAAAAAATTAAAACTCAAACTTAGCACAAATTGAATGTCTAGATATATTCTAAACATGTAGTTGATTATTTTTTACATAGTCCTCTCAAATTGGTGAATTAAGTGAATGAAGTGAGATAAATTGAAAGATTTTTACTTTTGGTGTTTTATCATTTACAGACAACTTATCTGTGCAACACTTTTTTAATCTTTTTAACTTGAAGATATTTCATGTAATTTTCGATTACTCTAAAAATGGTCCTACTTCTAATATGCAAGTCATTCCACTAATACCCATGGATGTTAAATATTCATCAAAGTGTCTACTAGGATAAGAATTTAAATTTCAGCTGGGCACTAGAGCAACCTCATCAGAAAACATTTGTTTCAAAGGAAAAAGTGTAAAGGATGCTCAGCACCATGGCATTTGGATACTTACCATAAAGAAGGTTTCTTTTTAAGCAGGAACAGCTATTACCTTGAGGATAGTGCTGTCCATCTGCACCAGAACTTAGTAACCCTTGGTAAAATCTTTCTGATCCTTGTATTCCTCTTGGACTAAATCTAGGAAATGCACACACTAGCATTAAGACCTATCAGTAAACACCAGCAAAGGTAGATTACTGTGTCTGTGCTTAGTCATGAATGGTGACTCCCTTATCTCTAAGTCACAGAGACAGGCACGTGTCAGCCCAAGCTGAACATAAAAAGAAATGTGTACAACAGAGTCCGAATACAACAGCATTCCTGAGATTTCATTTCTAAGGACAGTAATATAATTTCATATATGACTGTATCCATCAGTCTCTGTATTTGAGACGAAATTGACCCTTTTAGTGCAACAGAAAGTTCAATAGTTGTGTTGCAGAGCTCTCCTGCATCTGTGGTTCTGCACAATAGCTTTTCAGGGGAAATAAGGCAGCTTTTCAGGCTGTGCATGAAAGGAGTATGTAGGAAAAAGACATGCAGTTCTTCACAAAATAATGCCAATTTTATTTTTTTCATACATAGCTTGCTGCAGTGCTACAACTCCAAGACCAAGGAAAGAAAAGCCAAAAAAGATACACACTGACCCATGAACCAGGTATTCATGTGGACTATAGTCTCATTTAAGCCATGTAAGATTGTATTTGTCTCTGTGAAATTATATTCTTTTCTGCGAGAATCTGTGCTAGTTGCTGTTGCCCAATACTTTGGAAAGGCAAAGCATGATACCCTCTTGAAAAACATACTTTTGAAATGCCAGTCCCCACCACATTTCTTGGGCTCAGTGTTCTCTAGCCATCCTACCAATGCCACATTTTATCTAAGGTACACTATTAGACCAATTTCTCCTCTCTCCGAAGCCATTGTCAGCATTCTAACCCTCATCTAGGCATGAAAGCTGCTAAACTTTGTGAAACAGAGAATCATCAGGCCAATTAAATTTTAGTAAAAGAGGGCTTTTTTCCTGTTAACAAAGCTGACGTTATTATAACACATTATGAACATCCAACAATATGAATACAGCAAAAATAGATAAGCAGAAAAAGAGTTTGCTCACCCCATAAAGATTATAATGATTTCTAAAAAGTTTTTGTTTCCTACCAGCACAGAACTTTGACCTTAGGAAGGCTGTGGAGGAAAGACAAGCAAGTCTGGTGAAAGCTGGAAAGAGGTCTTCCCTCATCCAAATAACAAATTCCAAATGGAATTACAGTCATCCTTTGTCATCTGCAGGACCTTAGGACTTTTTCTATTTTGTAAGAACATGAATACAAAAAGAGGTGAAGCAAGGACCAACATTCACTCTTCCAAAATGCTGAATGGATACTCCCACCATCAGGAAAGTATTGTCTGGTAATTTCTGTGTGTAGGTAATTCAGCTGATAGAGGCAACAAGACCTTTGATTATATTAATGTAACAGAGATGATTACAGTTATCACAAATATGCACTACCTACCTCAGCAGGTGTGTGAAAATCCATAAGATTGTGTGTGAACCCATAAGAATTAATTTGATGATATTAGGGTAGGATAGTAGTTATTTGGGAAATATTCTTTTCACCAGAAATTAGTTAAAATACTATCAATTCAAATATGTTTACTCCTTATTCTGCATTTTTTCTGCCACCAATAGAAATTCCAGTTACTTCATATTCTTTCAGGAAAAAGTATTTACCAAAAAATTATCTCTACACGTCCCATTTTGTTTTCCTATTCTGTTTTCCTTTGGGGTTTTTTTTTCCCTAAGACACAGTATGCCTGCAGAAATGGGCATCTTTAGATGTAAAGATCTCTGTTTAGTCAATTGAGGATAAGGCTGAGACATGAAGGGGGCTCAGTATGTTTGATCCTGGTCTGTCAGCAGCAGACCTCCTGCTGATGTGGATCTAATACTAAAAAGGACATATCCTCACTAACTCCTACTGAAGCAACTTGTATGATCATACCAATAATCTGTGTTTTAAAGCTGTCCAAACTGTTGCATTGATTTTTTTACACTTTCATATGCTTTATGGAACAAATTTAGTGACATGGAGAAAGGGGTGAAAAAAACTTTTACCATATTACAGAAACAGTATCATAACACTATAATGTAAAATAAAATGCTGCAATCATTTTTGTCATCATAGAAAGTAGGGTTTTCTTGAGAAAATTATCACAGTTCTTACTTCTAAAAAGATAAAACAAGAAATCCAAGTTCTTAAAGAAAAATTGATTGAGATTTGTAGAGCTCATAACAGTATCCTTCAACAGTATATGTCTCAACTTTCCTCCTTCATTCCAAACAGACACAATTGCTTCCTTTTCTGCTACCTTTCACTTGAGGAAAATAAAGTTTTGGACATGTCCCTGGGGGGTGGCCTGAATGAAGTGCTTTTTATTTTAAGGGCACCAATCTGAAAATAAGGGTGATTCATCATGGGTGCTGGCACTACAAGCAGTTCTTAAGATAGACGTGGGCTTACTGTGTATAGAGACTTAAATTTTTCAGTATTGGTGATAATGTATTCCAGATACCTGAGAGCTGAATAGACAAGATTGAGTTTCCTATTAAAAATAGATGAAAAGCGTATTTTGAAGAACCCACTTTGTTCGTAAAGGCTACCTTAGTCAGAAAGCTCTGACTTTTTCAGACATGAACTAGACTTTGTAACTCAATTTCGCCTCAGAGTTCTTTCAATCAGACAGACAAGTAAGCAGCAAAACAGTTTTAGACTAGGCTTGAAGGAAGAGGCCGTTATTTTTTTACCTTCTTAGCAGCAACATGACCCATCATCCTCCCCCTCCAGCACCAAGCTCCTGAACAGCTGACAGCTTTCCTGCTGGTTGTCATGTGTAATTGTTAGGCTCAATTAGGCCCAGAGCTACTGAGGGAGAAGGCATAGTTAGGCTGTTATAGCCAAAAAAATCACTATTTTTATTCTTATGCAAGGTACAGTATTTGTCAGAGAATAATGGAAACTCTTTTGTGCAGCTAAAAATTGCCACTATTTTAGGTCCTGTAATTACCACTGTTTTAACACCTGCAAGGTCCTAATTTTTTCTCTTTGGTCTCTTTTTACCCATGCTCTCATTGCCCAAAAGAATATAGTCCAGTTACAACAATACTTATCATCTTCCAGAAAGCTACAGCAGGATAGGGAAGGGAGAGGAACACGTTTTTATAAGACTGACTACCAGACTGCCCATTTTGGTGGTTATCAGCTGCTTAAATGATATTTCCCTTAGGTGCTCTAAAGATACAAAATTATATTTTATAGTATTCCCCTCCATCAGATAATAAGTGTTTTAAACAAGTGTCAGTGAAATTCTTCCTACCTCCCATCATTAACAGTATAGTTTGTATGCTGATGTCATAAACAGATTTCATGAATTATTGATAAATGACAAAAATGGTAAAAGGGGACTCAAATTTCAGGAATTCTCATTTGTAGAGACTCCATATCATAGCACACTAGGAAGTGTTCTGTCTTCTACCCATTATTGCATGACGTTTACATTTGACAAATATATTCACTGAAATATCATCTTATTACAAATTTAGATACAATTAATAAATACTAATTGTTTGTCTCCAATTACAACTGAATTATTTTTATTTGTTTTTGAGCCTTTGCACTAAGGTTTGTAACCGTATTAACCAGGAATGTGTCACTATTACAAGGTTAATTTAAAGTAATACTATCAGAGATACTATACTCCAACCTTGTAGGAAAAAAATAGACCAGAAAGAACTTTGAAGATTCTAAAGAAGAAACATTTCTGTAATACATCTTTTTGTAATTAAGTTTGAGTTTACAATTCCAGTTGATCACATGATATTCCTGGGAATATTCATGCCTCTATTAAGGAACCAGGTACTACGAATAATATTTAGAATTGAAAAGTTTTCAGTGTTTTTGTGAGTGAAAGGAATGACTGAAGGTCAAATTAAAGTGATCACAGTCACATTATTAAGACATTTTCCAGTAATATGTGTGTTTCTCTGAAAAACTATATTTCATCAGAAAACATGCTATTAATCTCTTAATTACTGTGCTTCGTAAGAGAATGTAGTAGGAAATAGTTATTCTGAACTTGATTTCAAGCTCAAGTACTGAGTTGATCACAGCCATTTCTGACTTCATGGAAAAATCATTATAATGTCATTCAACAGTGTTGCTGCATGCCTGAGTTAAAATGCTATATATGTTTGCATTTTAATATTGAATACTTTTCAGTCTTCATTTGAATGTTTGCACTGTTTTAGGGTATACTGTAAAGATTCCTATGCTTATTCAAATGCAGGCACAAAAGCAATCCCCTTGTTCTACCTCTCATGATTTCTATTTTTTTCTGATAACCTTGCAAAGGAAATTTTCATTTAAAAAATTTAGTATTATAGATTTTCTTGTTAAAGACCTTCTTTACTGAAAACTGGAGAAGAACGAGCAGAAATGAACCCTAAACAATTGCAACACAAACTATTCACATTCAAAATACTTCTGCACTCAGCAAAGCTGTCTTTCATGACACATGTTTTCACTTTCTTCAAATATTTCTTTTTCTTGACAAGACTCTGATATGCATATACCAGTATGCATATACAGGCATGGTTCTTGCCACCCAACCCCTCAGATCTCAGCTGTCTCTCTGTGCACCATGACAGGATGTGTGATTTCACAGATTCTGCAGTTCTTGTCCACTTTTCTGCACAATTCTTGGAAGTTTTTGGAAATTTCAGCAGTCCATATCATAAATGTGCTAGTTACTGAGCAAGTTTCTAGTAACAGTTCCTAAAGACACCAGGATTTAACTCATAATAAAATTACCTTAAAATTGATGCCCTTGAGTCCATTGCAGTTCATTATGCCCAAAATCCTTTATAAATATTAATGAAAACAAAAATTTTGCAGGCAATGCAGTACAACCTGAGCTCTGGAGAGCTGCCACTGTACCAAAGTCTTATAATGTAAATGCAATTTTAATATAAAATTTAAATTGATCTATAGAATATACATGTATGTATTAAAAAATTAAATGTGATGTGTATAAGAGGAAATTAATGTAATATAATTTTTGTTTTGTCTTGCCCCCTTAGCAATTCACTCAGTGGAAAAACAGAGTGAATCTGATTCCTTTGGGGAGAAGTGCAAAGTGAGGAGGAGGAAGGCTGCAACTTCATCTTTCAGGGCCAGCTAGCAGCTAGTCTGGCTCCATGCCCAGCAAATCACCAATTCAGACAGGAGCAACCTGAAAGTTCATCCATAACTATGTAGTCACATTGTAATAGTGTGAAATAAACAAGTCATATTCATAATCATAATAATTACCTATGTGTAATTATGAAATTAAATATAATTTTATGATGAAACTATCATACAAACTATCTGGATCTTTAATTTCCTTTATGTTGTTATTATAATGATTTCTTTCTGTAGAAACTGTTTTCATTTCTGGAACTGTATATCAAAACAAATGACAAACTATTTCCAAGAAAGATTGCTTGAATTGATTTTTTTTATTCCTATGATTATGTCAGTGTTAACATAGATACTAATAAAATTCATTACCAATAGAGCATACGACATCTGTTTCTCATATTTTGTAGGACAGAGAAAAAGTCTCACTATTCTTCTATCACTCTTTGTAGTGGTCATACGAAGTCCCTAGAAGAGCTGTATTTTGTAGACTCCATGTTTCACATTTTTCAATCACCTAAGAGTTATATTTGACTTGGAATTGCAGCCAGGCTAAGTTCTCAGTTGCTTTGTTTCTACCACAATTAAATGCTGGGGCTCCACTAAGGCAAAGGCTATTCATTCCCAGCTTCAGCCACCACTGCCAGTGAAGTCTGTGTCCACAGCTCCATCTCTCAGCTTCCAAGCTCAAACAAACTATCCCAACAGCACACCGCCTTCTGTGCACCACTGCTGGCTCCAGCTGGCTTGCAGCAATGCTATTACATAGAACAGGTGGCTTATTTTTAAACAAAATAGCCCTGTCAATGAACACTTCTAGATGAATGCAGTATTTAAGAGAGCTGGAACTAAATTAACTATGTTAATTATGATGTTTAGCAGCTCTTGGAAGCATATTCTGAAGCCACAGGGACCTCAAGTCTCATTGTCAGAGGTAACGCTGGCTGTGCCAACCTACCTTTTTTTGCAATACAAAGTTTTTGTTTGTTTTTTTTTTTATGAGTCAGACTACCATCTAGCCTAAATTGCTCTTTGTTTATTGTTTTATACTTAATAATCTTTCCTTCCTGCGCTTTCTTTATTCCTTTTGTTTGTTTCATTTAAGAGTATGTTGAATGTAGCCCCCTGAAAATAAGGCAACATACCTTTCAATGCTTTTTCAAATTAAATCAGCACATCAGTCTGCCAAAAATAATTGCAGTGCTAGAACTTTAAACCAAAGAGGCAATATAGTTGCCAAATGTTTACAACACAGAATGAGTCAATTTCAACTTTGTAAATAATTAGTAGAAAGCAAAATTTTCTTGAGTTTTAGACAGCTTCTCACCTGAAAGGAAGTTTGCTAAGAAAATAACATCTTCAAAGTATATAGAAATATGATGAGAACTTCAGGGGGAAATATTGGGCCAGTGAAGTCAAAGGAAAATTGATGAATGCTGTTACATTTCATCATGTTTGTCAAAAATGGTAAATGATAACTACAATAAATAATTGATAATTGTTAGAAAATTTACAATTGTGTTCTTGCTATTTGGAATAGATTTGGATATTGCTATTTGATAGAAAATTATATAAGGCTGAGAAAAATTCTTCATTATTGACCCACTACCTAACCTTAAAAATGATAAATATTTTAAGGAAGAAACAGTGTTAAGTGGGTTATATTTAGATAAACCCTAACTTAAAAAGTAAGAAAAAATAAGAAGAAAATGTAAACTTCCCATCTTCTGATTTAAATTGAAAAATATGCAGTAAGTATGTTGTAACTATTTCTGACAGTTTTCTTGTGAGAATTTTCCTCCCTACCTCATATTGTAATGATAAAAATGTAAAACAAAATAATACATGTTATTGCTCATGTTATTGCCTAGCTTTTCACACATAAGTTTCACATTATAGCTCAACAAACTTCAAAAATGTTGTATCTAAAAAGAGTTCATTATCATTTTAATAACCCGTGGTTTTAATTAAACACACAGATTAAATTAGTTCCATTTTCTTGACAGCAACTGTAGTCACTTCAAGAAAATATTGATTTGACAACTGTCATATAGTTTCCTAAAGGTTTTACTTATCATATTTTCCTCTTTCTCTCCTTTATTCTGTAGCCAAGAAGTAATAGACAGAAAAGGCCATGTGGATTTTTTTTCTGAAAAAAAAAAGGGTCTAGCAGTGATGCACCATTCAAACATACTCAGCTGGAGACTGAAATGCCTTCAATATTATATGGAAGTTGACAGAAATATATTAAAGATATAGTGTATTTGTCAAAGATGAATTCTAGTTTTCTACAGTCAACTGTAAAATGCCTGTGTTTCACAATTGTGTGGTATTTTCCACCAAGAATACATGAAAGAGTATTCAATGTGCAAAATTGCTTGGCTTGGAAGGACAGAATCTATTAAATTTTATTTACTTTTCCTTCATTTTGTTTTAATTAGCAAGTCTTGTGACTGCATCTTCTGTGATTTCTGCTTTATTTCTATCTTTTTTAAAAAGCAGAAACTTTCTTCCCTGAATCTGTGATCTTTCTCATCTCTTCTGCATAGACTCACTGTCTTTTGGAGGATCCCTAAACTCTTTGATTACTTCTTCCCTGCTCCTTCAATTGCTTAGATAAGGGGGTCCTAATTTTTAAAACAAGGTATTATCTCTCTTTGTCAGCCTTCTGCTTTATTCCAGGCATAGAATGGACTGGCATCAGCTAATTCAGCACTTTTGTTCATTAAATTTACATCTAGCTTTTCTGCTCTTATATTCATTTCACAATTCTACCTTTAATAAAATGTAATAATAACCCAGAATTATTCCTGAAAACTTCTCTTTTCAGTCATTGACAGTGGCTGCTAAATATTTTCTTGCTTATGAAGCTCCTCCTTAAAGTCATGCTTACATACACACTGCAGTGCTCTTACAAATACAAAGCTATTTTTAAATATAATAGCTTAGAAACTAGAAGTAATTTTGCCACCCCAGAACAGAGACCTGCATAAATTAATTCACAATGTCAAAAAACATTATGGTACTCCAGTCTGCTGTGGAAAGGTTGTTTCAGACTATAAAAAGCCTCCTTTTTTAAGTAATGCAGTTATGTGAACAGAAAAAGCTGATGTAGCCTCACCTTGACAAAACCTCTTAGTCCTTTGTGCTATAGTAGTGCTTAATCATAAATGTCCCAGTAACATCCTTGTATCCAAAAGAATAGAGCATACTCATAATTTCTATATAAATATTTAATATTTTAAACCCATTGTAAATCTGCTAAACACTGACCTCCAAAGAACATCCACTCGTATGTAATAGTACTTCCTACACAGTTCAGCTAGAGGGTTTTATATACCCACTGGTCTGTATTTTCCTGTATGGCAAATACTTTCCCCTGCATACACACACACACATTTGCAGTATCACAAGTCCAAGTAATATAGAGGAGGTTTGAAAATGGACATGGAATGGTCAAGAGAATTGTCTGAAGCTTTGTGTTTGAAAAAAAATATTCCTTGTGTTCTGCCATGTTATTTCCTATGAGGAACAGAGGTTGACTTCTGACTCAATGATTAAGGCTCATTTGATTAGATACTCACATTACCACGACAACACAGGTGGGATTAAAGTCAGCTCTGTGAAAGACACTGAGCTGATGCCAGCTGCCTCCTCTCAAAAATCCAGCAGTTTCAAGCAATTCTTTGCCATCCAAGGGGCAGCTGGGCTTCTCCAGCACTTCCTTACCCATTTGCACGGGCAGACAGGTTGGTCCTTCCAGGCTCATGAATATGTGTCCTGAGGAGTACCAAAAGATTTAAGTCTCAGTCATATGAGAAGAGAGGGCTGCATGACCTTTCATTCTTGACATACCTTGCATACGTTGACTTCCCTCTGAACACATTTTTGAGTAAGTCCCTTTCAATTTGCATTTCAAAATGAATAGTCTGTGTATTTGTCAACTCCTGATGACAAACGTTTTATAAAATTGTTCTAATTTATAGATTCTTCCCAAGGTTCCTCTATTCACTTTTCAAGAATTGTGTAAGATAAGTGTGGATACTAAAATGTAAGTGTATAAAGATATGACTTAGCAAGAAAAAGGTAACTGCCATCTCATTGTCTTAAAAACAAAGATGGAAGATTACAATGGTAGCCTTCAGGGGAAAAATTATCCATTCAAATTTTAAAAGTATTTTCCTAACCTCAGCTTGGATCTGGAATAAGAGCAATTAGATGCACTCCATAACATAAGAGACCCCCTGCATCATGGTTTTTACTTAATTAACTAAAGAAAAATTAACAACTTACTAATTAATTTTTTCAGAGACAAAATTCCTAGGCTTGTTTTTTGAAAATAATTGATTCTTTTAAAGTAAAATATCAGATCTTCAATAGATCCAAATTCTTTCCATCATGATAAAGATATATTTTATTTCTACTGACACTGTTATAGAGATTAGAACTTTTGATGTAAGAATGTTCTGATGCAGCTATGATAGTCCAGACATATCTAAACATTATTTAAACTGTTTGTTTCAAAATTTTGGTCTGGTGTCCCAGTCCCAGAAAAAGATTGTAAATACATTCTAGTAAACTACTCCTACCTTGTTTAGGCAACATCTGAGCTGTGCCCATGTCCAACGAGCTCCCATTTTATAAGTTGGACAATGTGTTAAGATTAGTGTGATCTTGTAGAAAGCACCTTTGCAGACACAGACCAGAGCACACCTGTGGACAACAATCTGGCCATGAACAAGCAATGCACCTTCATGGCAATGAAGGCAAAGAGTCTCCTGGACTGGTACAGGAAGTTTTGCAGCGGTTGGTGGGGTTCACTCCCCCTTTCCCATCCCCTTCTTGGCCGCGTGGTCTCAACCCCTAGGGGTCCTAGCAGAGACACACACACACGCAAGGAGAACCAGAAAGCAGAAGAAGGTTTATTCACCTGGCCAGGTCTTTTATAGGCTTCACAGCCAGCAGGATTCAAGGGGAGGGATAACAAAGACCAATCAGGAAAGGGTTTCACACAGCCTGGCCGAGGCTTGCATACTAATTAGGAAGGTAAGGGGTTTCTTCCCAGGGGTCTGGGGAAGAAAGGGAAACTCAGGGGAAAAAAGCAAAAACCTCATGTTACAATACAGTAAAAAAAACTCAGGTTTACAAGACACTTTGATTGATTTCTTCATCTTCTCCAGAGGCTTCCTGTTACAAGAAAGGGTATTGCTAACAGGTCAAGGGAGGTGGTTCTTTTCTTCTGCTCAGCACTGATGTCATTCTGTAGGAATGGTATTCTCCAATTTAGTACTCCCACTAAAAATACTCACACACTGCTCTCCCTCTGCCTCTCCAATTGATGGCACAAGGCAGAGATCACGGGTTGAGATCAGACATCAGTGAGATAAGAAAGCTAACAGTAACAGCAACAATATTAATAACAAAAGGTTTACACAGAAAAAACACCTGATAACAGACAACACTGGACAGCTTCCTCCACCAGGTTTTATCAACAAGAAGGAACCCCAGAAGAGAGTCCATTTCCCCCATCTCTGGCAGTTACATGAGGTGCTATAGAATAAACTCTGTGCCCTAACCATGTCCCATCCCAGCCACTGCAAAAAATTAAACCCGACCAGAACCAAGACAAACAATAAGACACATCTGTAGTGCTGAATCTAGTTCTGGGCCCCCTAGAACAAAAGAGACATGCAAAGCGTCCAATTGACTGGATAGAGTCCAGTGAAGGATCGCAAAGATGAGTAAGATCAGAGCTTGGAGCATCCCTTGTATATGGAGAAGTTGAAAGAGCTAGAGGTGCTTCGCTTGCTTGAAGTCTCAGAGGCATCTTGCCAATATGTATAAATACCAATTCGGACTGGGAGGAAGGAGTGGTAAAGAACAAAGAAGTTGGGGAATAAGCTGTGCTTCACTCAATGCATGATATGGCTGGCAGATCTGGACCCGATAAAGCTTGTTTTATTAGTACTTGCAGTTCTCAAGGCAGTGTGATAAGAATAATTAAACTTCAGAGATTTAGGCATCAATCACAGATATACCTCCTTTCTGTGAAGATTTTACTATCTGATTTCAAGTAGGAAGCACAGTATCTCAGAAAGTAATTTTGAAAAGCTGATAGGAAGCCAATTCTGATTCTTTTACAAGTAGCTGATCTTCACCTAAACCATCAGTGTAATTCAAACTTGCTAGATTTAAAAGCAGTGGAGAATGAGTCATTCCCTTGTGTAAGCAAGCCTTTGTACCTAGGACAAGAATATTAAAATCAGAGCTTATCTTACAGCTGTGAACACTACAGAATATTTCTGTTCTGCATGTAAATGTTGAAAAGAATAAAAGTCTGTTAAGGGACCAGACAATAACAGAAGATCAGGAGAGATAAAAGGCAATAAATTAACAAAGAAAATACAGGAAGGAACAACAGGTCAAAATATAATTTAAAAAAAATAATAAAGGAGAAAAAAAAATACCTCCATGAGAGATTTAGACTATTTAGATATGTAAAAATAATTATTATAGATAATGCCATTGGCACACCAAAGTCATGAAACAGAAAGAAAAAAAAAATTACACTTTCTGCATGTTCAGAATATTTATGTGAGGAATTAATTCAGCTGTTTCTCTTCTAGTGGTTCTGAACCCAACAAGAGTCATACATGGTCTCTGAAACACCACCACTGAAAGTTCCAATGTTCAAACAGGTAATCAGAAGGCTAAACCATGGACTTTCACACAAGAAAGGAAGTTTACTTTGGGAACACTACACAGCTACCAGAACTCACAGTTGTGTTGCCTGAAATCCTGGAAAATAGGCACTCAGACAAACATCAATTGGAGAAAGATAGACAGTACCTTTATTCGGGA
>JAWWMP010000081.1:96848401-96877729 GCA_035047865.1 Dendrocincla tyrannina
TAATATGTGAGCAAGAAACCTATACCTCTAAAATCCCAAAAATCCACAAAATTCACCCCAAACCTTAGGCATCAGTTGGGTGGTAAATAAACACACACCGGCCACAGGTCTCTCCGCTATATATACATCAAGGGCCTTTTGACCTGCACAGTGCCATTTGCTGAGCCATTCCCTTTCTCTCCTCCTCTTCCCTTCCCCCACTTATGAGCAAAGAATGCCCATTATCTCTCTTTGCTGAGTAACAGCTTCTGAGGGAAAGGCAAGGAGTGGTTGTTCTCACACAACAGGTTTCTTGAGCAAAGAGAAGTTTCCAAATCATTTATCTCCTAGACCAGTTCTTGCACAGGACCCTCTCAACCTCCAGAACCATGCAGGGTGTTCACATATGGCCTCACAGGCTTTGTAGCCCTGATGTATCATCTGGCTCTTTTAAATTCTTTAAACTAGGGAAGAGGGACTTTTGTAAAACAACGTGCTGAGGAACTAACCCAAAAAAGTCAGTAAAAATAAAATGCTGTTCCTGTGTTCCTACATGTTATAGTAATAAGGAAAATAGGAATAATGAAGTTGAATGCATCATTGCTGGTGTCAAAGCTGGTGTCATAATAAACTGCAGAGGACAGTTTATGTGACTCAAATCAGTTATTTTCAGACATCTAGTAGCATTATCAAATGAATGATAACATCTAGTTACTTTTAGTCTTGTTTTCAAGGTTTTCTGTACAACTGTGACAACAAAATACTTCCTCCATCTCTTCTGGGGTTGGTTTGTTTGGAGGTTTTCTGATTTGGGTTGTTTGGAGTTTTTTTAATTTTATTTTTTCTTAATGGCAGGTGACAATTAAAAGTAAGAGCTAGGAAATTAGCCAGTAGGCAATACTCTATGCTCTGACAGAGAGGGAAAAGAGAATAGTGTTTGAAAGTAGGAGTGAACACAGGAATAAATGCTTTCCCAGGGATATTTCCATGCACATTATCAAATCTTCCCTAGTGTATGCACACATGCGCTAAAATCTCATTTACAGCTGTAGAGAAATGAGTCTTATCTTTTATTTACACGGGCTGGACAAGATGATAGAGAGATAGCCACTGCCATGAGTATAATTTAAACAAAATTTTCTTGCCTTTAGAGGATTTTCCTTATTGGACTGTAGACAAGCTATAAAGTAGGATTTATTCTATTCTGAAGTATCCTTGCATAAAGCAGGGGGCAGGGGATAGGATGTGGAAATGTACAGAAAGCCCTGCTTCTCTGGGCCCGTTAGAGATAAACAGCTGGTAAAAGGATCTTCATTCAGATATGTGACTAAAGGGAATTGTACAACCAAAACGATGAACAACTGCACCACTTCTGCAAACACCTGCATTTACAGCTGAGAAAACACTGCATTATTTAGGTCTTACTTGTCATATCACCAAATGCCTCAGGCCCTTTCCTCCCCACATCTTTTCCACTGCCTTTACTAAATCAAGAAGCATCATTGCTCCTTCTCTGAAGTCTAAAAAATCATTTTTTATTTCCATTCATTTTATAAATGTGACTAGTTCTAGCTGGAAAAATAAAAAATTGTTAGTACCCATCAACTATTTTAAGCATAAGCTGTTTTGTTCAATACATTTTCCATTTTATTTTTCTTTCATATATTACTTGTAGTGATTTCTGATTAAAACCACTGTCATTGGGTTTTTCCGGTTAAACAATTCAGAAATGACAACATGCAGGGAAATCCACTAATTGATTCTTTGTAGTAGGGGGTGACACCATCTCTATGGGCACAATTTGACCTTCTGACAAAATTGAAACTGGTGTTTCATAGACCTTTCACAAAACAAAACAAACCTTTCTGGGTATGAAAAGTCAGTGGCCATTGAAAATCCAAGCATCTGGCACTGCCACTGCAGTGTTTCAATTATTTCCTTAGCAGTTTTATTTTAGCTAATATATTAAAATTTAAAATAAAATAAAATAAAATAAAATAAAATAAAATATTTTTAAAAAAACACAAGTGATCTGAAATAGGATTTTGGAGAGAGACATTATAACAAAGGTGATTTTTCAATTCCGTTTCACCAATGGTGTATATATATGGATGTGTTCATGTTTACATAAAATTATATAAGAATTTTAAATCCTTAAAACTAAGCAGTTTTTAATTGATGTGAAAATCTCCTTATCACAAAACTTCAAGCACTCAATGTCAAGTAAATCTCCTTAGCAATAATAACACATCCTAGTTTTAAGTCATTGGAAAATTCCATAGAATTAATAGAATTTTTATTTTCTTTTTAATTAAGCATTAATGCTTGAAGATCTGTAATACATTTGCTTGTTAGCATATTGCTACAATCCACTTAAATGCTACAGGAAGAACTTTAGATCCAAATATTCCCCTGAGTGAAATTAAAACTAACAAGTTATCTGTTGATACCAAAACTGATTTTATTAATTGCTAGGTGATGCAAAGAGAAAAAACAAGAAAAGGTTGGAAAAAGCTAAGATTACTTCTGGAAGCAGAGGAAAGATACCATGAAAACAAAACTTTTTGCCAAGTTGGTGTGTGAGGAGGGATAGAAGCAGTTTCTGCCCTTTTTTTTTCTGTCTCTGTTGCTTTTCATTGTTATCTCTTTAGCTTCAGGAGGGTTTTTAGCAGCTTTAGTTCTCAGAATGCAGCCAGGATGTGTGGTTTTGTCGCTCATGCAAAGGCATGTTGCAGACCATGCAGGGTCCCAATTCAGCAGCACGTTTTGGCCCTCAAAAATATGGTAAGGGTAGAAGGACAAGATCTAAATCACGCATGTGACATTGTGGGTCTCAGCAGTCCAGGTTGTCAGAATTTCAGTCTCCAGTGGCAGGGAGGCAGCAGCCAGTGGTGGAGAAGAGGTGAAGGGGAGGTGAGAAGAGGTTCTCAACTATGGTTAACTGGTTCTCTCTCTCTTTCCTCTTCCCTGATTTTCTGAAATTTCTTTTTAACTTTTATAGTGTTTAAAGAAAGTTGCAGGTGGTTGCTTGGCACGTAGCCCTACTCAGATGAAACAATAGCAGGATCTTCTGGCAGGAAAACTCTATCAGGAAGCTCTGGTGAGAACTTCTGTCAGAAATCCAACAGAGAATTTTTTGGTTGGAAGTTTTGATAGGCAGAAACAATGGCGAAACATTATTTACAGCATTTCTATATTATCTGTGTGTTACTTATACCATCTTAACTAACATTACTTTTAACACAATTTCTTAAGATTTGTAAGGTGTCATAAGTTGACATGGGGGAAGCAGACGTGGGGTTTTTTCCAACAGTGCATGAAGATTCAGAGTTGCAGAAAAGTAAGCAAAGGGTTTAATCTTAGCAACACACTTTCAGTCACTGAACAGTCATGTGTGATTTTTCTGCTGGCTTTTACTAGTTCTTGCCTCTCCCTAGAATCTTTAGTCTTGATCTTAACTTCACCCCACAAAAATTTCTTTTTCTTTGCTCTTTTTGCAAAGTGCAGGCTAAACAGTTACAGAAGATATTCGTTCCACATAGACTGAAAATGTAGACCTGTGTCTGCCTAACAGACAGCAAATCATCCCTGAGCTAAACACAGTTCCTTAAAGCAGGAGTTGTGGAGGCTTAGACAAAGTTTAACATGGACCTGACTAGCTAGACTGGACAAGAGAAACTGCACCCAAAGAATGACCATGTCAGGGCTATACTAACTAAAAATATCCCTTTAGAAGCTTTTATTAGAACAGTGTTTTGCATTGTACTGCTATCAACCTACAAGTTTCTTTCCCCTTCACAAAAAGAAATAGTACCTATCTTCCTCTAGGGCTGAATTACATTTTATAGCTGGAATCAAGCCTTTCAAGTAGGACAATTACAAGTATCTTACTCATTCAAACATATTTTGATGAAAGACATGAATATTTAATGATATTTTATAGCCCATATTTAATACCAATCTTTGTTGCTTATTAAAAAAATCTTTTTTTTCTAGGTAGATACTTATTATTCACAAAATGTTATACCATATAATATGCTAAGCTGGTGACTGTGTACCACCAATTAACTTTTTTATTTTGCTGAAGGACTGGAAGTTTCTGTTGGTTGTTCTTTCATCATATACTGCACATTCAAAAGTAAAACATCAAGAGTGGTTCTCAAAGAATGTTTTTCTATTGCTAATGTGTGTGCAGATTTGTCCAAGCAGCAAGATCATAGGTGACTATGACTTATCACTGTTTCAATTATATCTCAGCAGCACTTCTGAATGAGAAGGACACACAACAGTGCATCTTCCAAAATAAATTTTAAAAAAGCAAATTTATAAAATGTAGTGCAACTCTAGCATGTTAGGTTTTTCTTATTACCTCCCCCACAATGGCATTTTAAATAGCTCACATATTATAAATGTTTTTTACATACGGTTTTCTCATTTTCTTTTCTTTCACTGTAAGCTCTCAAGGACAGGGATGATTCACATCTGTGCTCCATAGGATTCCAAGCACACTGTTCACACATAGCAAACAGCACCATGCCAGCTGTCTGACTGTCCTGTAATGGGAGGTAATTGATATGTCATGTTGCACTGTGATTATTCTGTTCTGCAAACTTTCATTTGAACTTATTAAAGGCAAGTTTGAACTGGAAACCTAGGTCCAGGTCAGTGTATTTCTGTGAGCCCAATGTGTTTCCACACAGCTGAATCTCAAGAACAAATGTTAAAATCCTAATCACTTTTAAAATTTAATTTGTAGCTGGCTATCAGAGTCCAATTTCAAAATGTGTATTCCCTAGGTCTAGATTCAGCAACTCTCTGTTGATGTCATACTGAGTAAGAGAAACCTACTTTTTACAATTATTGGTAAAAGACGCCTATTATACTATTTGAAAACTGTCTAACTGGTCATTCTTTCGATGAAATCAGTCTATATAATTGCAGAGGAAGAATGGCACTAACATATAAAGGAGAGACAGTGTATCTGATAATTAAAGACAGGATAATGTTTCCTAAACATGTGGATGAACTAGATGGAAAGTGGACTTAAGAGGGACTGTAGCAACATCTGGTCACTCCAGATTCAGATTGAGCAGTCTTGACAATGAAAATATACAAGAGGAGTAAATTCAGAATGCTTCATCTTAACACCAGTATGGTCCTTGCCAAGGCGTCTCCTGTAGTAGTTAGATTTCTCATTTATTAGCAAAGTAAAACACAGATTGGCTTCTCTTTGTAAGAAAGGGCTTTTGGACACACAAGTGCAGCAGGCTGGTAGCCCACAGCAGCAGACAGTGATGGCAGCAGACAGAATAAACACTGACAGAGAATGTAAAGAAAAGGACAGATTTCAACAGAAAAATCAGTCTGGTATTAAAACATACTTCCTGCCCAACATTCAGAAAATCTTGAGAAATAATGACTTTCACCGAGGTTTTTATGATCAAATTATCGTGTGCCATTTTTTATATTGAAGCAATATAGAAGAGGGCACTTAATGACTGAGAACAATGAAAGAGCTCCATATCCCATTGACAATCACTAAAAGTTGTCCTGTGTATCCTGAACAGTTTAAACAATGATGATATCTCCTACCACACCATAGCACACTCAGTCCTCACATCCTTCCACCAAACAACACAGTACTGGCAGACACTGTTGCAGGGATCTGCTGTTTTTTTCCATGCTTAACTACTTTGTTAAACCCAGCTTGAGGCTACCCTTCAAATTTTTAAAGGAAAAAGACTACTGTATTTCTTAATTTCTGAAGTGTAATTTAACTATCTTACTGTCAAGGTACAAATCACGTTCTCACCATTGGAATCAACAATTGAGTTCCAAATCTCATTATTTCATGTGTAGAATGTAAATTTTATTAAATCAAAATTATCAGTGGTTGCTAAGGGAGCTATTCCAATGCATTGCAAATTTCTCTTTGGAAAAGGTTCAGCATCAATAATTCTTTAGTCATTCATGGATAACAGCTTTGAGATGTGAGGGTTCTTCACTCTGTCTCTCTCCCTCTACTACAATTAGAGAGGACACATATCAGATCCTGGAGTGGGACTGCTTTACCAGTACTTTCAATTCACCTCTATGATAATCTGTCTAGATTGATACTGCAAAGTCTTGCTGAAAACCTACATAGTGCTCAGAGGTCCTACAGGTTTTTCAGTCACCTTGCTGACTGCTACCCTTGTTGGTGTCCAGAGTCATGAAGGTTTTGCTCAGAAAGATCCAAGGTAGGCCTTCAACTTGTTACCCTGGTTATAAGAAACTTACATTTGTTTGTTAGAAACCCTTCCAAAAGAGGTCTAAAGCTCCTCTGAACCACCTGGGGTTAAATGATGTGGATCAGATACGGCTCAGTGTGAAAATAGGCTTGAGATCCAGGCTTATTTCAGAGTGTAGAGATGCGCCTTTATATTTATTTCAATGTATTTTGTGGCCCTATTTCTGCCTTCTTTTCTTCTCACCAAGCATGCACACTGATATATATCCAAGAAATATACACAGTTCTTCTGCTTTGCACAAATACCTATTCATCAGTGTGGGATGGCAGTATTTTGATCTTCTAGTTAAAAATCTCATCTTACTAAACTGCATATGTTCTTCCCACTATAAGAGTCAACAGTAAGATGCATTAGTTTCTTTCTCTTTTTCACCAACTCTGTTGAGGCCAAATTTTGAGATCCTTATTCTAGCCCTTTCAGGTGAATGTTGACTGAACTCGATCAATAAAGAAGAGAACACAGAATCTGATCCTGTGCACAGTCTCCAGTTTCATGTGTATCATCTGTAGCATTACCAGTTTTGCTCTTTGAGTAAAGTTATTTGATCTGATATTCTGAAAAACTAGTGTAGACAGTGTCTTCTTGCCAAAGAGCCAAGGATTTGCGATATCCTTTCATCTTCACTTTATTCCTGAAGCCAATTTTTGTTCTTGAGTGAGTTATAGGACTAGAAATTTTCTAACATCAAGTCAAATTCCCTGGTATTATGTATGATAACATATAAAATCTCTTCCATAAGTTGCTGCTGGAGAGAGTAACGAAAGGCTGTTCCTGTGATCCACAGAAGTAAGGTTGAACTAATGAGTCCATAAAGAAAAGGTAAATGCATGGGTCTTTCTAGTGAATTCAATATGCAGAGGCAGAAAGATTATACTTTGACTGGGAAACCGTCTTTCATAATCAGTGGTGTTTGAGATGCAGAGACCCAGCAGTGTACATCAAACAAAAATAAAACATGCAACAGAAGACGGATTCTGTGAAAAATGAAAAGAAGACCATATCTGAAAGAACTACAGTCACACACAAAGATTATCCTATAAAATTCTATACAGCAGAGATCAGATTTGCAGCATCCTGTACCCTGCTGCTTGAATGATGGTTTTGTGATTTCTGGGGATGGCAAACATATTCTGCATTTGTGGCACATATAAACAAGGCAAACGGATACTTTTGTGGAAGAGAATAAGGAATAATAGGCTGACAAATCCCCACAAAGGTGTATAGAACTAAGATTTTAAGAAGAGTGAGGACTTGTGGATAATATTGATGGAAATCATTGCCAAACTGCAGCTTATCAAGTAACCATACCTAAATGGAACCGACTTTGTCTTTTTTTCATCATGGATAAAAACACAGCTTCTAGTTTCTGAAGTGTTTCATTTATTTATATAACACATCTGAGAAGGCAAATCTCTCTCCATTAAAATCCATTGAATCTGAAAAACGTATTTTAGCTACTCAAGATGTAGACATTATACAGCAAGCATAAATACCTCTTTGATAGTTAAGTTCACCTTCGTTTAATTCTATCTGCAATGAAGGCTGTTAACAAGAATTTTCTATTTAATAATGTGTTTTCCACATGATCTGTAATCAAAACCTGTACATGTGTTTTCTCCTAGCAAATAAACTGCAGTCTGGATAGTCTCTCTTGCCACACAGCTACATCTAACAAAGATGCCAAAGATGCATTTTGCAAAACAACAAGCTCTGTCCATGCAGCAGCTAATTGGAATTTAGGAAAACATTATCAGCTTATGAAGATTAATTCATTAAAATTAACTATTTAGAGTGCAGAGCTGAGCAACTGGTAGGGAAAACATCCCTTGAATGCCATAATTTCTTAGTTTTAATCTTAAATTCTCTTTGTATCTAGAGATCTATGGACTTCTGCTAGACACATGAAATACATTAAATGACATGTGTTGAATTCCAGGTTTCAGCAGCTTTCATTGTCTTTTCATGAAGAAAAATAACATTTGTGAACAGGATAGATTTTTGGTTTTGTTTTTGTTTTTTTGTTTGTTTTTTTTACTTAGCCTTTACATCTACTATACTTAGGAAAATCCAAGGCAAAATTACTCAGCAGCACAGAATAGCTGTTGTGGCAAAAGTAGTCTGTATCTGACTGTTTGTACACATCAACACAATAGAATAAGTATACAAGTTGCTGATGGTTCTTTCTCTTCTTCTTCAATATCATTAACAGAGAATTTTACTGAAAAGCAGTGTGCATAATCTTTAAACAGAATTAGAACCTTATTTTTATAGTACTCTGAGACACATGCCATTCTTGAAAGCAGGAACAAAGAAACTGTTCTGCCCCTGCTCTTGAAATACAGTCTAAGGGAACTGAAAAGAGAAGACTGCGGAAACATGCACAGTGAGGTGTAGGCTACTGCCTAAAAAACCCTTAGCTCCAGGTAATACTTCTCTAATTGGATGCTCAGGTAGGAGGTTTGAACCAAGAAGGATCTTGCTCTCTCTCTGAATGGGACAGTAATATTGACATAGCACGAGTTCAAGCATTGACTTGTAAAAGCCTATTCCTGGTTGCTGAAGATATTCTGAAGGTCTTTTCTAAATAAAAGTAGAGGATTCTTTAGTTAGGCTTGCCAGCCAAGGAAAGCATGTAATATAAAAGCCCTGTGTCTCTTTTTGAAAACTCAGGGTGTTTAGTGGAAACAGTTTTGAATACAAATGCACAATAAACTACCAATTATGAAAAGAACCCAATTGGCTTGTTCTTGAACACTGAAAATTTGCTTTGCATAAATTTTCTTTATTATGCACTTGAAGAATGAGGTAAAGGTAATTGTGGAGATCAGAGGAGAGAGGATTTTCTTCTGACTTTCAAAAGCAAAGCCAAAATGCTTTGGGGTAGAGTCAGCTCACTGTGATGGATGAAAAAAACCAAACAAGGAAAACTCCGTGATGCAGCCAATGCACTGGAAGGAAGGGATGCCAGCCAGAGGCACTTTGACACACTTGAGAGATTGGCCAATACAAACCTCATGAAGTCCAGCAAAGCGAAGTGCAAGGTCCTACACCTGGGTCACAGCAATCCCATACCTACAGACTGGGGGAAGTCAATGAGAGCAGCCCTGCAGAGAAAGTCTTGGGGATGATGGCTGATGAAAAACCTAACATGAGCCAGCAGTGTGTGCTCACAGAAAGCCAAACAAATCCTAGGGGGCATCAAAAGGACCACAGCCAGCAGTTGAGAGGAAGTGATTCTCCCTCTCTTGTCTGCTCTTGTGAGACTCCACCTGGAGTTCTGTGTAGAGTTCTGGTGCCCTCCAACATGAGAAGGATATGGAAGTGTTGGAGCAACTCCAGAGGGCCACAAGTTGATAAGAGGACTGGAGCACCTCCTTGATGAAGACAGGCTCATAAATTTGTGGCTTTTCAGCCTTGAGAAGAAAAGGTTATATGGCGACCTTATAGCAACCTTCCAGTATATGAAGGAGGCCCACAGGTAAGCTGGAGAGACTCTTCATCAGAAACTGTAGAGATAGAACAAAGAGTAATGGGTAAAAATTGAAATATAGGACATTTAGACTGGATATTAGGAAGTAATTCTTTACTACAAGAGTGGTGAGGCACTGGAACCAGTTGCCCAGGGAGGTTGCAGCTGCTCCACTCCTGGCAGTGTTCAAGGCCAGGTTGGATAAGGTCTTGAGCAGCCTAGTCTAGTAGGAGGTGACCCTGCCTATGGAAGGGGGGAGTTGGGAATAGATGATCTTTAAGGTCCTTTCCAATCCTTAACACTCTAAAAGTGGGATGATAACAATAAAACACTTCTATAATTACAAGTGCTGACATGAACTACAAGCCAATGTTACACTGAATCTAAACTTTTCAATTACTGTATATTTTATTTCCATATCAGAAAAGTTCCCTGATTTAAAATTAGGTATAACATTAAGTTGACAGTGTAATCGTTATTTTTGCTTCTTGGTGGACATGCAGATTTGGGAACAAAACTGGTGTCCTTATTCACATGTTGAAATGTTTTTCATTCAGATATGGTCCTTGTTAGATGAAAACCACGAATTAATGTGCAAATAACACAACATTATGTTAAGATACTTTGAATATTCCTTCAGTGATGTATGCTTATGCAAACGTACATTATAAATCTTCTCTTACAGTTTACCCCCAATATTCCTGTTCTCATTACAGTTTCTTTACTCTTAAAACCCACTTTTTTTTTGTTAACACAATGCCTTGAGTAGCTTTCTGTGAACATTGCCTATTGTTTTCATAACCCTTTTATTATTTTCATTTTTTGAGAGGTCTTTCAATGCAGTTTGCCTTAATCCACATTTTGAAGGATAGTGTAGGCAACTGGAGCAACTTTTGAGTAGTTCATGTTACTAATGGAGCGAAATTAAGCACTCATACAATTTGTTTGAAAGCTGGGCCACCAATATTATTGTGACTGTCCATTTTCACGCTTACTTCACAGGGAAAATAGAGACTGTTTACTTTGCTCACCAGTGCGACAGATGCAGCAACCCAAAACTCAACAGAGCTTGCATAAGAAAAAGGAGCAAAATCACTCAACAACTATAAAAAGAAAAAAAATTAAGTTTTTTAACATCTGACATCTTCAGTGAGAGAAAAGGGATGTCCTATTTATCCCAGATTTAGATGTCCCTCTGTAATTTTTGTCTAATTGAAGCCTCAAATATTCCACAATCTCTATTTTCAGTAATAATTCTATGCTTAAACAATTTGGTTTTTGGCCTCCAGAGGGACTGGTTAAGCTTGTTAAATACTTTTAAGACTTAATTAAGTTAGCATTAAAAGCAGCATAAAAGAGTGTAGTTAATTTCTTTAAAATATTCATAACAATAAGCTAATACTTTTGATTTTTGTGATTTGAATTAAGTTAGCATTAAAAGCAGCATAAAAGAGTGTAGTTAATTTCTTTAAAATATTCATAACAATAAGCTAATACTTTTGATTTTTGTGATTTGGTATTTATAAATGTAATACATGGGCCAAACTTCTGAAATTATCTCTAAAATTAGTGGAAGTAAACCTTAATGTCTGCCTGGATCTCTTTTCCATGCAGTAGGAGAATTCATACAAGAATACTGAGTCAAATTCTCTTCTACACCTAAATGAATCCATTTAGCTCCAAATGGTTTGTTGTGGTGCACATTAATGCATCTTTTGACCTGTGAAGTGAGGGAGTGAAAGGGAAGCATGCTCTGCTGTTCAAAGCAAGCTGTATCTGCAAGGAACAGACTCCCCTTCCTTGTACCTTCCCATCCTTGCATGCAAATTAGAATGGCCATTTCTAGCAGTATACACAGCCTACAGAACTGAAAAGCATGTGCAATTCAAAACTACAATGATATAATGTTTTAGCACAAGATAAAACAAGATTAAAACTTGCAAGCAACGGTTACACTGAATGATTTATATTTATGAGGATTGAACTTTACTGGTGCTGCTTAATTGGTGAGTATGCTATTAAATCTGCCTCATAGATCTGCCCAGTAACAGGACCCATACGCTGGGAAAGGGATCACATGATGAACTCCATGCTGCCACCTTCTCCACATCCTGCATCATTATGTGAGATGTGAAGAATCTTTTATATTATTCTGTAGGTGAATTAATTAATGTAGCTTCCTACAGATGGGCTTCCTATTAGAGGTTAAGTTAGTGGCTAGCACAATGGTAGTGCAAGTGATAATAACAGCCATGAAAGCAACGAGAAAGCAATATAGCAAAATCATAAAATTCAATATGTATAAAATTCCCTTACATAGAAAAAGTTCTTTCGTTGGATGCAGAATTTCTAGTTCTTTCAAAATAATTTCCTCAGAATCTAGTGTACCTACATTATGGTCACTCAGTCAAAAGTGTTGTAACATGATAGAATAATTACGTAAAGATTTCCAAATGAATTAATTTCTTAAATATCATGTAGAAATTAAATATATGAGCAAGGCAATACAAAGGAGTATAGAGCAGTGCAAATAGACGGGAAGCATCATAAAGGAAGTAACAACTGTAAATTCAAATAAATATTCTCCTGAAGAGAATAAAGAATTGTTCAAGCATCCTGAAAATTGAGGTAGTAAGGGTTTCAGTAAGTGAGGAACTGTACTCTCATCTCTTTATCTTCTACCTACTTGATCACTCTGATGCCTTTTTTCAGCACATTTTACTACAGTGATTCAAGTGCATAAAGGGAGACTGGCAAAGACTAGTTCTCTGCTGGCTTTCTGCGCTCACATTCAGTGAACAAAGCGCATATGTAGCAGCTAGAAGTGTCATGCCCAGCCACTAGGCAGTACAGTTAGATGCCAAAGTCCACCTTAAACTGTATAAGGGACAGTTAGGGATCGAGGTTGCCAGTGCCCTCTGCCACCAAGCCATGCCCATAGGAAATGCCAAAAGTCAGCTTCTGCTGAATTTGCTTGCACGATCTGTGCACCCCACTGTTCAGATAGGTGCTTGCAAAACTAAACCCTAAAACTGGAGTCTGCATCAGCAAGTTGAGATGCCATATTCTCATATATCTTTTACCTTGGACAACATCAGTGAGAAAACAGAAATAATCCAGAGACTCTGGCCTCAGCCAAGTGACCTTACCTGTCAGGTTGAAAGAATCAGGCAAAGGAAGGTGCCAAACCAGTTAGTTCAGTCTGAAGAAATCCTACTGAGGAGGATCTACAGTTTCAACGAGTCCAATAACACAACTGCAGATACCTTGGAAACTGCACAAAACTTGAAGCATTGATGACGTTGCAAACACCAGTCAGATATTTTCTTGCATTGTTTTTCTGAAAATGTGTTCTTAAATTGCTTTTCCACCATCTACCTGGTTTATTTAATGCCTTCCTTAGCTCAGTTGAAGGATTTGGCCCCCTGTGAGTCCTTGGAAATTAAAATGTTAGAAATGTTAGCATTAACATTAGCATTACTGGGTTTTTACCATCTTTGGCATATTGTTTATTAACAAGTTTCACAAGGCTACAACAAAAAGAGCTCACTTGCTTTTAAAATAGTTTAGGTTTCACCTATATGAGTTTCCTGTTACTGTTCTGTACACAGCTTATTTTGCTCCTGTACCCATTTCTCTGCATGTCTTGATTTTTATGTTAAAACTGTGAAATTCAGAGGTGTCTGAAGCAGATTCAAGAAGTGTCACAATGTATGTGTTATCAAAAAAGGAGATGATATATAATCTTGATCTTTATTACCTAATGGCATTTTGCAGTGTCAGGAGAGTTGTCTGACCTTTGAAGTTATTATGAAGTGTAACATCAGATGTTCAAAAAGATAAATAGTTCTAATAATCAGTCCATTTCTACCAGAGAAAAACAGACTGGTGAGATTTCTGTGTAGTATAAAATAAAAAAGGTTTGTATTGTTTAGATTACAGAGGAGACATAAAAGGAGACGTGATAAAGTTACACAGGATAAGCATTAGAACCAGAAAGACAAGTCAGGCCTTTCTTCATCTAATAGAGGACCAGGAAAAAATTCGAAGTACATAGCTGGATGTATTTTTCTGCCCTATGCAGTTCAGTTAAACCTGAGAAAATTAGACATGTTGAAGCAAAACAAGAACGTGAAATTTCGTGGAGTTTGTAGTTTTGATTCAACTTCACACCAAAAGTGATTACAATTCTCTGAGTTCAAGAGTTATTCAAGTTTTAAAATCCTGCCTTAACCTCTTCTTAATTTTTCTATATCAGAAAGAAAGTAAACATTGTTACATTTTCAAAGCTAGTGACAAACTGCCTTGAGAGCAAGATTTCATGTAACTGGACATTCAGAGAAAACTTTTGTGTCTTATGCTAACACTTTTTGCATTCACCCCTGTCATGGACAGAATAAAACAGACTGGTCTGACTTAAAATCAGACAAAAGCCTAAGTAGGTGTCTTTTATCTATATTTTTACTTCAAAACACTTCAGTATAGAATATCCTACCAAATAGTTTTTATCAGAAGCATATCAGAATATAAAATGTTACTCACCAAACAGAATTAGATTATGGAGACTAAGTACACAGTGCCCTTACATCAGAGATCACAACAATGATGGTAGTTGGGGTACTATTTTAAAGGCAGCCAAGAAAATACTCAGTTCCCATTTGTTGTCAAGGCATCTTTTCACCATACAGATCTATGTAATCTCTGTCTCCAAGAAGTTAAAAAACTGTGTTAAAAGACTGTGTCCCGTTGAATGCAATTGCAGAACTTTTGACGTCCATGTAGCAGGGTTGGATTCAGCTCTCACTGAAAGGAAAATCATGTGAGGGAAAGAAAAACAGACTCTTTGCTTTCAGCTAAGATGTATCCTGAGTAAAATTGCTATCACTAACAAACATTTCACTTTTTTCCATTTATATTTTTTTTAGACAGAACTGAGTTCCATTTCATAATGCAACTTAAATGCCTCCCATATTACAAGAAATTCAATTCCTAGCAGTTTTCTTATTTGATTGCAATTAGCACAGACAAGGGATTGTAAACAGAAGTGTTTCTAACAGAAGTAGGCTTTTCCTAAGACCCCTTGAGAAGTTAGTAATGTGCAATTTATATGAAATAAATACGAGAGTTGCAAGATTAATCCTGTCAAGAAAGGCCCGTATGAAATTTGTCAAACTAAATTGCACCTTTCGGTGTGCTGCTACCTTGAGACTGATATTTTACATATGAAAAACCTACACTGCTTCTCAGATGACAGGATCTGAAGAATCAAGAGTGTCACAATTACGGTTTTCAAAACTGAGGCACAAGTCCTGAAACCTGACACCTAAATTTGAAAGATCTGGCAGATTCATGGACTCTGGGCTTTTACCAGAAGCAATCAAGCAAATACATGGTACTGTAGGAAAGGGATTAAACAGGAGTATCTGTACAGTAACTGCCCTTAAATTACTTCTATAAAACAGAAGTAATAAAACTATGAAGTATAAAATTATTTCTATATGCAGAAGGGGACAAGGAACCTCTTGACATGCTACAACTGAGACATCTCTTAATTATTTTTACCATGCCTATTACAGTCTGGACTGTGCAAATTCACACTTCTCTCAAATAATTGTGAGGCAAGGTTTGTGAGAGATCACAAACAACTGCCAGTCAGTCCCTCCAATTTGCAGGGTTAAGAAGGTTAACTAATAACATTAGTTAATTACAGGTCATTCAATGCCAGTTGGCATTCAAGCCAGGAGCAGTTGTACACCTTCTTAATTTGCTAATGCAAACTCTGGCTGATGGACTCAGGGAAGACTCTGAGGATGATCTTCATTTATACCATATGATAGATCTAGAATGGGGATTCAAGCTGCAACATATTTTAGGGGCTGGGAGATAGGGTTGGAGCTGGCTGGAGGTTCAATAGAGCCTTGGTCTTCCCTGACAGAAGCTGACCTACCGTAACAGCAACTCCCCTTGCTCTGTCCTCTGCTACTCTGTCTTGTACAGCTTAGAGGTTCCCAATCATAGTTAGACCAGAAATAAGTAATCCTGCAAATCATCTCAGTTACTAAAAGATTGACCACATGCAGAATGTTCCATAACTTCTTACTTTTTTGAATTTGCTTTTCTTCAATAGACTAAAAAGATTCTTGAAATGCAACTGATACCTCATTTTTTTGCAGTTATTTGATGGAAAGGCTTTGCCAACACATACAGTACCCATTTTTGGGAAGCAGAACATTTTCTACCTGGGGGGAAATTGAAGCAGTTCCTGTCATCCCAGGAGATGCTGCTCAGAGCAAGAGGGACTCCTCACCATCTTCTACTCAGACTTTCCAGTAGCAGAATCAGATACAACAGATCTTCTATCCCAGCACAACCCATTCGTACCCAGTGTTTGATTTAAAAGGCTAATTTTCCTATCACTTTCTCATAGAACAGCAAATCCTTCCCGAGATATTGAATTATTATTAATAATAGCATTAGTCATAGGAATCTCCTGGACTAGCTGCCACTGTCTGAGCAAACACTGAATAAACATTAACATGTTTTATTGTGTGTTTTCAAGGTGCCCAATCAGCCCGGGGAGCTGCAAGCTATTCATAGAAATTACAAAGTTTCAGTCAGTCTGAAAAATCACCATTAACCCTGACAAAAGTCTCACAATGCAATAGAAAAGAGGGTTGTCAATATTAAATTAAAAAGCAGGTTGCATGCTTGCTTTAAATGCAATGAAAAAGCATTGCATTTCAGACTTCTTTTATAAAATATTCCAAAATTGTCCAGACATAAAAGCTTAAGCTGAAATAAAGCCTAAGCTTTATTTTATTTTTAAAATTAAACAATCTGATAGTAAAAATAAAGTTATGGCTTAGAAAAATTAGTTTGTCAACATATTGACAAATGTTTTCAGGGAAAAGGGAAAAGTGTTTAGAATTTGTAGACATGAATCCTCAATTTAAAAATACTTTATTAAGAGAAGAGAGAAGGCAGAATGATACTTCAGGCTCTTCTATTACACTGTCAGACTGATTTATGAAACTGAAAAATGTAAACAAGAGAACATTAGGAAACTTGTTTTTTCTACAAAACATCTGTTTTTTAAAAGACGACTTAAACCAGCAGGATATACCACATATGGATCATCAGACTTAACTTTATAGCCTGGTAAATACAACTTTGCCATGTGTAATAAAGGCCCATATGCTTTGCAGTTACCTGATGCCTCGGGAGCTTGGGTCTTGTTTGAGCTGGTCTTGGTCTGACAACATTGAGCTCATTTAGCTGCAATAACAACTTTCTATCAGTCAAGTAACTTGCTTAAATTTGTATCAGTTTCTATTTAATTGATGGAAATAAGAAACAGTGCAATAAGAAGAAGTGCAAGAAGAAGTAGTAACTGGAATCATGACTTTAGAACATAATGTGCAGGGGAAGACTGCAGACACACTTGGTGCCAGGTGGTCTCAGACTGCAAAGAAAAATCTCAGTGGTCACGTCACAGTCACTGTGGGAGGGCAGCCTTGTGAATTAGTTACAACTGCGTTCAGAGACAACAAGAAGAATGGAAGAAAACACATTAACTGGGAAGCAGTGAACAAAGAGCACATGTGAGGTGCCAGTCTTAAGGAAAACAAAACAACAAAAAACAAGCAGACAAAATCAAACAAGCAGATTAGGTACTGAGGAGAAAGACAAGACAAGAACATCCCACTTAGCTTGTGAAGATGCCAGTACACTGTCAGCACTTTGTAAAGCAACCCTTCTGGGGAAGTCAGAAATATCAGCTTACAGACATTATAAAAGCAACACTGGAGGGTCAACTTTGCCTTCATTTGAAGAAAAGGTGTTGATGCTAGAAGCTCTGGAATAATATTTTGCACAGTATTACTAATGAGACCTTTCTAGGTTAATTTGGACTATGAGTTTTAGTATCACTGCAAGTGAACTCATAACAACTTGGTTTTCTATTTTAATTACACAGATAAACTAATAATGTCTCAACTCCATAAAAAAGTTTCAATTCCTTTCATTCATACCATGATTTTGAGTGTAATGGAACATGGCCCTAATGAAGTGCATTTTCACATTTCAAATGTCCATGAACTGTAAAATCCTACAGATAAAAGCTGAAATGTTTTCAATAAGTCAAGAGCCTTGCTTTAACACAATGCCACCGAAGCAAATAGGGTATTTGTGCTAGGAGACATCTCATTCCTGGGAAGCACAGTAATTTTTGCAAAATTTTAAGGCATATTATATGTCTTCATCTGTCTTATGTAGAATATGTGCAATAATTACCAGCACACAAGTGCTGTAGAAAACTAAAATCTTTAACCCAAGAAAGTCTGAAGTGTGTTAGAGAAGTCATTAATTTACTTTCACGTAGAGTTCATCTTTATTTTGGATGGCAAAATTTCTCTTTCGTCAAGGAATAAAGTGCTGATTCCCTGAGATAAATCTCACATTTATGCACAGCTTCTGGTCATTTTCCAAGCCATTCAGGATCAAAGGGCTGCATTTGGACAGAGGAAGAATTAAACAAATTATCATGAACACTATATTGTTGTGAGTGATATTAGGAAAATTTCCTTGGATTTTAAGGGTATAGGCATGAACTTTTAGCTAAACTACAAGATAGTCACATTGTATCGTTCTGGGTCCGGGAGTGTATATGCATTTAGATTTGAAACCTGGGGGACTCATCTGGGCAATTCTGCATGAAAGAAGGGGAAAAATTGCTGAGATGATTCACAGCACATTATAAATGAGAGTGTTTTGATGTGATAATATGTTGTTGTTGTCATATTGTTCTATTTATTCACTTAGAGGAAGAACAATTCTGCTTGTAGGGTTAAGCTTTCATATCAGCTAATAGTGTCAGGCTTTTTTTGCAAGAGATGTATTCTTTGAATTATCTCTCTAACTGGAATTTTGCAGTAAGCATAGAACATAACAGAAGTTATTTGTTGTTCTTGTTTCTGCAGTAGCTCTGTCTCCTTTCTACAAGCAGGGGGAAAAAGCAAACATTTTCATTTTACTAAAATCTGCTTCAAGAGTATCAGATTGGTTCAAGAGCATCTTCAGTTCAGCACACAAGTTCCATGCTGGAAGATGATTTCTTAGCAAATAACACTCCATGCCTTGGGATGTGTCACCAAACCCGATATGCCAGCTCATAGTTCCAACTCAGGTGACTTAGATGCAAGAAAAATGTAAGAATGGTTGATGCTGGGGAACAGAACAAGAGACAACGAGCTGAAGACCTCTGAAGATCAGGGAACTGTTTTGTACTGTGAGGGTGACTGAGCACTGCCACAGGCATCGCAGCTTCATGGAGATGTTCAAAAACCCTGGAGTATAGATGCCCTGCTTGAGCATGAAGGTTGGAGCAGATGACAGCCAGAGGTTCCTTCAAACCTTGATCACTATAATTCTGTGATTCTGTGCTTTTTTTCCCACTGTCCTTCAAATCTGAGGCATCACTCCATTAGGCAATAGCTGTACTTTTACCTCTCATAAATGTATCAAGCAAAACAGGAAGTTAAAAAATATTTATGTAAATAGAACACTGAAGCTCAAATCACATCGTGGAACCACAGATTGTAACTCTGAGAAAGATAATATTGACAGTTATATCCTTGAACATAGGCAGCACAGAGTTCCAGTTAGCTAGACATGATTCTTGTATGGATGGGAAGGTAGGTTAGATTTTGCTTTAGATTATGCTGGCTCTGTTATGTCAAAAGATAAAAGGGATTCAATCTGACAGGAGCAGATACTAGCTATTTGAGAATTACATGGGCTGGGTTTTAGTGAGGTTTTCTGTGAAGTGCTTTTGTGATTAACTTTCCCCTCATGATTGCATTACTCAGTAAGTATACAATTGAGCCTATTCAGGCAAATGAAGTTTTCAAAATGATACCCATAGCTACTAGGCAGAGGAAAGGAGGATTTTCATTATGTAATATTTGTAAAGGACCTAGTGCACTACGAAGCAGACAAATGCTAATACCTGATGGAACATAATTGAGATTTTATGCAAAACCCATCTACTTCTGTCTTTTCTATTATGAAGATATTACTGTTGTTATTTGCATTGTAGAGTACCTAATAACTGTGTTCTAAATCTGACACTCCATTAGACTGGGCACTCTATTTGAACAACTCTTTTCCCTCCGAGTTTGTAATTTTGAAACTAATTTGTGACTTTACATTATGCAATGCATCTACCACAGTGAACTGAAAAGAAAATATAATCACAAGTTGTAGACTCTACATTTACTTTTCTGATGTTTTGATAAATCCTGAAAAGAAAATCTCATAAAGCCTTAAACCTTTCCATTACTGAAGCAAGCAAGAAGCATCTACCTTGCATCTGTCCAACTCCCAAGCAGAACCAGCATTAAGTGACTCAGTCATGAATAATCTATAAAAGCCCTGAGACACAGAAAGATTTGTCTTTCTTATTTTAACTCTGAGGGGACCTGAATCAAGAATGTGCTATGTCTCTAGGTACTGTAAGAGAAGAGTTTCTAGCCAGGGAAATTCCATGGAGCCACACAGGAAAAAACTACTAAACATTTTCCCATGTCAAATAGTCCCATTTTCCGATGTCAAAGTAGCACCTTCTGGCTACTGAGGTGCGTTTTAATTGAGTTGCACTATTAGCAGGAACTCATATAGAGTTGCTAATGAAACACTTTTTAAACAATTCTGATACCTACAAATAACACATCTCATAGCAAAGTTGTAGTTAGCCTGAAAACACCAGAGTCTCCATTCATACCCTCTTTACTGAGGTGTAATTTCTAGGCATTTATATAGAGTCTCTTAAAGCAACACAAACATTTTTAGGGACAGCTTGTCAAAGGTGAAAAAGACAGAATATTAAAATTTGGTGCTATCATATTGGATACTTGAGGCCGGAAGAACAAGTCTGAGTCCTGTCTGTATCACCTAAAAATATTAGGGATCAAAGTGGGGAGAAGTGAATGGGTGCTAGGAATTCTACTAGAAGAGACCAGCAAGGGACTTTGTGTAAGGATATGCAAAGCTTTACTCTCTCACAAACAAGAACCACAAATATTATCTCCAGGCCACTTTTCCTCTGCAGATTATCCCATGACAGTTGTCCTGCATTGAGGCATTAAATGTGCACAGCAGAATGATCCAAAATTTCCTGGTTCTTTTCTTCATTATTTCTCTAACATTACCATCTCATTCTTTCCCTTTGATATCTCTCTTAGTTTCCCCTATTTATTTTTATTTATATAACTGATATCTATCAATGCTACTATGTCTGTAAATGGTGATGTTTAACACAGGCAGCTTCTGGATTCATTCAGAAACAAATCAAGCTTTCACATTAACCACTGAGCAGCCTTACAATAGAAGGAACTCACTATGATGTGACTTTGTCATCTTCCTTGATGCTATATTTCCATCGAAATCAGAGTTAACACTGGGGTTTACTTCAGATAACATAAATTTCTTCAGAGAATATAAATTGAGCATAAATTGCCATATAAATTAACCTAGATAATAAAATTGTCAAATATATTAGCCTAGACAATAAAAACAATGCAGTGTTGAGATTCTCCATCTTCAGTCCTTAAATTTACAGCTACTTCTCTGTCTTCCAGCTCCGACAAACAAAATGCAAAAAGCAAATGGTATAATCAGTAATACCATGGAGTATTGTTTGCAGCAAAGGAGTTGAGCAGTCTTAATCTTCACAGACATCATCTGCAGCGCTAATTATGTTCTGTGTATCACCACGCTACTGTCATGCAAAGTTTGCTTTGTTTATTTATGGGCTGGGTGCAGTGTCAAGGTATAAAAACTTACTCTTCTCATGAGCAGAGAGGAGGAGGCACTGGCATGGGGAGCCTAAGGTAAACGAAGGGCAAAAAATAATTAGGAAAATGTTTTGACTTAGCAGAGTGCTGGGATGATGAATGCATTGGAGAAAGCCTAACTTTGATGATCACAAGTAGAATGCAGATTCATTCAATGTTGGCAATCAGCAGCCGAAGCTCTGGGGGAGCAGAGGACCAAGGCACTGAAAAAAGGAATACACAGAAAAGAAACTGTGTCTCTCAGATTTGGACTTTGGCAAAATAGCAAAAATTAGTTTACTTCCCACATTGTTTCTGATATATTTAGATTTAGATCTATTGGCTGCTACAATAGTTCTATAGATTTTTTTTTTCACCAACTATTACTTTCCAGGGGAATTTCAGGTTCCCTGTTGTATCTGTTAATGAAACTAAATTATGCATAAATACTATGTATGCATACAACTAAATTGGCTATATACTTTTATGAAATGTGTCATATAATTTAAAAAGCACTCAGCTGTTTGAAAAAGATTGCTAAAGTAAATTCCTGAGAGGAAGGAAATACTTGGCTTGACTGATACTCCAAACATATTTACAATGTTCCTGAAAACAAATATCTGCATCTGAACAGTCTCATTACATGTTAAATAGATCACAGGATCTTCCTTTCAACAGTTAAGCTTTTAAAATTTATTCTGTAGTTAATCACAGTGAAAGCAGGAGGCATCTTTTAGAACTGAACAAATAATATCATAGGAAAATTGTCTTTCCTGGAGCGAAGTCCTGTGAGATTCAACCATTTTGTTTCACAGAAGAAGGTTGCTCATCACACTTCCAGTAGCTTTTGTTTAATTCTGTGAACAGCCTCCAAACCACATGCTGTGAGGTAGTAACACAGATGGTTTCAGGAGCACATTTACATTAATTTGATTTAAATGAAGTGCCAAAAACTCATTGAAGCTGATGTCTTCAGTGCTGCCATGTTAAAGGGATGTGTTTGGGAAAAAATAAGGATACAAACAAACAAAAGTACACCCAAAACCCCCACAAAACTGTTTCCATTTAGTTTCAAGGCAAGGGATTTGACTAGATCCAACTGAAAACACGATTTAAGACTTCCTGTAGAATCATGCTTTGCCAAACATGCTGGGTTGTAAAGACTTGGTAAGCCCACACTCAGGGCAGAAGTGCCAAAGACCTTCACCAGTACTCCAAGAACAAGTTGGGGATATCAGAATGGGCACTACATCACCACAGTGCTAACATCAGCAGGTCCTGCTGCTGGCATAAACACAACTTGGTCAGTCTGAAAAGTTTTGCTCTCCTGTATTCTGACATGTGCATGTGTGTTTCCATTTCACTGGATCAAGGAACTGATCACAATTCCTTTACATCATTTAAAAGAAAAGAAAACTAAACAAACCAACACACCACCCACACCCCCTAAAAAGAACCCCCAAAACCCAAACAAGACCAAAAACAAACAAAACAAACAAAACCCACCAGATTCTTCTGCGTTTTCCTTATCTCCACTGCTTTGCAACATGCTTGCATTTTTTTTTCCAGGAACTCTTCTTCTAAAGCTGCTGTTGATGCCAATGCTGGACATTAGCAAAGCATGAGAAGGAAAGCAGTTTCCCAGAAAATCCAAGACCTCTTTGTAAAATCTTCCTTCACAGTGCTTAATGCCTGGCTCATTTAAACTTGCTGATAAGGATGAGAAGCCCAGATACATACTCTGGTTTCATATACCATTTGTACAAGATTTCTAGCTGGGTCTTTGAGTAGCATTCACAGTGAAGATAAATAGAGCTTTTTGCCAGTCCTAGCTAAAGAGAATATACCCAAAAATACATCTCATGCTGATTTATATTTCTGTCACAACTGAGGTTCAGAGTAGAATTTGCTTACTAGGGGATTTTTCTTTGTGTTTTTGTAGCTGTTGTTTGTTGCTGTTTGGCTTTTTTAAATAATAGGTACAGACTTCTTTTTCTATGTATGAAACCATTTCAGATGCAATTTTAGCAGAAATTGTGCAGAAATCGAAATGTGATATGCATTGATCAGTTTAAATCACAGAATCTTTGTATGAAATTGATGTTTTGTGTTGGTGAGGAACAAACAAGTGTTTGATGAACATGTTTGATTCAATATTAATAAGAGCAGTCTGCAACTGTGTCTCTTAAAGTGTAAGAAACTGCCTTCACTGCTGTACTGCTGTACACTGAGAAAACCTATACCTGTACCCCACTCCATAAAATTTCTGATTGAATAAAAGCACTGTTCATTGGAATAACAGCAATCTGAACTACAAATTTTTACTATTAAAGTTATGTCAATATAAATCAGGGGGGTTCAACCTTTTGTAGACACAATCTGTACCTGACAATTTATGTCAGTCTAGTAGGTAATTTACCTATCCTGCAGTAAGAACTCCTTTAATCGGTACAAGCCTCTCCTCTATTAGACTTATAATAAATTCAGTGCAACTATACAATCAGAAATTTGATAACATAGGCAAGCTTTGATCTGGGTCCTTAAAAGGTGGTATTTAAAATAAGAAAAAGGAAACAAAGAGGAGGCAGAGAGACTAACAGAAAAGTTCTTCCATTTTTATTCACATTTAAAGTAAAAAATTTTGGCTTAATTATATTTTCACTTACATAGGAATAAAATAGATAAGCACTTTCCTCTGTTCTTGCATTTATTACTTGCTCATAAAGATAATCTCTTTTCTCACCCTACAGAAAGCCACCATCCCATCACTTCACCCTCTTCAAAATGAAATTCCATTTACTATGACATTTAAAATATCAGCATTTCTTTTCTCCTCATGTGTTCACTTTAACCTTTACAGTATGTGCACAAATTAGGGACAGATTTTCTAAGGAACAGCTTGACAACAAAATGGAATCATAACAGGAATCTTAGCGCTGGGTAAAAGAATGAGTAATTTTTACCTTAAAAACTGCAGGGTGCATGCTACTTATTAGTATCTGACTAAAATTAACTAGAATAAAAAGAATCTAGTGGAGTCTCCAACGAGAGGAAGCACATAGCAGCCCATCTGATGTCCTACTTCAGCACCTTCCTGCCCTTCCTCAATGCCAGTCACAGGACCCACTCCCCACTCCTCATCGCACTGGCTCAGGTGCTGAGTGGCTATTTTGCTCAGCAGACTCAGCTCCTTAACTTAGCATAAAGATACTCATTTTTTATTGCTCTCTTTATTTGCTAACAGTATGGTTAGCTGAACCTGTTTGGCATAGCAGATGAGCCTCAGAACCAGTAGAAGGAGTAGAAAGGTGAAGAGGCTGGACTGGGGACTAATTAGCTGAGGCTGTGAGGTATTACTTCACTCCTAAATGCACTCTCTGCAGAACTTATTCATGTATAGGTACTGTCATTTCAGACAAATCACTACCTGAAAACGCATCAACATTGAAAAACTGCTATGAATAGAGAAATAAAGTAAGTTCAGTTGCTTTAATAGGCTTTACTCAAGACTTTTCTTGTTGTATTACTGGTAGAACAGGTTCTTTAGGTCACCAAAGCCACTTTAATTTGTCTCGGGAATTACAGGATTCTCAGTTGCTGGACCAGTGAAAGTGGAAGTATCGGATTAGGTCAGGCGTGGAAGTCTGTTGGGGCTCTGTGTGTGTCTGTTAACACAGTCAACATTGAAAGCAGGAATAAGATGTGTGCAAACCTATCCAAAGAATGGGGAACAGGGAACTCAGCCAAAGTGACTGCAGCTACCAGGGAGGCAGTCTATACATGTAAGCCTCACTACAGATGTGCTTTATTTCCTAAAGGCAGACTAGTTCCAGATTCAAATATTTCAAGTTAGGTATTTGAAAGATTGCTATCCACGTATGGGCAATATGTCTGCATTTCCACTACAGTCAGTGGCTAGTCTAGTGTATCCTAGGGCGACGTTCAGATGACCAAAGGTAGGTTTGTTTGTTGGGATGAGTAAAATAGTACATTAGATCCCACTGCTTGGACTTTGGCATCTTAGTGCATTAATCAGCTGCCAAAACATGGGTGCTTGCAGTCATCTGAGACTCCAACAGGTACACACAACATCTGATGGATGGTCTGGTGGTTATGATAGACAGGACACAAAACCTACTGCAATCTACTTCCTTTTGGAGTTGCAACTGGGCATCTGAAGGGATATCTTACACAACTACCTAGAATAATACTACACATCTCTTCTTAGGCAACTCAATCCCCTTTTCCCCTTCTATAATTTGAGAATAACTCTTGACAAACTTGAGCTATCTTATAATTTAAAGGCCATTCTGACAAGAGACGCCAGAGAAAGTAATAGTTTATAGGGTTAAAATACATTATACTTGTTCATTTCTAATGATTGCTCTTCGGAAACATCTTCAAAAAAATTAAAGCAGAACAGCCACTCTCTAACAGAGGTGATTTTTTCCCTCTCTTTCAGCTACCTTTGCCTGGTAGGAGAATATTGAAAATTTCAGACTTGAAGAAGAGTAACGTGTTGAAGAAAAATACTTCCAGGTCAATTGACAGCTTCTGACTCCTCAAGCTGGGAACAGCTGGAGTACGACAAGCAGTTAGACCTTGTAATAAAAGCAGTGACATCAAAGCTCAGGTTGATTCCTAAGGGAAGGAAAACAGTATCTAGAAACTTGAGCTAGCATCTCAACCAACTGCCTTTTCATTTTTTGTGCCTGATGGTCTGAATGGGTGAGATTGTCCTTTGAAACAATAAACCAAAAAGATGAATTTTAAATCATATCAAAAGATCTTGTTTAGTTTGTCATTTCTGACCAGGCACATCGTTGCACTAACTCCCAGGAGCATTTAATCAGCAATTTGTGGAATCATTAAATTAAAAATTGGAAATTATTATAAGGCTTTCAGGGACACTACCCAACACAATTGTACTATATTGTAATTGGTACAATTGTACCAATACAATAGTACTATGCGCAGTTCTGGGCCCCACAATTTAATAAGGATGTTCACGTAGTTGAATTCAGTCACAGGAGGGCAACAAAGCTGGTGAAAGGGCTCAAAGGCATGTCCTGTGAGTAGTGACTAAGGACTTCGGGCTTGTCTAGTTTGGAGAAGAGGAACCTGGGGAGAGACCTCATTGCTCTCTGCAGCTTCCTGAGGAATAGAAGTGGAGGAGGTACTGAGCTTTTCTCCTTGGTATAGGACACATGAGAATGGTTCAAAGCTGTGCCGGGAGAGCCTTAAACTGTGTGTTAGCAAGTATTTCTTTATGAGAGAGTGGTTAAACAGGCTTCCTAGAGAGGTGGTCAATGCTCCAAGCCTGCCAGTGTTTAAGAGGCCTTTAGGAAATGTCTTTATCAACATACTTTAACTTTTGGTCATTTTTTGTAATCAGATGAGATGATTACTGTATGTCCCTTCCAACTGAAATGTTCTACAGAATCAGCTGTTTCACCCAGCTTTCAGTGTGATGATAACTGCTTACAGCAGGGATCTTCAGCAACGTGTGGGGCTGTTAGAAGTTCAGCTAACCAGTAGCAAAGGTCAGGGATTAACTGATGAAACAGTGCCTGGCATTTTTCAGGTCGGACACAGGAGACCCTCTTCCACATACAAACAGTGATTTGGCAATTGGTTAGAATTTTTTATATTCCGTGTTGTATTTTCTTGAAGCCTCTCCCATCAGCATCATCATTCCACTTTGTGCAAGTGAATCGCACACATCCAGAGGAAGGCACATAGCCAAGTGGTTGAGCACCCATCGGTGAGCAGGAGACATCTCAGTCTCTGTTTACCCTCTGCTGTATCCCACTGGCAGCTCATCATCACTCAACAGCTACCATAAGATCACTTGGTGCAACTAAGGTTTCCCTTTCATGAGCCAAAAGTTTAGGGCTTTATTACAAAACACTTAGCTTTGCAATCTGTGCTTTGATGCCTATTTGAAACAACTTTTAGGTTAGATGTTAGATGCGACAACTGGGTGGTTCGCTCCCTCCTTCCCGTCCCCCCTCAGCCACGTGGTCCCAAGATGTCCCAGCAAAGAGACACACAGAGGCTGCAGGAGAGAGAAGCAGAGAGAGAGCATTTATTCATATGGCCAGGGGTATTTATAGGGCTTTAGGGGATGCTGGTCACACCCTATAGGATTCAAGGGTTAAGAACCAATGGGGAAAGAGTTAACAACGGACTGCTAAGGGGGGGTTTCACATCACCTGGCCAAGGTAAATTCTTGCATACTAATTAGGAAGGTAAGGATTTTCTCTTGGGAAGGAGAGGGGTGATTCAGGGAAAAAAAAGGCAAAGGCTCCATTTTACAATACAGTAAAAAACCTCCGATTTTGAAGGCACTTTGGTTGGTTTCTTCATCTCCTTCACAGGCTCACTGTTACAGTATGATTCAAAGCCATAAAGGAGCTTGCAACACTTTTCTCTCCTCAATTTAATATTTTTTAATGTGTTAACATTTAAATGGAATTAATTTCAAAGGTAATATATTACTGAAGTGAATACAGTTTTGTAATATCTGAACTCTCCTATTGTTTCTGCTTTTCTGGAACTAGTTTTCTGCAGGGTTTCATATATAAAAATAATTATTTCAGTTGCTTTTCTGTAACATTGAAAATGAATTAAAATCAGAAGTCTGAGGATATTTATAATGGTAAGAATTATCATGTATGCCAAAGGAATAAGAATATGTATGTGTCTAAACCTTCTTCTTTACCCACTCACAATGAAGTATTAACCCTAAAAATTTGTCAGCATCTAAAGGGAAAATAATGTTATGAAAAAGCTCACATATCTATATTCTTTACTATGATTTAGTGGTACTAAACAAAGCAACTAGAACCAAAATGTACACAACTAGTTGCCAAGTGCCTGAACATTGGTCATTAACATTCTATAGTTAATGAGGTTAACAAAAAAGAATTTTAAAAGATCAGAGAAGCATTTATTTTAAAATGTGCTGGTGCTTCCTTTTTGCCTCATATATTTAGTCTCAACTGAGTTCACAGTCACAAAAACTGAATGAACTCAAAGAAAATTCATCACACTACCAGTAAAATGAAGTTTGCTTACCATACTGTTTCCTCATCTCATAGACAGGATTAAAACACTTTCTGAGACTAGTTCTCACTGCAACCCTGGAATGAACTTTTGATACCATAAATATGTCTAAATTGAAGCAGTCAAACACTGCAACAGGCTAACCAGAGGAGTTGTAAAATCCCCAGACTCAGACTTACTCAAAACTCTGCTGAAAACAGCCTTGAGCAATGGGGAACCAGGTTTACACTGACACTGCTTTGAGCAAGGGGCCAATACAGATAACCTCCACTGCTTCTTCCCAGGCAAAGTTACTGTATTTTGGGGGAAAACACAGCATTATTGGCCACTCTTTCATTTTGACTTGGTCTAATCAGTTTTTCTCCTTCTGTTTGTATTTATTTATATTTTTCTTGATTTCTTTTCTAAACATACATTTGCTCTTTGGAACAAAGATCACAACTCTGTTCCTCTGTTTCAGCATACAGGTTTCTCTCCAAGGAGTAGTATTGTGCCAAATCTCATAGTAACTGATAATTGTGCTCCAAGCAGTTGCCATTCTTATAATTTCTGACTTTGAATTATGGACTTGACTTTGATTTGCATAACCTGCTGGAAACAGTTCTGGAACTTTTTTTTTTTTGGGGGGGGGGGGACAAGCAAAAAAAAAAAAAAAAGCAAAAGCTTCCAGAAATAGAGGCAACCAGAAATC
>JAWWMP010000081.1:96878085-96918576 GCA_035047865.1 Dendrocincla tyrannina
GCCGGGGTCTTCGGGGGTCTTGGGGATGAAGATTGTGGGTCTTCCTCGCTGTGCGCTTTTCACCTTGGCTCAAAAAGCAGCTCAAACCAGTTTTGTTGGCAACTTGAACTGGCCTAATGAGCAAACTTCTATAGTTATCTTATTTTCTTGACATGTTTTCTGATTTATCTTCAGTTGCATATGGTGTCCATTCTAATTTAAACACCTCAAGGCCGCATACTGATACTTTTATGTTTGTAGCTAATCAGGGCCTTAGCCATGCAGTCTATCTTTGCAAACCTCAGCAAAAGTCCCCACAATAATTTCTATTAACCCTCTCAGTGTTAGTTCCCTATTGATACCTTATATCAGTCTCCTTTAAGTGTTAGTTCCCTATATCACTTGTATTATACTTGTTCCCTTTTCTCACCCTCATGTCCCTATGCCCAAGTCCTATATCCATGCACACTGCCAATGCACAAAATAATGGTGCCCCTCAAACTCAGAAGATAACAACAAACTCTGACAGGCTTTCTGGCTTACCAAGGTACCACCACACACACAAACTGGAAAATCCTGCATAGAGAGTGATCTGACTTCACAGAGTCCTACGAACTCATAGTCCTTTTCATGAAGGAATCCTGTTGCTCCCAGTCTTCCCATGAAAAGAGGCAAACCCTAACATAGACGTATATTAAGCACACAAAGTGCAACCCTTCTTCCTTCCAGATGTTTGATATTTCAGCTGCACGTTTCACCTCTTTAACTGTTCTTCCAGCCACAACAAGCCGCATGTCATTCTTGCCACAGTTATCTATTTACAGCTGTTCTTGCGTGGTGTGTCCACACAGAACACCAGCAAGCAGCATCCACTACCCCCTTGTAGTGTTTCAGTTCTGTCTGCCTCCAGCTCCAAACTATCCTTTGAGTCTTAAATCCTTCCTTTATTCATTCTTTGCTCTGTGTCATAATCTATTTTTCTCCCTGGTTTGGTTCTTAGTCCTTCTATTTCCTACTGTATGGATGAAGGCTGTTCTTATAAGCCCTTTTAACTTGCCATATGGAACAAACATACATAGGAAAATCAAGCTAGAGTCAATTTAGAGTGATATAAACAGAGACCAAAGATGCAAACAGGAATGGGAGACTCTCCTGTTGATTCACAAGATTCAGAGTAGACCCTCTCACTTTCTAAACTCCTCACAAAGCTTAGGTATGACTAGGTCCAATCTTAGTCTCAGAGCTGGGCAATGATTTGCATCTAAAGCAATTAACTACATGGATTTCATTAGTATTAATATAGCATTCTATCAACTACTTACTGAGGGTCTGTTGCAAATGAGAGGTCTCTCCTTCCTGGGTAAGTCTCAGGTAAGGAGTCTCAGATCTTGAGAGATGTCCCAGCTCAAGGGGAAAGTCACTGGTGTGCGTTCAAGTTCCAATTTACAGAGAACTCAAACTGGACTCATCCAAAAATCTGTTGTTAGCAGAAAGCTCTCTATGCCTTGAGAAACAACCTTGAGAGGCATCCCAGCTAATAGGGAGATCACTGCTATGCAGCCATGCTGCCTAGCAGGGAGAGCTTAAAGAAGGCTCACTTAGGCTCTCGTATTTATTGGCTGAAGTGGTTGGTTCATGGTCAAAATGCATTATAATACTCCTTGTGCCCACTTTTTCCTTTGTTCCTTGATAAATGAATCTTGTAAAAACCACCTGCTATTCATGTGTTAATCACATAATCCATGATCCAAACTCATATGCATCAATGCTCATAGAGTCACTCTGTCCCTTTGTGGGTTTTCTGGTTGGAATTCTTGGCTCATCTACATCTCTTTACCTCCTTTGGAACCTCTACCAAACTATTATTACTGCATAAAGTGCATCCGTCACACCAGTTTGCCCACATATACACAGATAACATCAAATGTCAAATGAGACACCTGACTTCTACAGGTTGGATGGAGAGTGTCTACTGGGTTGTATGGTTTGTTTTACCACCTGTTTTTTGGTAGCCCTGAGCATAAATTGCTTTCTGGGGCTGTTTGTGTGCCAGTACTAAAATGCTGACTGTGTCCCATGAGCTCTCTGTCTCTTCCATGGTAGAATTTTCAGTGGTCATGCTTTCAGTCATAGCAGTCAAATCCCCTCTGTCAGAGGAATGTCACATGTTTTGTGATGTGAGATGAAAAAATTAATTGATATGTGACTTCCTGGTGTACTCTCCTTCTTGATTTCCTTCTATTGCAGTGGAGTGAACTTGACATATGTGGTCTTCTGTTGGTCCTGTGTTTCTAGCCTCCTTCTAATATCCCTGGAAAATTAAATAAATGGGTTTGCAGAGGTAAAATGGATAGAAACAGTGTGTTGTGTTTAACTAGTTACCAAGACTTAAAAGAACATTATATGTCAGAAGAGCCTGTCCTGTACAAGAAACAGGATCGGGGAAAGGTCAGCCTAAAAGTCTCACAGGATACTGCGAGTCTCTCCAAACTAATTTACAGTTCATTGTCTGCCTTCACTTTGTTTTTCATTTATAAAAGGGAAAAGTAAGCACTTAATACAAAAAGTAATCATTCTGTTAGAACAAATCTTTCAAAACACAATTTCAGTTTTCAATTCATGCTATTTCCATATCACTCTGACTTTGATTGCAACAAAGGAAATTTAATTCACATATAAGGAAACACTTTCTCATAGCAGCTAATAGTGAAAAGCAACACATAAGGAGGTTGTGACATATGCAGAAATAAAGGGTTTTGATAAGTGGTTAGAAAACTAACCTGTGTAAATCAGAGTAGGTGTAGGTCTTTCAGTCTTCGACCAAGGAATAAACTAGTTAGACCTGTTTCCTGAGTACTTTTTGTAATTTTGCTGGAGCTAGCCAAACCAAGTGTAAGTGCAACTCAGTAACAATTATTGTAAACTTAATACAGTTGATTAAATGCAATTCATTCACCTGAAGCTAATGAGGCAATGACAGGTTTCAGCAAGACGGAGACACAGGTGAAGCAACAGTTTTCTGTTTGTACATTCTACTTCTATTTTGTTTGTGCTCCCCAGCTGCATTCCTTGACTCTGGTGGGATTCTGGTATATGCGTAATTGCATATATAGAAAGTATACAGCTAGAAAACAGCCAGCAATTCTCGACTGCTTAGAGGTTTGAGGTGTTGCAGGTGGGTGGTTGTTTGGGGTTTTTTTTTTAATCAAGCCTGGACATCTCCATGCAAGTCAGGCATTAATCTATTAAGGAAGAAAGAATGCAAGAATCATGGTGAATATGTCTGTGCAGCACCTTACAGATAGACACAGGCCAGTTCTGCCTGTTTCTCCATTCAATCAGCTGCAAATAAAGTCCAAACTAAGGCTATTAGCTTAGATTCTGCATCCAGCTTTTCCTTCTGATCAGGAAGGAGACCTGAATGCAGAGAGAAGTGAGCCTGTTCCTGCCTGCAATCATATCTCATTTACCAGCCTGATAGATGGGGTCACATAATCATATTTTTGTATGCCTCTCCCTGCAACAGAAGGTAATCAAAAGGATCGTCTCTTAAATCAGTACATAAATCAATTTAGACACAAGGATTTGATTAAACAAATACTGCAATTCAAAGGCACAATCCAACAGGGAAACTCTGACACCTATAGTAAATATCTGGTTGATAAAGAAGCAAGAATGTAGCAGAGGGAGAAGAAAACTAGTATTACCAGTAACCACTCCCCATGCAGTAATTTATCTGTTCTCATTTACTGCAGCACAGAAAACTTCCCCAGCATTCTTTGTGTAAAAAACCAATATGAGAAGTGCACTCATCTTTTCTTGCTGAATCTTCCAGAGTTAATCCATGCGGTTTGCCATTATTAATACTGTGACCTTGTCTTATAAAGTAACTAATAATCAATCCCAAAACGGGTTGAAGGTCGTTTACTTGCAGCAGAAATGCTTAAGTACCAGAAAGCTTGAAAAATGCATTTCACACATCAGGTGCTAATAAAGGTGTCTCAATTCGTGACAGAACAAAGTCAATGCACTTCACTATCAGTTTCAACCCAGCCTCATCACTGTTCACAAATGCTACCACATTGCTCAAGAGACAGACACCAGCAAAGTCAAAATAAGACATTTAATTTTCATCAAAGCTACAGTGTCAAAAGGCTAAAATGGTTACATATTTGCAAACTTGTATGTTAGGGAACAGTACTTTTTGTAAAAGCAGACATTAACATGAAAAAAAAAAAACCCTCAGAAATGTATTTTTAAAGGTCTGTAAGGAGCTATTTAAATTCCACTAGATTGGAAATATCTAGACTATTTTTTAAGTGACTATTGATATAATTTGGTAACCTTTACCTAAAGGGATTTGGGGAATAAACAGAGAAATAATTAGTCTTTTCTTAATAATTAAAGTGAAATGTGTAAAACTGAATATAGTGGTAGAAGTAGTCAACTGAAAGGTTTCTTTCGTGTAAAGGCCCCATTGCAAACGCTGTTCATGCGAGCTAGCCTTTTTCCTACACTTGAGAGGAAAAAAACCACAAAACTAGTCAGAATTCCTATACAAATAGAATTTCCCTGATAAAAAACATAATATTTATGCCAGCATGTGGCCATTATGAATTGTACCTGTAAAGTACCTGGTTTGCTATATCATATTAAAACATTACCAGGTGATTTGGAAAGCATGTTTTTGAAATCTTGTGAGATTGTAGGTGGTTCCTAGACATTGGCACTGCAAAGCAAGGCCTTGCTAGTGCTCTGTGTCACACTAAGGGTTGCTGCTGGAGAAATGCCCATTACAAAACGCGCAGAGAGCACACCAGAGATGGATTTTGTGTCAAGTGGGATGCACCCAGGCTCTCACTTCCACTGAAATCAGTGACTAAATGCCTCTGAGAATATGATGTTAATATCACTGATTGGAGCAATAGCAAGTAATTAGTCTATGTTGCAAGGAGTGTGCATTCTGGCACCCTGCACAATGCAGATCATAGATTTCAATTATCGCTACTTTACCCTTCACGTATTGTGCTTCTTGTTAACTAGAAAAAAGAAAATGAGAACCTGAATATATCCATCTTCAACTTTGGGCCTTTTTAATTCAGTCATATGTTTAAAACCCTTTACTAATGAAGCTGATACTTGTGTTTCTGTAAGCTGTATTGAGATCACCCCTGAACTCTCTCTGTTGTCACCTGGATAAACAAAATAGAATCTGCTATTACACTGTGCTATTCACTCAACTCTTTTTAAGTAGTCTAAAATTAAAAAATATTTTGTATATATCTTTAGAAATCGCGTATTTTAGCAAATGCTTGAACACATAGGGCAGTTTGGAAAGGGATGCTCATTTGTAGCACCATATGTCAAAGTTGTATTTGCAAACAGGTTTCCAGACATCTTGAGCAAGCCTTGCACCACTGCTGGTGTTCTGAACATGCAACTGCTTTTATGCAAGAACCTAATGGCTCCTAGTGGATAGTCTGCATTTATGACAAGGCTTATCTCCCTATTTTTCAGTTTAGTGCTGGTGATGCCTTACAGTTTACATGCAACATTTTTTATTCCAAAATCCATAAAGTACAGAGAGCTTTTTAAAACTTTTGCATTTATTCAATATTTTGCATGCACAATCATGCCCTTTGCAATGTTGTTTTTACAAAATAAACAGGTTTATAAATAGAAAAGGAAATGGGCATAATCTACAGGAATCTTTCTTTTAAGACACTTCATATTTTCTTAGCATAATGACCTTCAACTTCGCTTCCCTTTTCGAGCTCTTTCTTGCTGAGCATCTTGTATTTCCTCATCTGGTACAGACTTCTCTTAGTGGGAAAATAAAATAACTCCTTATACTCCAGTTGTCAGCAAGACTCCATTACCAAAATCACTCTCAGATGTCTTTTTAGTTGTGCATAAGCATTTGCAGGAAGATGAATCTCTTGCAGATGGCCAAATGCACTCACTCTCCCTTTTGCCATACAATTATCCTAAAAGGTGTTAGTTACAATTATTTCAAACTTCAAATTTAAATAAAATTTTGATTAATTATTCACTGTTCCTTATTGTCATATTTTTACATTAACCTTGTATTCCATAAGCAAATTAGTATGACAGAATTATCATTACTAACTCTAAATAGAAATAACATTCATAATCAGTACACTGCATGTGTGAATCTGTACAAAATTATTTTTGTTGTTGCTTATTATTTCACTTTCTGAATTATTCCATTGTTCAGGCTTAAGGTAATTACGCCTTCTTTCTGAACAAAGAGCAAGTTATTTTGAGGTCTGCTGAGAGCAAATATAGCTCTTTAGCAGCCCTGAACTATAACAGATAAGATGAAAATGTAAAGTACACATAGCTTGCTGAAGAAAAACCTTTTCTGAATAAAATGGTGAAGGAGGAAGCTTTCTTTAAAACAAAATATCAAAGATCAAACACTAATGTCAAAGCGCAGGAATTCTGTGTTAACTTTCCAGATTAATGTGATTGTTACAATGCTTTCACTCTGTAGTTTCTTGGATGTATTTAGAATTGTTTCAGTTTTAGCTGTTTCAGATAATAATTCTGGTGGTAAAAATCTTTTTTCAACTGATTTTTTTTAAAGTGTTTGATTTCACAACTTTCAGATCAGAGCTGGCCTGTGTCAATGCTTTCCTGGCTATGGCAGACTCATCTCACGAACACATTCTGTGTTCGCACTGCATAAAAATTTTATCACAGTGAATGAACTGTGGAGAAAATCCTAAATACTTGTGTTCCTTTAGGGTGATTCAGTTGCACTGCCCATTGGTGGGAAAGAGAGGGATGCTGGAAATAGTCTGGTCTCTCTTCTGGCCCTTTTACTCAACTTAGTACCTGAAAACACCAAAGGAGTCTGAGAAGAAAAGGACTGCAGCAGCAATGGAGTCTTGCTGAGAAATACGAAGTTTCTTCAGCTCTTCTTCTTCTATTACATATCTGTAGTAAGCTAATCAAAATGTACCAGAAATTAAAAAGTCACACTCTTTATGATCAGGAAATGTCACGTCTGTAGGTGCAGCAAGCCTTTAGGTCTTTTCTCTTAGAGAAGGGAAATGAGAGATCGTTGTCTGGAGCAGGATGTCTTCAAAACTTGGCTGCCTGATTCATGGAAAGTTCAGGAAGGTTGGGAGCATGGAAAGAAAGAAATTCCACCTCCAGAATCATCATTTCTGTAAATACTGTGTGGTATCCACATATACAGCATTTGGTTGGATCTCATTTCAGGACAGGTCTGTCAGGACCATTTTTGTTTCTGGTTTCACCTTGCAGGCTGTCTTGGACCACAACAGGCAACTTAGCAGGAATCGTGCAGGCTGTTGTGACCCTACAGTGGCTTTATTCAAGAAGCATTCCTTGAGACCTTCTCACCACTTGCAATGATCTTTCCTGTTATAGGATCTTCACTGTAGTTTATAACTAGTTAAACATGTGTAATGATCTGGGAAACTTTTCCATTTGTCACCTGTAAACTGCTTAGTATTGAAAACTCACTCTAACAGTCAGATAAAAAATGAAGATTCCCCACATTTCTAATGTTTGCTTTCTTTGTGGCTTTTTTAATTACATTTACTATGCAATTCCAAGGGCTGACAAGAGACTATAAACAACAATATTCATTAAACCTTGACAATCTTGCATTTAAATGGATGCAAGCCCTTGGGCAACAAAATACACCAACACCACCAAACCACATCAAAGGAAAGTGCCTGTTAGTTATAAGACTACAAGGTAGGAAGGTGAATCCTTTGACAAAAGGTATACAAAACTACACAGCAAAGAGGTAATTTGGCAAAAAGGAGTTGAAAGTAAAAGCAATGAGCTTTTTGCAGGAGTGAGAGGAAGAGTTAGGGCTGCAAAAAAGGTACCATGGCCAGAGATGTAAAGATCCTGCACTCCATAATGGAGACTGACAGGAGTTGAAAGTCCTCTAGGTGAGGAGAAGAGACAAAAGTATGTAGCCCAAATTTTTTAATGTCTAGTGTAGATATGAGCTACAGTGTAGATATTTTCTTTTGTACCATCAATCTATAGACATGGATATTTGGATTGGAAACAATTTAAAGCATCTATATTTTTTAAGCTTCTGTTTTATTTATTCTTGAAAGCTTAAATAATAGGAACTTTAATCTTACTGCAAAGATACTGCAAAGTCCTTTTCAGCTTCTCTGTGACTCAATTACCCATTGGCAGAGGTAACTAGAAAAAATGAGTTGAGATCCTTTTCTTACCTCAAGGGTACTGTGCAGGTAGACATACTGAAAATGGTGCACTCAGACTCCGGAGCAGTAAAGACCAAGCTACTGTCACTAAGCCAATTTTCTTCATTTTCTTTCCATTGCCTTCTTATGCTACCTTCTTATCCTGATGAAGGTTTGTGCTGTAAATCTATTCTTTTACATACCTTCATTACTGGATTTGTTTTGGTATGTGACCACATTACAGACATTAAACAGACAGTACCAAACAGTAAAAGTCAAGCTTCCACAAATCCCACTACCCCCACATCCTACCAACTATCCTCTGGCTTTGGAATTAAAGTAAGATTTTTTAAATGGGGGGGAAACCCAGAGTCTCTCCTTTTTTACTCCTTTTTATTTTTCCTACTGAGTCTAAATGCCACTCATGAAGATTAGGACAAGAACGAAAAAATCAATTTACTGATACAAACGTTCAATTTTTTGCTCCAAGTCTCAGTACCCATGCATGGCTGAGAATGACAAATGAACAATTTAAGAGGCTTTTCAATTATACATAACAGATAATCAAACGTTGTCTATAGAAAATATGCTTAGTGGGAATAATAAGCAGGTAGATATAAATTAGAACAAAAAGCAAGTTTTTGTTGATTTTCTGTTGCACTCAACAAATGAAGCATTCAATAAAAGTGTGCTATAGACTAAATAATAGTCAGAGGGAAATAAAAATGTACAAATGCCTGAAGAAATTGGGGTTCTTCCTCAATATCTACCAAAAACCTAAAACAAAAGCTGAATAATAGTGTCTTAAAATAGAAAATCTGATAGAGAATGCTGCTGTTCTTTGCATGCCAAAAACTGTAAGTATGTTATTTCAGACAGTAATCATTTCACATTAAATAGAATATAAAAGTACACAAACAGCATTTTTAAAAAATACCTGATTCATAAAGCTAGAAATTAAATGTAAGAAAAATTAGGTGTCAAAGTCCCCACTGAAAAAAGAGACAACAGTTGCCAATGCATTTATGGACTACCCAGATAAGGTTTTTTTAAAACCCATTTGGACAGTGTCGGGGTTTTTTAATTAGGTTGTTACTAGGTCATTAGAAAAACTAAATGAAGATATTTCAGCACTAACAGCACTTTCAGCTGTCTGCCTTTTTGAGTGTAAGTGATATAAAAACTGCATGAGCTGTCTTTGACATTCCAGTGAACGCTCCTCTACCTACCCAGTCACCACGCTAGGAGGTCGTATTTTAAATTGCATTATTCCATTCTCCAAAGTCATTCCTCCCATTCAGCTTATTCTACTATCATAGCTACAAGCAAAAGGATAAATCAGAATTTTAAAGAACAAAAAGTAGTACACATGGTCAGGTTAAGTGCAGCTACAAAACCTAGTATAGTAATGATGCTGTCTCAGTCTGACATGAAGCCTCTGCACAAAAGGAAATAAGGAAAATAAAAGGAATTCTTCAACCTGTTTTATCAAAGGAGTACACTTTTCCTCCCTGTTACTCAGTACCAACAACAGATGTACTGCTGCTCTTGCCCTCAGACAGTCCCACTGAGGGCTCCAGGGCTCAAGAATTTTCTGAGAGCAAGATAAGAAAGTAGAGTTACAATAGCTGAAGTAAATCCTCAATCTCTGAATCATCAGCTAGAGATTTCAATAAATGGAAAAATTATTTTACAATCCTGAAAGTGTAGAGTCTTTTACTAGCATTTATCCCTGTCATTACACCTATTTCTTTCCATATTTTGATTTGTTAACTTTAATTAGTGCAAAAAGCATTAATGTTTCTTCTCCTACTTAGAAAGAAAGCACAAAGGTATAAGACTATATTTATACATTCAGATTACTTCAGGGATTTATTTTTTAAATGAGAAATAAAGTATCATATTAAATTTCACATCAAGAAAATTCTCATTGTATTTATTTCTATGGGGTTTTTTTCAAATTAACTACACTAACAGCCAACAGATTATCCCTTTACACGAAACTTCTTTTGTTGTCTTAATGTGATGCATGTTTTGCAACTAAGCAATAAAACACAGCTTACCCATTGGACAGTGGATGGTAAAAGAAGCAAGCAATCCCAGGGAAGACTTCAGATCAAAAAGTACCTGACCTGTGCCATAGTGCGCCATTAGCAATGCTTATCACAAATAAGGCTAGAAAGAGAAAAGTTCTCCTGCCTTGTAGGAGGTTCTGGAAGAGGAGAATGCAAAGTCCCAGATACTTCCCTTCCATGGTATTGCTTCTCCTGAATTTTGAAAGAGTAGACGTAAAAAAAATTAAATTGTATCTATTTTGAAGGATTTATTGGTTTTATTATTTATTTATTTATTATTCATATAATACTGAATATCTCTGATATCTGAATGATCCCAGTCTATATGCAAATGTTGTCCTTTATCTAAGTGTAATGCAAAATTAAGGGTATGACTGTTTTTTAAAGGCACTTGTATCAATTAATACAACTTTCATTGAACACTACATCAAGAACAATTATTTTGTTGGCAGTACTGTAAAAGCAAAATTAGTGAGAAAAAGCAAAAAGAAGTTCAGGAATTTAAACAAATGGGAGACAACCATGGAAATAAAGTTTTTCATAGAAGCATATTTATAAATTGAAAAGCCTGTTGTTATGCATCACAGTCCTTGCTTTTTGAAAGTGAAAATAATTAAATAGTAATTCTGGTAGCGGATAATCACGTGGAAAACACTTAACAAATGTACCCTCTATTTCTTCTGTTAGAATGTCACCCAAAAGCTCCACAAAGAGAAAAAGCAGAGAAAACAAATAGTAATTAGGAAAGAAAGAAAAGGAGAATTATCCTAGACAATCAATCACTCAAAATATACATTCCTTTTAACTGTTCTCATTCTCACTTTTGAAGAAATCAATGTACTTTTTATAAGATTACTACATTATTCTGACATAGAAAACACTGAACATCTATGGAAAATTGTTTGGTCCCCTTGAATACCATCATTTGAGGAGTACCTGACCACTGTACTATGTCTATGAAAACCATCTCACAGGCCAAAAGCAATTGCAGCTTTTCCTTTTGAAACTTTTCTAATCTTTCATGTTCAATAGCAATATTATACCTAAAACACTTGCACGAGATAAAAATAGAAAATCCAAGTATTTAAAAATAAGTAAATGTTAACATTTAAGTAAACCATACAATTGCAGTTAACCCTTGCATGCACTGAGTCCAATACACTCCTTGACTATGTTGTAGGCTAAAACAAAATTTCATAGACAATTTCTTTTACAAAAATTGAAGTGGGAAAGAAAGCATTCATTAATGCACAAATTTGCTTTAATACACATGTGAGGTATCTGAAAAGAAAAGCTGAAAAAGCTGACAGTGCACTGTTGTGACATTTGAACTGACAAAATTAACTGCAGCTTCCTACATGGGCTGACACCAGAAACTGACTGCTCATAACCTCAGAGGTAAGACGATCAGAAAATGAGGTTTCAATTTTAAAGAAGTCCAGAGGAGACCATGGTCAGATAGCCAACTTTGCCTCCTCCCACCTTCTTTTATTATTCTTTCCAACCTGCCTTGATGAGGGTGTCATACCAACACCACCCACTGTCCCACAGGCTCATGACTTGCCCTTTTCCACACCTCATCAAACAGGGGCACGCCAGCTGGGAAGGCTCCAACTCTTCTTTTCCTCTCACTCCAATATGCTAGATACAACTACACAGTGTAAGAAAATAACAGCACAAGTATTTTTGACTAATGAATAAAAGGAACATTCCTGGGGAACCCTGCATTTATGCGCAAGAGTGTTCATCTGTGAGGGGCTGGGATCCAAGCAGGATGTGTGGCTGGAGACAGAGGTACACAAGCATGGCACCTTGGGCTTCTCTATCTAACCCAGACTCAACAAAAAAAATTCTCTACTGGCATTTTTGTACCAGCTTTTATCATCACACTTGCTGTATTTCAGCATGCAAGATAAAACATGCTAACATCTGAAAAGTTAGCAGAATCCTTCTTGTTGGAGCTTTGTTTGACCATATGGCACTGCCTCAGGGATGAATTCATTACCTTCAGAAATTCCCTAAGACTTAAATTTTTTTCACACTACAAGTTGCCAAAAAATAATGAGTATTTTTGTGCAAATAATGGATTACTAGCAATAAAATTGCAAATATTTACTTTTTTTGATTTACCAATCACAATTAGGCTGTCTTCTTGCTTATGAAGAACCTACCGCTAATGTTTTCTCTAACCATCTGTCCCCAAAAGATTAGTATTTGCTTTCTGAGGATAGAGCAGTCTAATAGTTGCTTTTTCTGCAAAGCTGAAAGTTTGCGCAGGATGTGAAAATGGCATGAAAGGAAAATTGGACCCAACAGATCTGCTTTTAAGCAAAAATCAAATGGCAGGCTAAAGCCATTCTTACTTGTTTTGCTAAAGGTCATGGTTACAGAACCTGAGACTTTGCTCAGTATTTAAAAGAACTAATAAACTACAGTTGATGTATTCCCTGTCTATTAGATAGGAAAAATTGTATACTGTGGAAATAGCATTTGTGTTTTTCTTGGCCATCTGAGGTCCCAGGTTTCACACACCCTTCTTCTCGTCAACTTTACCAACCATGTCTCCTCCTTGAAAGCCTGGACTATTTATAGAGCACTTTACTGCTACAATCTCTAGATCTCTTTGTCTCTTCACATGTGAAAATACTCTTTATTTCCTGGTGTGCTCTTGGGAAATGAAACACAGTGGGATGAAAACACATGCAATACAGGTATCAGACTGCCTAGAGTCATTTAAGCTCAGAACTGATAAAATCATTGCAAGAAGTTTGTCAGGTGATAAGGTCATTCTCTAATCACTTTGCATTTTTCATCCTTCAGACTAGAATTATCTCCTGACTTAATGGTTCAGTAAATAGAAATACTAAATGTTATGCAGTGGGATAACAGGGATTCATTTTTTATTTATGACATGCAATTCTAGCTGGTTTTCATCATAATTCAACATAGTACATCTGTTTCACATAGTAATATTTTTTAAAAAAATTCAAATAACTCTTGGCCTGTCTCTGACATGACCTTTCATATTTACATACCTTCCCTTCACAAAACAGAAAATGCAAGCATTAACATTAGAAAAACTGATCTGCCTAAAGTTTTAGTGATTTATGCTTAGGTAGGTGGTTTATTAAGGGGCATTTTAATTTATTTCTCACCTCTGATCCCCTCTCTAAATGCTCACAGTACCTTCCAGAATAAAACTCTGATAAATACTAACCTTCCTATCTCTCATCATTGTGCTTCCTCAAACATTCTCATCATACATCTCTGCTGAGCAGCAGAGAACCTCTATAGCCTGGTCAAAAGTACAGTAAATACAGCTCAAGTTCTTTTACTGCAGCTTTGTATTTAATGGGAGTCCTGCAGACTGAGAGTTTTGTCAGCTGCAGTTGAAATGAAAGGCACGATGTTACCGCTCACACACATACAACCCCAGCTTTGTTGGGCTTGCTGGACTAACATTCACTTTATGTCTGAGCAGAGGTATGTGAAATATTAGTAGAGATACACTAGAATTTTAGGCTAATGTTTTTATTGTATGTACTACCATAGAATGATTTGGGTTGGAACGGACCTTAAAAATCATCTAGTGTCATGTAGACACGTCTGCTATCCAACCTGGCCTTGAACACTTCAAATAATGATCTATAATATCTCAGAGTAAACACTGCTATTGTGAGCTCTGACTCTTTACTTCATTCCCAGTTCAGACTGGCTCCAAACCTACATGTTGCCTAAGGCTGAGTGAAGAGCTTTCTATCCCTCCAGTGTGTTTATTTTCTCTGTAACCAAAATAAAGTGTAAAGACAATTTTATGTACTTTTCCTTATAAACTATTGATTACACCTTGGTACAGACTTTTTTGTGCATACAGTAGACTGTTAGGGTCTGTACTGCACACTTAGTGTAGAACAGAAATTCACAGCAAAAGGAGTGAAGAGCTACCACAATTAAATTTTGAGGCACCTAATGGGTGTCTTGATGTCCAAAGCAGTGAAGAGAACCTGAATTCATAAGGAGATGAGTTCTGCCTGATACAATAAAGCATGAATACCCTTGAATCTGGCACTAAAGAATGAGGACCATAACCAGGTATATTAAGGAGTTTATTCAAATGTTGGACAACACAGGTGAAAACAAATAGTAAAAAAATGTTCTGCACTCCTGGGACATCAGTTGTCTTGACTTTGTCCTATTCTTCCATGACCCATTTGTGTACCACAGTGGCACTCAGCAGGTCCAACTTGTCTAAAGAAAAGGAAGTTAAAAGGAAAGATGACACCTGTATTCAACTCAGGATTGAGACTAAGAGTGAGACACTTCTCCGTAGACATCTGAAGGACACTCAAAGATGATGAATACACCTTCCATTTTATGAAGAGTCTGTTTTTCAGGTGTCCTCCCTTTGAATGTGTAGCTAAGACTTTTTTTCTCTAATAATTGTGTTCCAGGGATCCAAATTACTCTCACTGGATCTGTCAAACTGCTGTTTGCAGAGGGTTTGTGTTTTTACCTTCTGCACACAGATTAATTAAATCCCCAGTTCTTGAAACTGAATTCACCTTTTCTGTAGTACACTTGAGTTTTTCTTTGATTCCCTGGAAGGAAACAAATTTTCGCACTTTACACTGTTAAGAATATAATTCTGCTTTTGGGCATTGCTATTTAATTGCTAATTAACAGATCCAAATGTGAATTCTTTCCCTAAGGTAACTATGCTATTCCCTCCTATTTGTTTCAGTAATAGGGCCTACCACCTCATTATGGAAAAACCACCTTTTTAAAGCTCAGTACACACTTTTACCTTCATGACCTGAATTTCAGTTCTCTGTAATTATCATTTAAATTTATTCAGAGTAGTACAGTTGGACTTTGGTGCCTCTGAGCTCTCCCTACCTCACGGATGTTTCAGTTCAGCCAGCAGTTGTGTCTTTAGTAGAAGTTAGATTGAAAAATAAACACAGTGACAATCATCTTGATGGGCAGCAAACATCCTCTGGCATCTCGATCATCTACCTGACTGTTTAAATTCTAAATACTGACTATGGTCTCTGTGAATAGACTCCTTGAATTACAGACTCCTTCTACCAACTGTTAGGAGGGGAGGTTATAAGGATCAGGAGTAGATGAAAGGGTAATCCATCTGAAACAGAATATTTTTCCTTTGAATGGGCATATTTCTTTTCCTTATGAATGTTTCAAGAGACAGTGGATGATTTATTTTAAAGTGACCCTAATTCAAGGTTACGCCAGCGAAACAACTGTCATTCTCTTTGATTTAGATGTTCCAGCCTTTCCCTTACGCAAAGACTATGTTGGCTTCGTTTCCTTTATAAATAATCTTGCTCCCAGAGATACCAGCAAACTGACTCACAAGTTGTTTCACTAGCAGGTAAGTGGAGGTTTACTAAATGTATCTAATGTCAGAAAGCCTCCTTGAAGAAATTGGTGAAGTATGCAACGTTATTTGTGGGATGAAGTGACATATTTCTAAATCTTCTCTAAAATCCTTCATCTTACAATCATTCTTCTTTAAAAACAACATTTTGGCATGGGTTTTATGCTTCTTGTATGAAGCTTGAGTAAGTTTTCATCTTTACCAGCTGAAAAATTTATGTAGTAGGAAAGGTTCTACTGAAATGTCTGTTATCTTTTGTATACTGCTTTTCCTGCTTCATCTGTTTGTGTTTTTTTCACTGCATCAGCCAGAGGCTACACATCCCTTAGAGACCTTTTAACTGATCATCAATGACTCTTCTGGATCTGGACTGGGAATTATCCAAGGAGGGCTACTGCTGTCAGGTATAGTGTTGTTGCATTCACTCTGCACAGAGGGACCAAATTCCATTCTCACTTACTCAAGTGTAAACATTGAATAATTCCATCGATCTACCTGATAGTTACAGATTTCTCAGAAGACTGTGTGGTTTGGTGCATTCTAATTGCCAATATTCTTAGATAATTAATCCTGGGTCAGTCTGCAGCACACAGCAGAGGAAGGCAGACAGCAGCAGCCTCTGCCTTGAAGCAGATAACCACAAGGAAAGTTGGGGCAGAATCAATGCCTATATTTAACACGTTGTTGGAGATACCTGAGCTAATATTTATCCTTCAACTTTCCTCGTTACTTTTTTCAGACCAGAAGCAGAAGCTAAATAACACCACATGCACACACCCACATCCCTGTATATGCTTGCAGTTCTGTGATACCTGTGCAGAAGTGGAAATAACCTGTTCTACCACAGAATCATTGCCATGGGGGCTTCACATGCTATTGCACAGAAAAGACAAGCTAGAATGACCTAGTTTAGGCTATGTTCATAAACCTCCCACACCTCTCCAGAAGTGGCTTTGGATGACAGCACACCTTTTTCAATGAGACTGTGTCTTCTCCTGTGTATAGCGGAAGCCATGCTAGCACTGAATGCCAGCATGCAAGCAGAATAAAGCTTTATGTGATCACTACTCCAAATTCAAGCAGATTTTTATGGGCTTGCAGAATTCAGATTTGAGTCTTTCCACATTTGTTTTCCTATTCATTCTATCCCTCAGACATATGGGATGAAGATGGCTCTGAAAAAAACACACCTCAAAGAGGTATTTTCTTCACTCTGCCCAGCCTACACATTTCCCAGAGAAAATAACCATCTATTGAATTCATTTTTTAATCATTGTCTTTTCACCATTTTTACTTTCTAGCATAAAGAGTTGTAAATTTACTTGTTCAGTGTCAAGATGAAAAGCTCTCAGGAAAGAAGATACTCTATCTTTGATGCATGTCTTTTTGGTAAGACATATGTGGGTTTACAAGATAATGCACTTAAGCAGCAGGGTACATGCTATAAATCCACATTCTTGTTTTCTGTCACTTAAAAATATTAAATATTATTCTAATGGTACCAGCTACTTTTACTATTATTTTGTTTGCGACTACTGGAGCAAACACAGCAAGAGAAAAAGATGAATGGCTCCTAAAGAAACATTTAGGAGTGCTGCTTTCTTTAGAGCAGAAACACAGAACTTGTTTTTCAAGAAAAGGTTAATGCTTTTCTATAAAGGAGATTTTCTTGGTGCTTGTTGATAATATTTCTATGATGACATTATTACTGGCAAACAATGATTTATTGAAAAGAGTGAGAACAGAACAGTGGCCTCCAGAAATGTCACTTGAAGGCCTCTTGATTGATTTTCACAAAGATCCCAAAGAACTATTTGTCCTGTTTTCAAATTCAATACAATTTTTCATTCCTTGTAGAAAGTTACAGCTATATATAGGCTTACAATTAATTTATTCTGGAAACAAATAAGAAAGAATAGTGTAATAAAAGCAGATTACAAAATCTGGGGCACAGTAGTTAATGTTTCAAAGAAACTTGAATAATCCCATTACAATCTTAATAAAGAAAGATATATTTAGTAGGCATTGATCATTGTAGTTTGTCACCAAGTCACTCCAATGGCTTGAGACTGATCTACTAGGGTGAAGGGTGTAACCAAAGAGTATAAGTACATCACTTCCAAAGCAATTCCAAAGGGTACATCAATTTCAAACCTGCATCAAGCACAGCAAGGTTGGTTTGGGGTTTTTTTAGGTAGATAATGTTGTACAAAATTGCAATAGACTAATAATTATGTTTTGTAGTGTCGTAATAATTATATTTCTTAATGTACCACAACTTTACAAAGCAACAGCAGCTTTATGGAGAATGAGAGGAAAAAACAAGTCTCATGATCACTTATACTGTCCAGCAGCAAAGACAGGGGAAACCTTAACTGAATTTTATTGCCCTCCCTGACAGCCATGCATTAAATGACTTGCAAAAGCTTCCCTTCTCCAGGACACAATACGCTGTTTTTACAGGGAAAAGGCCCCTGTAAAGTGCAAGTGGTGGACAAGGAAGTAAAAACCAGTCAATAGTACATTAGTTCATTTACAGACCCCAATTTTCTACAGGTCCTAGTTTTATCTCTCTATAGATATCTTGCTTTCAATAAATTATCCATGCACTTGGTATGAAGAAGATTATTTCACTAATGACTTTGTGAGCATTCTGTATTTATGCCTCGTGACAAAACAAGCATTTTTATATAATGTCCCACACTTTATGCAGTGTTTTTTTTAGTTCCAGGTATTTGTGATAACAGCGTAGTTTACAGCCTCAGCTATAGTATGGGGAAAATTCTGCAAGGAGTCAAACAATTAGAAAACATTTCCTGACTTTTCAGCTCTAATTTCTTTTTTTCTCTGTCATGTTATTGGTTCTTGTTATTTTACTCATAAACATCCTAAGTAATTCCTTTGGCTTTCTGCTACTACAAAGGCTTTTTTTAAGTATATTGAGAACTCAATCCATCTTTTCTTAATCATTTTTACTTTTCTTGCTTTCACTATCTTTGCTGGAGTACCGAGGGCTATACATGTTTTGAATGAAGCTACACTTGTACCATATAGAGAACAGTAGTCCTGGCCAGTTAGTTTCTGCATAGCTTAGATACCTTATTGCATTTATTACTGTTGGTAACAAAATCATGGCATACCTAACTTTAAATGAGAATAAGAAAATTTTTCCTGGTAGTGACATTTTTCATTATTGGTAGAACAAACATATAATTGTGTTATTTCAATGTTGATCTTAAGAGGAAAAGTAAAAGAAGCATCCATAGGAAATAAACCAAACTTTCAAATTTTCTTCAACTGTAATCTTTGCAAGACCTCCAGTCTGCCCAGTTTATAATTTGATCAGAAAACTCTTTTTATATGGTTTTCAAACTCAGAAAAAACATAGTATATAGAATTTTCTTCAACATATATGCACACATATCTTACCTTTCAAATTTCACCAAGTATGACTTACAGCCTAATTCCACTCTAGGAATGTTGTTTCTAGGGAAGTCACGGTTGCAATCATATGAGTAATATTTTGCTGACAACTAGCCCAATTGGTATATGTATGGCTTTAGGTACAATACTTTTTTTTTATTTAGCTTGTATACATATACACTTCCCTTTTTTGTCTCTGATATTTTCTTCAGAAATTACTGTCTCTATCAGTGCAAAATTATTTCTAAGAAAACAGTAAACATCGAAACCACATTCCTTATTCTGATGCAGTAAATCTCCAAGACATATGGCAGGGAACACCCTTATACAACAAACATTTACCTGGGTTTGATGACAGTTCATGAACTTTAATTTAGGCAACACAATATTATATAGTGTACACACATGTGAGGAATCAGAGTAGCTGTAATTAGTCATTAATACCTGGTTAACCCTATTTTCTTGAACACTAGAGGGAGATCAAAGCAAAAGAATAAATGATCTAGTACATTATGGATACTAATTGCAGTTGTTTATAAAATTTCAAAAGATTATATAATGAAACAACACCAGGTATCATAGTATCTTAATTTTTCCTCAAAGTTCTCACATATCCTTATTTGATATTGTTTTAGACTGCAATTTTAAAGAATAAAAAATAATTTTTAAAATATATTAAAAACTTGGAAGGAAAATTTTTATATCAAAACCACAATTACTGTATTCTGTATTAAATTAGTTTTTCATATGAAATATGTTTACTTTGATGAAAAGATACAGTTTCTAACATCTGAAAAATGAAACATAAGCAGAGTCCAGCTACTCAGTCCACTGTTCTCTGACTATGTGGTACTTTTTTCTAGCATGTACCTACAGCAGTAAGCAGGGGAAATTGTTTTTTCTGAAAGACCTTCTCTGGACAGAGATCCTTCTGTTAGACCTAAATGCCGGCAACTGAGACTGTTCACACTGAGAAGAGGATAGAAATCAATGTTATCACCCTTTTGCCATTCACAGCTGCAGTTTCGTTCAGTGTGTGCTAAACAAAGTTTTAAAATATAGATTTTCTTAGTTTTGCATGAAAGAAAGTTATTAAATGCACGCTCTTTTGCCTTCTCGGTTACTGATGAGAAACACCAACACTTCCAGCAGGATTCCCTGAGGCAGGGCCCTTAGGACTATGAATAGTTTCCCAAGAGGAAGAATCTGGTTATTCAGCCCTTGTGGAGGACGAACCCTGGCATTAAAGTTTCACAACCAAGCTTCTACTCATGCTGTGGTTTGTACGTTGTTATGTTGCCTAGGATGTCTGAGTGGATAGAAACAGCGTGGTCTTGGCCAAAAGCTCACAAAGTTAGCGTTAGTTTATCGTGAGCAACCTGCTATGTGTGGTAGCTTGCAGCTGCCTCACAGGTTAGTTCAGTATGCTGCAGTACCTGCCCCAGCCAGCCCCACCAGCATACCCCATTTTCAGGATACACCCTGGTGTAAGGAGGAAGTGTGACACATACACATAATAACTGCTATAGCTGTTTAGGGAAGAAAAGGTTTGGAAAGGCTCCAGGAAGGTAACAGGAGTGAGAGAAGAGGAGATAGAAAGGGAGAGTGGGAAATTAGCCTTTCAGCTAATGAGGTTCTGGGGTGGCTCAGAGCTTTCTGTGAAACCAAGCAAGCTCTCCTTCACAAAGAAAAGGAAAAAAAAGAATGCTCCAAGTTCATTTCACAGCTTGCTTCAAAAAGGAACAATACTTAAACATTACTGAAGAACTGTGTTTCCACTAAATTTTAGCAACTTTCTTAGATGCTTCCTAAACTATTTGTGTCTGCTTAATAAATGGCGAGGGATTTAAAATTGAGGTTATCTGAGCAAACAATTTCCTTCAAGAGTTTAACATTTGCAGCTGAGTGTGTTTCATTTACTATCTGCTACGGTTCCTCAAGCAGAAAGGTTTCTGTTCAGGTTTTTTTAATAAAGGACATGTTGAATTACCTTAAGTACAGTCAACCTAGAATTCAGTGAGATATTTTAAGTACACTGAGATAACCAGTGATCTTCACTTTATGGCCAGAAAAGCTACACGAGGTAGTGAAGCTACCTTAGGAGTCTATATACTTCTGACACAGTTACTTTTAACAACTGTAAAGAACTATGCAATGTGCAGGGCAAGGCAGAATCAGGCTCTGTGTGTTCTTTTTCACTTACTTGTTTGTTCAGGGCTGAAAAAATACTTAGCTCCCATCCATGGGACTTTGGTTAGCATTTTCAGACAGAAAAGGTCATCCTAAGCAGCACCAGGCAACATAACCAGTCACACACAGCTTGTCCAGTCACCTTTACCAAGGGTTCTTGTTCCACTAGACTAAGTTTTAGAAGGTAAACCAAACCAAGCAGATTATCAGGTGCCCTGATGAAAGAGGTACTTTTATTTAAAACAATGAGAGTACATTCACTAAATAGCTTTGGAAATTAAATGCTAGAGATAATGACACCAGAGGCAAGTGCTAATATATGGGAGACTTTTGGGGATTGAGCAAAAGTCATGGAATTTCAAGTGAAAAACAAACACCTCTTTACATACTGGATGGGTTGTCAACTATACTGTATATGCTGTGTCTGATAGACAAACGAATTTTCCATTTCATTCCTAATAAATTACATTTTTCAAAATGTTTTTATATGTAGAACAGGGATAATACATTTCACAGTTCTGGAAAGAAATCATTGCATCTACATAATTGTCTAGTTTTTCAGCTGTTTCATGCAGTTCAAAAGCTGAAGAGGCTACTCTGTACCCTTTCTGGTTTTACTTACTGCCAGCTAGTTAAAGAGCAAGTGCACCCTGGGGTCTCTCTGATAAAGGGATATATACTTTGCTATTTAAAAAAAATAGATGTAAAAAGCAACCTGGAAAATTATATGGTATTTAAAGTACATAATTTTTTACTGTATCTTAACATAGTTTGCAACTGAAATTACTTTTACTGCTATTACAGCTGGCCAGGTCAGTTTATTTAACATTTTGGGATTGAGGGAAATGCATTGTTTATATATTTAATGAATAAGTTTTCATCCAATTAAAAAAAAAAAAATCAAGTGCAGGCCTGGCCTATTGTTCCCAGACCTTTCAGATGCTAAGCCATTGCATTCCTACTGTAGAAAAAATTATATTTTAGTTATCAGTAGGAACTGGGCACACAGGAGAGAGTTAAGCATTTTGTCCAAGGCTAACCCTGTAAGGTACTGGGAGCTTCCAGCATCCGCAAAGGCACTCTCAGCCTTGTCACAAGTTGAACTACTAGGACTGGCTTAGCTTTATATAACACTTAGCTGTGTCATATAAACCAGTTCAAACACGCTTTCCAAGTGACAACAGTGTTGTAAAGAGCCACACTGTAGTCATGTTGATGAATACAACTGACAGGTAATCTGATTTTGACTTGTTTACTAAGTTTATACAATATTGTCAGTATAGTTTCTGGTCCTGGCTTCCATTCTCTCTGCTGCTTTGTCTTTCTTTAGATAACTACAAATCAAATAGAAATTGCTGATAATATTACAAATACATGCATTTTTAGTAACTTCATTGTCCATACTCGCTCAGGAGACTGCCTTTTTCTCAAAAAATAGTATTTCTAAATATTCAATGTTACTGAGTTGTTGACTTCAGCCTCCAGGATCTGATTTAAACATGAAAAAGAATGGGTTGAGATTTCTGCAGGTTTTGTTATACAACTACATTTGCAAATGTGTTTCAGACATAAAGGGTCTTCTGTTGTCATTTATTGCTTTTTGACTGTTATGCATTTCTTGATACAGTCAGACAAACTTATTCTCAGACCATAAATAAGAGATAATGGTTAAGATCCTCAATAGAAACCTAATAAAACAGTGCACAATATGCTGAAATGAGACTCTGAAGCAAGAATGTCTTTTTCTGGCTTTCTATTAATTGTTTGGAAACAACATTAAGGGATGTGATTATTCGGTTTACTGTGAATGCACTGAAGCCCTTGTAATTTCTCTGTTTTGCCCAAATGCTGTACTTACTAAAATGTTACTGTAAAATTACAAGCAGTGGATATAATATATCATGTCATTTAAATATATGTTTTCAATAAAGGAACCTTCATGTATTTCAGGTAGATTGTTTCAGCAATGTGACTATTTCAGTAAAGAAGCATTATGAAAAAACAGTTCTGAGAAAATAGTGAAATTTTGTCAATTGACTCTCCTGTTTAAATCCCATTGAAATGATATTTTGTCTGAAGTGTCTGTGTTGACTTTCTACAGAGTGAAAATTAAGTTGTTAAACAGATTTCTAGACTAGAAATTATAAAACTTAACTGTGACAGCAGCCCTAGGTGAGAATAGGAAAAAAATATCATTACAAAAACATTGTCAAGGCTCTTATTCTGGTTAGTAACTCCCTCCTTCACCTACTGGCAGATGTTAACCTAATTTTCTTTGGAACGTTCATGCATGCTGCCGTACAATGCAGTTCATTTATTCCACTACACCACCTGTGTTTTCAGATATGTGTGGGTAATCTCCTGAATGCTTTCTTTCTTAAATGAGCTTGTTTCAATCAAATTCATGACACCAGGTAGTCCAAATCTCAGCATTCTATACCACAACACCTTACTGGAAATCTCAGCAGATGACTGTAGCAAACCCAAGTTAGAAACCTGTTTTCCACAGAAAAGAGGCCAAATACATCCATCTGCATTAAGGCTAAACAGATCCAGGCAGCGGTTCAGCTGTCCCAGTGGCAGATACTGACACTTGCAGAGAGTATTTATTTCCTTACAAAAAAATCAAAATTTTTGACTTCTCCCTTTGAAACAGTAACAGCATATTATGGTATTCAGCAACCCTGACAAAGAAGAAATGGCCTAAGTAATTTCAAGACTTATTGGTATGAAAGTGACAAACAAACCTGTTTTAAACTTAAAAACTGAGAGAAAAATCTTAAAATCATAGAATCACAGAGTCATTTAGGCTGGAAAAAAACATTTAAGATCATCAGATCCAACTGTTAACCCAGCACTACCAAGTCCTCCATTAAACCATGTTCCTAAGAGTCACATCTACACGTCATTTAAATACCTCATGGGATGGTGACTCAACCATTACTGTGGGAAGCCTGTTCCAATGCCTGGCAATCCTCTCAGTGAAAATATATCAGTTCTTTAAAGAAGGGGACTTTCCAAATAGCAACTGCATGTGTTTCACAAGAGGGGCTATAAAAAAGACAGGGAAGGGTTTTTTTTTATAATTTATGGATCATATCTGAGCTAAATTCATATCAAATCTATTTATACATTAAAGAAAAAAGAGCCTATCTTTTTTGGGATTCCTAAATACTTTGAGGTAGTTTAGGTGAGAATCATTATGCAGAAAGGAGAACATCATCTTGATACTGAAATAAATATTCAGTCTTTTAGATACCTGTAAAATACAGGCAAGAAATATTGTACTGTGGGTCTTGGAAATATGTTCATGAAATCAAAAGGTGGTTTTAATTTAAATTAAAAGGAAGCCTCTCACTAGTATCTAACATGCCTCTAAAAATATCAATATTTACAAATGTTCACATCTAAATTGAGAGCATCTCATTACACCATCAACAGTGTGGTGGTAAACATGTTACTGTTCTGGACAACTGTTTATCTTGGCATTAGTCTTATTTGTGTCTAATAATACTGCAGATCTTGTGAGAAATGCCAGACTTTCTGAAAGCAAACAGCTGGGCCAGGAAAGATTGCTAAAATCTTGAAGTCTGACAGATTAATTCCAGTAAATGTGAAATGCCCATTGGTAAAGAAAACTACAGTTATTTTTTAAAATAACTTCAAAGCTAAAAGAGAATTTACATTTTTTATTTTCTCTAAGGTTCAGCAAACCCTTGAACAGCTCATTTTTTATTCAATCCAGTTGTGCCCCTCTCTAGTGATGATATATGTGCTTTCCATTGCAATAGGTGATATTTGAAATGTTGGGGGGGTTGTCTTATTATTGATAAATTTCTTCTTGATATTTATGTTTCTACATGTTTTGTTGTAGGAGAAATTCCAAACATTTCAGTCAAGTTCTAAAATTGCTCCAGATGAAGGAGAAAGCCTGGATTTAAAGAAGAATGATCTGACTCACAGGTCAGATTCAGAATAAAGCCAAACCTAAAAAACAGCAATCCAGAATCTTTCCACCACTAGAAGAGATGAGCACTGAGAGACCTTTCAATTTGATGAAACACCCAGGGCAGACAAGTATTACTTCCCTTGAAAATACAAGTGATTTTTCCTTAAATAGCACAGACTGCATCCAGGTTGTGGTGCCTGAGGAAGTTTTTTTCACTGTTGCTGCTGCCGGGATACTGGAAAATCTGCTTATCCTTATTGCTGTTGTTAGAAATAAGAATTTGCACTTGCCCATGTACTTCTTCATTTGCAGTTTAGCCATTTCAGACATGTTAGGTAGCTTGTACAAAACACTGGAGAACATTTTTATTATCTTGTGCAAAATGGGATACCTGACACGTCATGGGGACTTTGAGAAAAAACTGGATGATGCGATGGATTCCATGTTCATCCTGTCTTTACTGGGGTCTATTTTCAGCTTGTTAGCTATTGCAGCAGATCGATACATCACCATCTTCTACGCTTTGAGGTACCATAATATCATGACCCTAAGAAGGGCCTTGATTATCTTGGCAATCATTTGGACGTTCTGTGCTGGCAGTAGCATTGCCATTGCCCTCTTCTCCTATGAAGCTGCAACAGTCATTCCCTTCACTATCTTGTTCCCTTTAATGATGTTTTTTATACTGTGCCTCTATGTCCATATGTTCCTCCTGGCTCGCTCTCATGCTAAAATGATTGCCTCACTGCCCACCAGCACAGTCCATCAGAGAACTAACATGAAAGGAGCAATTACACTGACTATTTTTCTTGGAGTTTTCCTGTGCTGTTGGGCCCCCTTTGTTCTTCACATTCTCTTAGCAAGGTTTTGCCCACATAACCCATACTGTGCTTGCTACATGTCCATTTTCCATGTGAATGGAACGCTCATAATGTGCAATGCGATCATTGACCCCATAATTTTCGCATTCCGAAGCCCCGAGTTGAGGAATACATTTAGAAAGATGTTCCACTGTTCCAGGTCAGACTGGAACTGGTAAACGTTTTGTGAAAAATGAAGACAATAGAAGCACCTATGGGTTGCTGTGCAACATCCATTTGCAGAGTTAAAAATACCAGCAATTATGTCCAAAGTAATACTGTGCTTGTGGTATACTGCCAGTGATTTTTCAAAGGGCTACAAAAGAATACATGAAAACTAAATATGCGCACAGATCTTTGTCAACAAGACTTTCAGAGATATTAACAAGCTTATTCTACTGACAATTTTTATTCAAGTTAAAAAAAAAAATAAAAATTTGCCTTACCTATCTTTTGCCACTTCAGAAAAATTCAAATTAAGTCTTGTGCATCAAGTGTTGCGTTACCACAGAGATGAGCCAACTCATTTTGCATTAGTAATTTCAATTTAAGGTGTATACTACTTTAAAATTCCACTGTTTAAATTGCAATGAAATGAACACTTGTTTCTAAACTTCACATCTGTATAAAAGTCTATGATTAAATAGAAAATATGGATTTTGCTGAAAAAGTGAACTCATGACTCTTCTTTAACATCTAGTCTCCTTAAGATCATGCAATCAGTGTTCTCTGAGTTTAGAAACTAGTTTTTGGAGTGTAAGTCCAAGAGAAGAGGATATTTTGGTTTAAAGGCTATTTTTAGTCACTGAAGAGTTATTTCCAATATAAAGTTGCTGTGGCAGCAAATACAGCTTTTTTAATTTTAAAATCCCCAAATCCAGGTCTGGACTAGCAAAGGGAATTGATGAGTTGGCCAGTGCCAGTTTTCTTTAGTAAAATAATAGGCTTCACACATAGTAAAAGCACTTTGATTCAGCCATGACATGCTACAGCAAAGAACTTAAAGAAAATAATACCAGGGACAAAATTCAAATACCCCCAAGGATGTCAGCCATTCGGGTAAGGAAGAAGCTAGCCAGGCAGGAAGGATGCTACAAAGCAGTTTGAATTTATTTACATATCCTAGAGAGAAAAATTTGAATTGTCCCCACCAAGATAATAATAGTCACAAAACTTTAATGTAGAATAGTCTTCAGCAGCAAAACATCCTGGACAAGCAGCCCACAGCATATGGTAAGGAATTAACCTCACCATAATTCAGGGAAGCCACTCAGCTAATGCCAGAGAGAAGTAGTAAGAGAATTTCAAGATTATGGAATATGGACAAAAATTGCATATTCAGGTGGACTTGAGCTTACAAACAAAATTATAAGGGACAATAAACCTCTATAGAACTAAGTAAAGAAAATGTTTTAAATTAGCAAAAAGGTACTAAAATGAAAATTTTTCAAATCTACATATTTTTTGCAAAAACAGTTTTATCTATACAAAGCAAATTCAGAAGGAAATTCAGATATAATCATGTTTTATTTTAGTAAGAATCTTTTCCTTTCCATTAAAAGCAGAACAAACATAAAGGAGAACAAAACATAAACATCAAGAAATAACAGTTAGACTTGGTAAAATAAAGAAAAAATATATAATATTAAAGAAAAGGTAAAGCAAAATATCTACTATACTGTAATTGTGCACAAAAATGATGAGCTTCAAAATTATAAAAAAATATCAGACAGAAAATTGTGATTTAAGCAGCACTTATATTAACTCTGCAATACATGAATTATCAACCAAATGTACCTTCCAGTCTGCTTCTCCAAAACAGACAGAGTTAAGAGGGCTAAGTAGCCTCCACCAGGTATCTTGTAAGGAAGTCCATTCTACACATGCAAAGTTTCCATGTTCAGATGGAGCTCTCCAAATGTACATGATAGTGTTGCTCTTTGAACAGATTCTTTAGGCCATGATTTGTGAAGCTTTAATTGTACTGTGCTGAAGTTACTATTGAAATTCTCCTCTAATATATTAATGTATAACAGTGAACACGTTCCTCAGATTTTGGGACTTCCCTTCATCTGCCCAGCTTTAAATTGCAAATGTTTAAGAGGCAGAACACCACCTTAGCTTTGGGAGAAAAAAGTTCATCTTGGATTCTGCCAGAAGCTAACAAGCCTGAAAGGAACATCTAGTCCCTTGAAAATCACAGGCAATGTTACAACCAACGTTTCATTTGGAAGGGTCCACAGAACTACATATGCCTCTGGCAACAAAACAGTTCCTAGTCATTTACTGCAAAATCTACTAAGAAAAGCTCCTCCTCTGTTTTTGTTGTTTTGAACTGAACTTCATGTTCAGAAATAAAGTGAACAAATCCGATAAAGGCACCCAGGGGAATTAATTTTACTGAAACAGTCAGTATGCCAGTGAGAGACAAACTTGCGGAGCAGTTTGATTTTTTTCACAAATTAACAAGGCAGATACAGTTTATTTGTGAGAAAATACAGTTGAAAGTTTATTTACATAAGACAAATCTTGTTTCAATGAATTACTGTTCTGGGCAAGACTTTCAGAAAAAAATAGGTGCCTTGGAGTCCTATTAGCTGAATAAAATTTCAGTTTTTCAAAAAAAAATAAACTCTTCAAATGATACATGTATTCAAACAGAATTATACCCAAGTAGGGTCTGTTTTCTAATTCTTTCCAAGGTAATTGCAGCAGAAAGCACTCATTGTGTCTTTATCATTCAATAGCACTTTTAATATGTCTTCATTTGAAGTGTAATTTTGTCAGAAGACACAATGCTGGTGGGAACTTCCAATCCAAAGAGGATGACTCAAAGTACAATTCTGGAGAAGTGAGTGTGACCATTTAAGAAAACTTTTCATGTTCAGTTGAAAGCGGTTTCTAAATCCAGCAAGAAACATCTTCAGGGCCTTTAAAGTCCTATCACACAGGTTTTTCTGGCTAATTTTGCATGACGATTTAAATTTGGTCTGTGTTTGGTGGCACTGAAACTATGGTGTAGGTGTCTTCCAATTGAAAACTAGCTTCCCAGTCCAGGAACTACTGCAGACACTCACTTTCAAAGTTAATTAATCTTAACCACCATGCTAAATATGCATGTGAACTTTCACTTGAATTTCAAAGACCAATCTACAGAGTTGCTTCACTAGTGCACCATTTCAGTTTTACAGTCTACAACCCTACATTTTCATTTGCTTGAGAAATGAGACCACTGCCAAGCAATTTGGGTAATCATACCTGGTGTGACAGCTAAACCTGTCTTAACTGCCAGTCTGCGCAACAAGATAAAAAAGAAGAGAGGAAAATGGGCTTCAGCCCAGCACAGAGCAGCCTATGTCAGAGGGCAAGCCAAGACGAGCTGATGGAGGCCTGGGGCTCTCATCTGTGCTTCCCCTCAGATCACAGCAAACCCTTTGAAACAGGCTGGATGAGCAGGCAGTTGAAAGAAGCACAGCTTTGAAAGTAAGAGCTGTCTGGTTAATAAGGGGCTGAGACTGGCAGCGTTTCCGATTAAAGGAGCTGACACTAGAGGAGGTTGGAAACCTGTGAACAGGCCATGGGAAAATGGCTGATGAATAAAATTTTCTTTAAATAACACTGTTAAATAAATTTGTCCAGCCTTTTTCTATACTGAAGTTTTTGTCTGGGTGGCTCAGGAGTGTCAGGGGTGTGAGAAAGCTCATAGTACAGAGAGGTCCCTGGGTTCCCAAGCTGGAAATGTTGCCAGCAAAGCCAGGGTCACGTTAGGAGAGACAAAGGCAGGGAAGAAAAAAGTAATTTCTAGGATTGGGTAGCACAGCATGGAAGTAAGCAGAACAGAGAAACAAACAGGTAGAGAGGACATGTTCATCTTGCATTGCTGGAAAGAAGTGTGTAGAGCTGGGAGAGAGGCAGAAACGAAAAAACTAACATTCAGAGTCAGGCAAACAAAAGAAATGTTGAGATGAGTGAAAGGAGCAGAGATGTCCAAAACGCCGTTTTTGCTCTTAATTTGCATAAACAACCAATAATCAGTGGATTTCTTCAACAGTCTTTTTCTCTCTATATTGATGTATTGGGTGGAAATGTCCAGGCACTGGCAGTGGGGCTGCCAGGGAGAAGAATCTCTTCTGTGAGAAGAATCCAGGACTCCCCCATGATGGACAGAGCCAGTTCTGCCAGCATCAAGAACCCACCATAGGGCACAGCTGAGCCCTGCAGCCAAGAGGGTAGCACCTCTGTGCACATGTGCTCATTTTCTGCCCCTGGCCTGTAGAGGAGGGGAAGTGAGAGAGCCAGCTGGGTGGGCACCTGGCAGCCAGACAAGGTCAACCCACCACAATCAGTCCTACAAGTAAGAATTAACATTTCTAGTCTAAGAGATCAGATGCAGAAGAACTGCAATGATGGGCAAACCACAGGTGAAGGAAATGGCTTGCAGTAGACTAGTTTAGTGAACTTGCACCAGCTTTCTTAGCCCAATCTGAAGCAACCTTATGTGCTGTTACACTAATAGGAAAATGCTGACTTAGACTAATTAACAAATAAACCACAGATAACAATGATAAACTGGGTTCTATGCATAAGCCTTGGACATCCTTTTACCTCAAAGCCCTGAGATACACTAAAAAAAATCTCTCATTCCATCTGACGAGAGTAAACTTTGCAAGTATATGTGGCTTTTTCTGCTGTGTACAATCTGCCAGCCTTCTCCCATCAGATGGTGAAAAGTGGGTGAAAACTCTGACAGTTAGGAGACAAAGTGCATTACTCAGAGAGGTGATAGTAAAATGGCCTGAGAGCTTAGCACTACTGCCTTGACAGATGCAAATAAACCTCAAGAATAATGTTTTACATTGAAGATGCGGAGCAGTAGCTTTTTGAACAGAATATTCCCTGACAGCTGCTCAGGAGTGTTTACAACATGGTCCAGATATTTACTGTTTATCTAACTGTTGTTCAAGCTTGAACCCTGTAATCTTTTTTGGAACCAATGCAAGTCTTAACATGTTGAAGTCAAGATTTTCTGACAATACTTAAGCAAGATGCAGACAGTAGGCACAAGTGACACAGCCTGTGAAACAGCTATTTCTGTATGATATATTAGTGCCAGAACTACATTCAGCACCACATGACAAAAAAAGCGCTTGCCTCAGAAATTCCAGTGAAGAGGTGACTCATAGAGAAAAATTACCTTGAGCATCATCAGCCATTACTGCTGCCAAAGAGACAGGATATCAGTGGTGGCAGAAGTTGGAAGGAATCCCTGGTGCCTGGAAGAAACAGCAAAGCTGTGGCTATCTGAATCAATGTCATGCACAAAGGATCATACGCAACTTCACAGACATACAGATTCTTTCAACTCAATCCCATAGGCTTTCAGTCTCAGTCCTGCATCCATTTGATTTAAAGACCAAAGAAACATTAAAGTATTATTTCTTTGGATATGTGTAAATGAAGAGATACCATATTTCATGGAAGGAATTCAAAACAGGTCCTGAAGAATCTAGCATGTAAACAGGGATAATGTTTGTGCTTTATGGCTTAATTATTAATGTTTTCCATTTCCTTTCAAATTGTTCAGTTTCTTCCTTAAATCATCATCATAAAATTGCCTGCCATGATCCTGGCCCTTGTTAATGTATCATGTCCAGAGATCAGTCATAATAGAGGCAGTGGTACTTCTGTTATTTCAAAAATAACCTGGTAATTTAAAATTTAAAATGTATTACACAGTCATTTGAATTTCAGATGTCAAGGTTTCAAAAGTATTTCATACATTATACCTGCAAAATGCTTTATATCCACTCTATAAGTAAGTACCTTACAGTACACTTTCCTCAGCTGACTGTCCTCCCAGCATCTGAGGCATGATCACAAAATTTTGCTTAAATGACTAAAATTATCTAATGTGATATCTGTACTAACATTCAGTAGTCTATTCAAAGCTTGTCTTCTTATATTTGAAACAGAAAATGTGAATAAAAAGCAGTATAAAAGAGGAAGGCTAAACAAAATGAGGGACTTCGGTGGAATTTGGTGGCTAAAACAGGAACAGCTGTTTCTGTTTTCTTTGCAAGGAAATGCACAGGAGCTCAGATGACCCTCTGTATTACACTAAGCCTGTAATGGAGAATTTCTCCTCTAAAGAAGAGAGGTAACTTTATAAAATCATCTCAAAATTCCTCCAGCTAGCTTTGTAGAAGGCCAAGCTTTCAGTTCAAGGGTTTGGAAAATGTTCTCCTGGAAGAATGACATAGGAAATGAGGGAGAAATAAAAGGTCTTCTGAATTAAATAAGTCTATTCTCCCAGCCCTTCGGGCTATATTGATGACAAAGCCTCTCCCTTGAGGAGTATGCTGTACCAACTGGCAGTGTTTTGAACAAATACCTAAAATAAGGGTCATAAATAGCATTTGGCACAATTCAAAAATGCATCTGTTCTGTTAATGATGCTTTCATATCAGTATTTTTGGGTCACAGATGAAGCAATAAGAAAATGAAAGGGGTTTTACATGAGGCTAATTTTTCTCACACTAATTTCAAGCTGAAGTACACTTTTTTTGTCAGTTAGTGAATCTCTTCAACAAATATCTTTGCTCAGATCTGCTAAATAAGGCCTTGGAAAGGCCTACTTGTAATGGTTTGTGCACTTGACCAGTTACCAACTTCTCCACGACAGACTGCAGGGCAGATTGCCTTGCCTGTGAGTTTATGTACTCCGGACAAAGCTTCATTAACTAAGACAATGGCGGGGAGAAGAGGCTTTTCCCATAAAAGAGAAATCTGATTTTTGCTAGCACCTGCAGCACATTGGGTGACAGTTCCTCCAGGATTTGAGATTGGATATGGGTAGAAGCCACACTCTCCAAAGTGCACAGACCTCTGCATCAAAGCATGGCAGCTGCTGGCAGGTAGGCAGCCAGAGTTACAGCATAGGTGACACAGAGCAAAGGAATTGTCAGCAAATGTAACCTTAAGCGAAAGAAAAGTCAAAGAAAATAATTGTTTCATTTTAGTAGTGCTTTCTAGCAACAGTAGAAACAGCGTCATAGTTATCAAGAGAAAAATGTCAACCACAACTGCAGCCAAAATACTGTGGGTTGCAAGAAGTTCCTTGACACAATAATCAAGAAATAAGAAATGAGAAAGGACTAAAGACAGAATATTAGGAACTAAATTTAAAACCGTATGTAACTGGTAAAAAAAGGAATTTAATTCTAACATTTCTGCTTCAAGCCTAGCAATCTGTGAATAACCCAAAGTGCAGTCTGATTTTTAAAATGTTTGGCTTTTGAAGGGTATTCGAAAATCTGTTATAGCCTGAATTTACTAGAATCCCTTCTATCCATCAATACTAGAGAGATATTGTTGCCCTTAAAAAAATCATTTTTTCAAAACTCATAGAGTGCACTTTGAAGACCCGTTCTTTGCTGCTAAATCTTCTACACCTTATGTCATAACCCACTCACCACCTTTTTCAACCAGTTGCAAGATGAAATCTTAATGTTTCTCTCCTAGATTAGTTACCTCAGGGTATTTTCTTTAAGGACAATGCTCAAATTTATTACAATAATATTAGCTAGAGGGAAAGTCTTCCAATTAAGTAATAAACAAATTGAAAAATAATGAGGACATATTTTGACCATGTGGAGGAAATATTTTTATAACAAGAGTAGGAGCTCCCTCATGCTTTCCACTATAAAAGCCTAGGTGAGCCACATAAATAGTAGTATCTGAGCCTCATTACAGGAAACGCTGCAGAACATTTCATCCCATCCTCACCTTGGCAGGTGAAGAACCCCAAGAACCAGGAACTCTGTGCTGTCAGCACACACGTACCATTAGGTCTCTGAAGCTGAAAAAATTGTTCTTTAAAGGAATTAGGACACTAAATTAAAGGAAAAAATTGTTACTAGCTGTCAAAAAAAGACTGTATCTGGAAATGGAGACCAGAATGCAGCCAGCTTGTTTCTGAGGAGGAGGTTAAGGAAAGAGGTAAACAACAGTCTGATGATATTCCAGGGAGGGAAGAAAACAACTGCAAGTCAAAACTCAGGCATGGTTCATCCCTGGAAGAAAGACATTAAAGGTAGAAAAATCGTCCCTACAATAAACAGACCAGTGAATTAATTAGTTTTAATGCCTAGTGGTGTACACTGATTGGGGTTTTTTGTGAGATTTTGGCACCTCTTTGAAACACAGGGGCTTTCTAACAAGTTTGTTCTAACTCTTGTTTTTGACTCTTCTTTTTACCAAAGAGATACAACAAAAGCAGTGGATTTCCTCTGTGGAACTTAACATCCAGTACACTAGCTTCCTTAAGGAATAGGAGCATCCCTTCAGGGGACAACTGCTGTAGAAAGCATAACGGTGAGAGTAAATAGCAGGTACTTGAAATACACTTTCAAATATATGCTTCCAGGGGAGCAAATTAGCCATAGTATGTGGAAGGCAGTACCAACACTTCAGCCAACATTGCTTCCTCTCCACTCCCTGGCCCCATCTTGCTGTCTACATTTCAAATGTATGTACACATGTTCAAGATTCAGATGCGTGTCCTCATCTGCCTTCAATTTGTGTGTTATCTTTGGCATGTTTTATAGACCATTTGACAAGTTATCAAAATCACAATTACATATACTTCAAACACAATTGTACCTACCCCCAAGGCTGAGCAGAAAACAGCAAACAACAGGGAGGAGAAATGTAAGTAGACCCTTTTTTAACACATGATGAAATGAGAAATTGATAACCCATCAGGACAAGGGAAACAACTGATAAGGACTGCATGCCTTTCATGCTGATGCACAGTTTGGTTAAGTCTATCCTTGCTTTTGCAGCTCATGACCTTTGGATATATATACAGATGCCTGTTGTTCGGTACCTTTTTGTTCTAGGAAAAATTTCTTTCTCAGCTGTAGTTCTCAGCTGGTTGCACAAGTTTTCTGTTAAAAAATTGAGCAATTACACCAGTATGGCTTTAAGTCCCTTAGAAAGGCTACAAGTGTCTGTGCTGCTGCAGGGAGGAATTAGAAGAGCCAGAGGAACACATGCCCATGCAGAATCAGGTCTAAACTGAGGCTCTCAAAGGAGTGCATTACAAAGAGCACTCATCTTCCTTTCACTTAAAGGAGATCAGTTTTACCTAGCCTGAAAAAAACTGAAAAGAAGTAGTGGGTGAGTCTTTGACATTTCACTAATCATCTCACAACTTTATCTTCTCAGAACTAACTGAGTTTTTAAACCACATATTCTTGGCTGTCAGCATATTTCTGATGTGGGATGAAATTCCAGAGAGCTGTTTGTACATGTGTACAAAACAGAAAGCTTAAAAACAGCCATCTAAAAAATTTGATCAGGAGGTTCAGAAGTGTTTGATGAGACATTAGCATTTAAATCACCAATATGTTTCACTTCTCAGATGAATAAAGGATAGATAGACAGACAGATAGACAGATGAGAGAGAGAGAGAGAGAGAGAATGTTCATCATTATTATGCTATTTTGCCACTTCAGAAGCCACCTAATAAAGCAGCACAAAAGTCTCAGAGACAGAATCTGATTTTGGGAAGGACAAATGGAAACAGCCCAAATAATGAGGTCAGTATGATCAAAGCACAAAGGAAAATGTCTATTTCCCACTAACAAATGGACATGAAGGGATAGTGGTTTATAGGGGAGATAAGAACTTCACATCCTTGTCTTTAGTACACAACGGAGCAAAAACAAAACACAGAAATAGTGTTGCCATCTACAGCACTGATGAAGTTCAAAACCTTAATGATGAAGGGAAACCTCTAAAAAATCTGAAGAATTACTGTTTCAAATACTGGGAGAAAAAAAGAAAGAATGTAGAATTATAAAGTCAGAATCTTCTTACAAGTAACTATAGCCACAGCTTTTACATATAGGGATTTTGTGTATGTAATAAATTATTATATTAATGAGAACATCTTTCATGTTAGTGCCGAAGGCAGAATTGCAGTCCAAAGAAAGGTCCAGAATTCCTCAAAACAGAAGCATAAAGCTATGTCTTATATTTTCTGCCTCATTTTGTCACAGTATTTTATTTTTCAGAATGTAAGGGGCTTGCTACTTCTACTCATCTGTTTTACAGACAGGAGTTTCACAATCTCTTACTGAAGCCATTGGTTTTTAAAGCATTAGCATTTTGCAGTTCAAGGTAAGCACAGTATAATTTTATGCACTCAACCTTGACAGCACTTGATTTAAAGCCAATGAAATGACTACTGAAAGAAATCCCTAGCTTGTTTTACAGACAAGTCATTATTTTGCCTGACCTCTGAAAGCTCCACTGATCAAAAATTTGTGTCTCTCACAGAGGAAAAATCAAACAATTACAGTAATTAACCAGGGAGCAATAATGGAATTTCCATTAAAGCAAGTAATGTCTTTCCTTCTAAAAGACATATCCGAATCTAATGGATTAACAGATGTGTCACATTAGTACGAGATGAAGTATTTTTCTTTATCTTTCACTAGAGGCTTTGTTACATCTGATTAAATCAAAAGCTATCAGACAACAATAAGTTCTTCGCTTCCTTTTTGAAATGTTGGTTAAAGTAAAAAGCTATTTCTCTATGTAGTCATGTCAGATTGAATCTAAGTCCTTACATTATTATCACCATGGCAGCTATACTACAACGTTCTTCGTTGCTTTTCCAGCCACTGTAACTCCTGCTTTGACAAATAGTATAATAAAAATTAAAATTGCTCAAAAAGATTTTCACAGATGAATTTATTGTGTATTAATTTACTTTTCCCCCATATAATTAAAATAGTATGCTGCAAAGAGATTACTTTTCTTGCAAAAACCCTCTATTGATTTCATTTGTAAAAGCTTGCAGTAAAACTAAAATATTTCAAACAGAAATAGTTCAAAATCAGTACACTTTTCAGGAATTAGAAAGCTATAAATATTATATAAGAGGAAAAATGGAACATGGAAAGGACATTTTGATAACGTGAAGGCAGATATCTTGGTGGCAAGGGTTGGCAACCACAATCCTCTTCATCTCTAGTAGTTGTGTAACTGAAGATTTTGAAAGAGAGTAGAAAAAACAAACCAAATAGTGCAGCCAAAAAAAAAAAAAAAAGGTTACTAAATTTACAGAAGCCAGAGTGAATAGTTACTAATTAGTCCCTTACTCAGCCAGAGAAGATAAATATCTATTTCAGGGAAATATGTTTCACCTTCTTTTATTACCATTATAATTACAGTGCGTAATTGAGAATTCACAGATTGACTGTGTTTGTAGGCAATAGAATAAATACAGGCAGTGAGGTCCAGAGAGAAGATGGCAAAATAAAAATAGTAAGCAGGCATCTGGGAATATCATGTACCTCACCCTGGAAGAATGTGAAGCATGGTACCTTGCTGCTGGCTGGTGACCAGCTTTCTCATTAGATTTGTTTTGTTTGGGCACAACAGCATAAAGATAATGTATTGTGCTTTTAGGTCTGTTCGCATTCATATTTCTAACCATTCCTAATGATCTTAAAGAGACACATTCTTTTGGCACAAGTGGGATTTCAGTGTACAGGCCTATGCTCCCACTCAGCAATCACTCCAGCTTTGATCACTAAGTCAGTCTTGAATCACTGGGAAGCGACATTTAGAGACCTGGCAACTCCAAACCAAGTAGACACTATTTCCAAATCAGTACCTATTTCTCTGTCTCTTACCTGGGTGTTACCACTGGGATCTTATCCCAGCTGGTGCTGCAAAGGTTAAACCAAGCTTCCTTACCTTCCCAAATAATTGTGCAACAGGAGACAGGGAAATGTTTCCTGCTGAGAGAGATGGCTCCAGACAAGTGACTTAGAGGGCATAGTCTTGTAGTATCTTCTAGATCATAAGGAATTCCTGTCACCAGCATGTGCCTATTCAGTAGCTGTCCACATGCACTCATATGTGCCAGACATTGGCCATAAATGCACATCCAGTCATTCTGCTTTGCTATACTCCAATTGGTATAGGTTTTAGGTAATACTTCAGCACAGAAAAACAGAATTCTTTGCTTACAACATCAGGTTCACATGTGGAAAGAGTTACAGCACTCTGTCTGTCCACAACAGTAGGGAATAAAAGACTATGCTGAGATAGAAGTATACTGTTTGAGAAAGGCAGACTTTCTTCTCCAACTTGTCATCCTCCAGTGCATGACTATATCATTCCAAGTGTCACATGCTTTGGAGATCCATCATGTTTCCCTCCAGAAGTTAAAGCCCTTGAGCTTCTAGTAGATATCTATCATTAATCCTGTGCTCTTTTAAACTGATTTACCCTATTTTAAAGCCAAAATATTTGTCAAGGCTTAGTGTGGAATCAGAAAAAGAATCCTGTACTGGCTCTCCTGAGACTGGTGGAAAGGGGAATAAAATCAGTCTTCCTTCACCTGCAAAAGCAGTCGTGCTCCTCCACTCATTTTCATTTCCCACAGTCAAGTTAATACGCATCATAACCACCTGCTCCTGGATTCTGCCACAGACCTCAGAAGTCTCTATGTAAGCTGAGGTCTCAGTGATTTTACTTCACTGGCAGATTTAGGATCCCTGATCCTTTCCTTGTGTAACGTGATGACAGGCCTATTAGGTAGGAAACAAGGAAACAAGGAAGGAAGGGAGGGAGGGAGGGAGGACAAATACTAGCTCAGGAATGTTGGTTTAATTTTCGTGAAACAATCTAAAACTGTGGCACTCACAAGTGGAGAACAAGCACAGTGATCCAAATTCAGATTGTCTAGAGAGTCAGCCATTCTGCCAGTAACCTGACAGGAGCTGTGGATAAACACATGAGACTTCTTGGCTCACTGAGACTCACAAGAGCAGGAGAACATAGAAAAAAACTCCTGTTGCTCCAGGTAGAAGAAAGCATTAGCCATGAAAGAAACCTGAAGTTGACAAATGAAGGTTGGTAGCAACAGCCATCGTCCTGCAGTCAGAAATAACACAAGAATGATTCAGGGAACTGCATCCTGAAAGAGCACCAAGATCTAACACACTGTAGCAGTAAAGTATCCAGGAGAGAGTTAAACTTTTTAGTGATGACCTAATAACCTTTAAATTCCTCTAGTCCTTCTCAATTGTCAATAGGTTTCACAAAAACAGTTCAGCAACAATAATCATTGTAAAGAGGTGTGATAAAAACTTGGCAAGGAAGGCACGGGTTGCAAAAGAGAAGGAAGTGGAAAAATAAATCATTCTGCATGTGGTGGGATGCTACCATCTGCTCTGTGAGACATGGAGTTCTTAATAAAGAGACAGTCTAGTTTTTAAAATACAAAGAGTTCTGAAGTGTTAAGCATGTAATTTTCATTGATCTTGTCATTACAGGACAATGAAAAGGAGAGAAGCTGAGAAGAAGTCTAGTTCATTTATGATGGTCCCTCTACCGCTCCATGAATGTTCTCTTTCTGGTCAACTCATTATTTTCTCTACTTCTCCCTGAACTTCTTGAATCATCTTTGACAACTTCACTTTTCATCACAGAGCCTTTTGTTACTTGAATTGTTCAAGCAGATCGAAAGTGCTTGAGGGAAGTTTCCTCTTTTTCTTTCAGCTTTTGCAAGAATGCAAAGTCAAAATGAACTCCAGTGTCATGCCTTCAAAATAACATGGGTCACTTGTGAGCAGTGAAGTGCCTCTGTCACTGTTTTAGTCGTGTTGCAGTGAAGATGTATTCAGGTTTTTGTCTACTTATTTTTGGATCTGTGTAATCCACTTACCTCCAACCACACAGCAAAGGCTTTGAGGCGAGCAGAAACTCTTCTTGTGACTCAGAGTGCCATAAAGAGACAGAATTTGGCAGAGTTTTGCAGAGATTCACTCTCAGCACCCTGCGATGTATAGACAGCTGCATAATTTGCATTAGGAAATTATTTTTTCATGGAGTTTTGTTTGGAATAAATTCTTCAGAGCGCCATAGTGACACCTGCAGCTCATGCACCACAGGTTTCTAAGCAGTAGGGCAAGACTTTTGCTTCTACAAAATACTCTTACAACACTGCTGGTAATATATGAGTCAATCCTGTTCTGTTCTAAGTAGCCAGGTGGGTGGGTAAACCCCAGGTGGCAGCTCAGCTCCACACAACCACTCACTCATTCCCCTGGCAGTGGGATGGGGGAGGGAATGGAAGGATAAAAGTATGAAACTTGTGGGTTGAGATACAGAGAGTTCAACAGATAAAGCAAAAACTGGGCACAGAAGCAAAGCAAAACAAGGAATTCAATCACCACTGCCGCGTCCCGCAGGGGGGGAGGAAGGACACAGTCCTCAGCCCAGGGGAACACAGCTGGAACAAGTTTATTTGGAGAGTATGGGACTCTTATAGGGTCAGGGAGGAGCTTGGGAAGTGGGGAGGAGTTTG
>JAWWMP010000081.1:96918676-96932680 GCA_035047865.1 Dendrocincla tyrannina
TTGTCCATTTTTCTGATGTTGATTAACTGTTCATCCTGTTTTTTCTGGCAGTCTTTGAAACAGTGTTCTCCGACACACCACTTCCCATGGACAGACAAGTGTTCAGCCATCCCATCTCCAGGAAAGCAGTGCTCCATCACATGTAATGGTGACTTGGGAAGGCAAATATCATCACTCTAAATGTTGCCTCTTTGTTCTTCTTTCCTTGAGTATTTTATTGCTGAGCATGACACCATAGGGTGTGGAAAGTCCCTTTGGTCAGGTGGAGTCAACTGTCCTGGTTGTACCCTCCTCACAACTTCTTGTGCAGCCTCAGCTTCCTTGATGGAGTGGCAGTATAAGGAACTCAAAAGGCCTTGTTGCTATGTAAGCACTGATCAGCGATAACTAAAACATCAGTTTGCTATCAACACTGTTTTGGTCACCAATCCAAAACATAGCACCATGCAAGCCAAAACCAGTACCTTCCTCAGTGTATAGAAATTGTATTTGCTTCAGCTACAGGAAATATGAACACTGGGGGGAAAAAAAAACAACACTGTAGTAAATACTGTAAGTTAAAATGAGAGAATAGGAGTAGCACCAGTAGACTCTTTAGTCTCACAAAATACTTAAGCCACCTTGAAGGAAGAGAAAATGTTGGAAAATGTGCCATTAACTTTCCAGCCAGGATTTGGCTTCCTCAATCCTTTTAAAGGTGGAACTTCAAATTCTAAGTCATCTATGAATTTCTCACATATATTTTTATTATATACTGTACTACTATAGAGTACAACTGTACTAGTTACCAAATGCAGCAGTAAATTATACTAAAATAGACCCATAAAGGAGTAGAAATAAGATTGACTCACCCTTTTGAAAGAGGGGAGGTTAAAACCTCCAAACTTTTAAGGTTTATATTTTTGTCCTTAATGTTCCTTCATACAAAATTGTGTTGCTACAAATGGATGTTTTCTCAAGAATGCAACAGAAAGGAAAGAGCAAAAAGGCTTTTTTTCTTTATATAGTATATGCTTGCTCACTTCTGGTCTACAGAGACAACACTTCACTGAAGTGAACTTGCACAAACACTCACTAAATGAGAGTGAAGAAGCAGGATGTGTATTCTTGTTTTGACTCCCAGTACTGGATCTCACTTTCAGCTAGGACATTGGGAACAGTCAAGGACCTATATTTCCTCATTTTTTCAGGTGGAAGAAGCTGTAGTTTCTGAGGCATGTAGTTTTGAGGCACATACTCATGCCTCAAATGCTCATACAGAAGAGAAATAAAAGCTGACCCATAAGAGAATTGACATTAATACAGTTCAGGCAATCTAGGAGGATCAACATTGGAACAATGTGTACTTTTTGCAAATTTGGGTTAAGATACATTGGCATATATTCCTACAGCTGTCTAAAGTATTACCATATTCCACTGAAGCCATATTCCTTTGCAAAGTTGTCATTTGTAGGGAATTATATGTATTACATCCTCTTGAGAGTTATTTGACAGGTATTAGCTACTCACTGAAGCAGAATTATTCAAATGAAATAGATGGGCTTCATGTTTTGACTCTGTTTCTGGTATTAAAAGAAGAATTAATCTTTATTGCAAAATCTGTCTCTCCAGAAAAATTTCCTGTCTCCCTCCTTTGTAGCAACAAAGCAGTGAAATATCAAATGATGTCATCTTTCAGTTAATGTAAAAGGAGACAGCAAAATTATAAGCCTGAATACATAGAAATATTTTAAATCCAGTCCGTTAGATCCAAAAAGCTTTGGAGTAATTTAAAAATTAAATTTTAACTGGCTTGTCATTGCTTTTCCTAAGAAAAAGAAAACACAAGACTATACTCCTTCAGGGGTAGCATCCTTTTAAGTGCATTTGCAGGGAAACAGAACTTTACTATTTGTGCTCCTACAGAAGAGATGAATTAGACAAACAAGGAGAAATGCCTGTATTTTCAGAAGGTTCACATATATAACTTTCAGGGTATGAGACATTTACTGGATGGAAATACTTTATTCCTGATAATTACAGAAGAAAATAATTCAATCTGGAAGATGTAAGCCTCTTTCTCCGACACTTTGCATCAATTCAATTGGTTATTGAGAATCCAATAGGTTATGGAAAACCAGAGTTCAAGTCTGTAAGAAGACAACCACAGTGGTTTTTTCCTTTAGAAAGCTACTGTTCAGATGTTTCTGTGGCTGTTATGAGGTAAATGGTGATTTTTAGCTATGAAAGTGTTTATCAAAACAAACTACAGCAATATAATTTCAACTCATGAAGAAGCAAGTTGCCACATGAGACCAAATCATTTGCCAAGCCACAGATGAAACAATTTAGGGTCTTGTAGAGCTTATAAAAAGCCAGATATTTCATTCAGAGAAAATAACAGGACTTTTAGCCCCCTTAAAATTTTAACTTTTATTTAAAACAAACAAAACACACTCCTTCAAACCAAAAGAACATATTTGTTACTTTTCCATTGTTACTCTTTTTAAATTTTTTTCTTCTCCAATAAAACTTAATGAAAAAACAACCCAAGGATCAGCAGGAAGAAATAGGAGGAAATATCTCCTTCCATTTTAAAGAATAGTGAAATTTCCTGAAAGGACATTTGAAGCAAAAAGTATGATGGAAAATATACTAAATTATCACCTCTTACTCTTTTTTGATAAAGGCTTTTGCAGCTCCGAAACTGTCCTAGGCTGCTAAAGCCAAATCATTCTGTAAAAGTGAATTAGGTGTAATTAGTTTTGTATTGGAATGCCTCTGAAGGTAAGAGGTCCATGGCTACTTCAGAATCCCAGAAAAAAATGTCAGGCAGAGCCTGAATTCTAAATCTGAAACCTTGACACAGTCACGTTTCATAAAAATGGGTTACAAAGCACAATAAATATCAGAACCTTAAAAATCTCATAAAAGCATTTGTCCTATAGACATTCACTCAGCTGTGGTTAAAATGGAAGAGACCTCACGTGGAGTACTGCATCCAGCTCTGGGGCCTCCATCATAAGATGGATGTGGACCTGCTGGAGCAAGTCCAGAGGAGGCCACAAAGATTATCAGAGGGCTGGAGCACCTCTGCAGTGAAAACAGGCTGAAACAGTTATGGTTCTTCAGCCCAGGGAGTAGAAGGCTCTGGGGAAACCTTATAGCAGCTTTCCAGTACTATAAAAAGGGCTACAGGAAAAATGGAGAGGAACTTTATGAAGGCATATCATAGGGAATGGTTTTAAACTGAAAGTTAGGTTTAGGTTAGATATTAGGAAGAAATTCTTTACTGTGAGGGTGGTGAGGCACTGGGAGAGGTTTCACAGAGAAGTTGTGGATGTCCCACTCCTAAAGGTGTTCAAGGCCAGGTGGACAAGGCTTTGAGCAACCTGATCTAGTGGAAGCTGTCCCTGCCCATTACAGGGGGGTTGGAGCTAGAGGATCTTGAAAATCCCTTCCAATCTATACCATTCTGAGATTCTATGATCCAGCTCCAACCGGGAATACACCATGATCCAGGCCACAGACAAGTGCTGTAAGTTGGGATGAAAATTCTTCAGAGTAAATCAGGAAATAGAAGCAGCTACTTCTTGGGAATTTTGCCCTTTTTCATCAGACCTACTCTGCCCACACTACTTTTGAAGCAACTGCAATTGACTCTAAGGGCTTCAGGAGCAAATCCGGGTTAGAAAAATAAGAAGAGCAGTTTAAGCACATTATCAGAAGTGGAAAAAAAAATATCTCATGATATGACCAGTTTCCAGGCCAATTAGACAGTTAACACTGGATGGATAAAAGGGAGCAATGGGATAAGATATTAAGCTCAATGCCCTTGAGTTGTTGCTTGGTTGAAAGTGGGAAAAATTACTTGCCACAGTGTCTCACACTAAGAAAATGAACAGCACTTCCCATTCCCCTCTTCCCTACATGAGGGAAATGCATGACTAGTAGATGACTGGAAGAATAAAGAAAATTCAGCCATAGCTTTTTCCTTTGTCTTTTTGCAGTTGTGCAGGTGCCCCTATGGCCAGGCTGTAAATTTCAATCTAAGTCACAGAGAGAAAAGTCCTGCTTCGTACACTACTGACCCACAAGCTGTGGAACTGAAATAAGTAGTATTACGTGCCATGTGAAGCATGTGAAAGTTGCTCCAGGATGATTTAGATAGTCTGCCTCTTCAGCTCTTCATTCATTTCAAAAGCCCACTGTACTCCCAGGAAATCTGTTGTTGGACTAAGAATGGGTGTTTTGAGATATTTTATGTCTAATGGCATTCTTCAGCTGAGACGGTCTTTGGGAAATTCCTACCCTGTATTTATTGCATTTCCACTCACCTTTAATTTGAGAAAAATAGGCTTAGGCATGTGGGTATTTTTCATTCATTCTCTAAGTCCATTAGGATAAATAAAATCTAAATCAGAATAATTCCACACTACAGTAAGAATTTTAAATAAACAGTCATAAAAGAGAATATCTCCAGAGTACCAGTAATGACTGCCTTTTCTTTTGTCACCTAATTGTAGGTTATTCATAGGTTGCACATTAGTGTATTCAAAATAGAGATCACCCTAATACCATTCATATAACCTGCAATTAATCATGTTCTTTAAAGTTCTCGCTGTCTTTCATCTTGCTTAGAGGAAAAAAAAAAAAAAAGAACCAACAGAGGACATCCGAAACTTATGTCTTCCTTTCAAATATCCTGCCTGCTGCAAAAATTCATGGTGCTTATTTATACATTTGCCAATCAACATCTAAATCACAGTCTTTGTATCACACGACCCCTCACTGCAGCTCCCTATGCCAATGTCACAACAAGTCAAGGAGTCGGTAACTCCTAATGGCCCTGTGATCCCTGCTCTGCAGACAGAGAATTTGGCACAGTCTGTGTCAGGGGAACTCAAATAAATTTTAAGAGAAGCCACTATAAAAGAAAATCTAAGTAAACAGGAACACGAACTGTGCAAACACTAGAAAGTAAATGCATCTGTTTAAAAATTATTCTTTAATTGCTAGTTTATGGGTCTTCTAAAGGGATATCCAGACATAGGTGTTAGTATTAAACAGGAATTTCTGCTCAAACCAAGTTAAACTTTAAACATACTCTTGAAAACTTCAGAATTGCCCTAGAACCCATAATTAAATACTTATTTCTAAATTTATCCCAAAGGAATTCTTCCATCCCAATCAGTAATTATGCTTTCATTTATCTTTTGCAATTTTATTTACACATTCAACCATCAAGTTTTCATCCTGATGGTTGAATGGATGTCTGAGATGATGTCTTATCCTTTCATTTGCAGGATTTTAAACATGAACATTGGCAGACATGAATTTAAGGTGATTTTTATTAGACCCTTGCTTTACCACCTCCTGCCTTTGTAACTTTGTAACCTACATTAAATATTTTGGTAGCAAGAAAAATACACAAATAGCCAAAGCTAATGATGATTAGAGATGCAGTAACTGTAATCAATGCAAAACTAAATAAGGTTAATTGTGGTTGAATCAAATAAGGTTAAAAAATTCCAGGAAATTAAATGAGTTAAATGGGTCATGTCACTGCTAGATCTGGATAAATTAATCTTGACATAAATTATTCAATGATCTTAGTTATTCTTTCTGTTTGTTTGGTTTTTTTTATCAATTGATTAATTCATCAATGTTTCTCAGTGCAAGCAGAATTTTGTACAAAGCTACTTCACATTTCAGGCTCTTCGCTTGTACTGTGATTTCTGACTCAGTCTTTGTGTTAAATTTCATACATTTCTGATGCTCTTCACCTAAACTCATGAAAGTTTCTAGAGCGAACCTTCACATTTATAAATGTAGGAAGATTTCTTTTGGACCATATTTCTTTACCCCTTAAGAAGAACAGAGTTATCACTGTTCAGTAGCTTTCTTGGGAAAGAGACCAGAACATTTACTAAATTTCATTAAACTTATTCCAAAATTTTAAGACCAGAATGGATTAAGATGATCCTCTGGCCTGACTTCCATAATAAAGACCATAAAAATATAATCTTGTGATTTCTGCACCAAGATGATTGGTGTATTAATTCATCACCACTAACAACTCAGTTTCAGCAAGTTCTCCCCACAACTGTTTTCACAGCCTCTCAATTTATTATTTTAACACAATAGTGGCAACAGACATGAAAAGATACTTTTCCACAAGTCTGCAGAAAAAATTATTCCATTGTTAGTGCTTACCTTTCACAAGTTGCTTTTACCTTAAAGGTTACCTTTACCTGCTACAAGTCCTTTTACTTGTGTTTTCTTGCTTCATTCTAGCTTCAAAATGATACGTGCACACTGTATGAAGAAGTGGCAGAGATTAATGACACTTTGTAAAAACAAATTACATGATGAGTCATCTAATATCATTAGGCATTTGAATTTGTCAAGTACTAAATTTGAAGACGTTGATCCAGCTAAGCAATTTACTCAGGGTTCATCTATCTCTTGCACTGGGCCTCAATGCAGACATCTTTAAAGAAGCTCTAAGCAAGCTGGTGCCAAGACTGTGGGGTATAGCAGGCACTGACACTGCTGACAGGAGCCAGTTGTTACACTTAGCCCATATCTTAGGTGACTGAATTACCTGGGACCCTCAAATCAGTCCTTGTGCCACATTTTCCTTTGTTCTGCAGGGGTATTGGGTCCAGTAGGTTCTCTAGCACAGTTCCCTTATCCGTGAGTCATCAAGTATGCAGTCCTGCAGAGTTCGGAAAGACAGTTTGCAGTTGTAAAGAGCAGTCTGTTCTTATGTATTTGCTTGAACTGGAGACTAAATCAAGAGCGTTGCCATAAAGCTAATGAACAGCAGGTTCCAGTTAACTACAGATCTTTTCAAAGGAAAACCTGCAAACCAAAAAAGATGCTTTCAAACCATCTGACTGCAGATAGACTAAGGGGATTTTAGACCAGATGGCTACGTATAAGGTGAGTAATCAAAGACAGCACTCTTAGAAAAATTAAAGCATTTTAAAAACCTTTACTGGTTTTCATCCATCACTGATTTTCTTTTTCCCACAGGATGAATACATTTTAAATTTAGTCTTTTTCTGCAGTACAGAGGAATGTGTTGCTGTGACAGGCACAAGCAGTGCTTATCACTAGCTTAGCACTTCTGTTAAAGTCCACTGTCACTTAAGAAAGAAGTCCTCAGTTAACCTGCAACATTACTAGACTGGAGCAGTAAATTGGTGAAGAACTAAAACTGGAAAGAAAACCATTACAACTGCCTCATTTGCAACACAAGGTATACAACAGTGGTAGAGGGTCACTGGCAGCTAACCAGCAATAGGCCTAATGCCCCCAAAAAACTGGGAGTCAGATGTGCCTTAGTAAAGAAGCAGAAAAGATTTTTAAGTGATTCCTACTGTATATACGAAAAATAATTTCCGTAGAATAAAAATCACTTCCTCTCATGAGGTTTTTTCTTGAGTTGTAGCAAAATTTACAGAGAATTTTCAAAATCTCCCAGAATAAAAAAGAGGGAGAATTAGACACAATTCTCCTTTTTTGCCTTTGCCTTGGTTGTGGTTTTGCAAAGGTATTTGCATTACAAATACTGTTTCTAGACTATCATCATCCTTTCTAAGTCCTTGAAATGCAGCCTGAGCATGCCTCCTTCTGGAGCTACTCAGGCCCATGCTACAGACCAAAACTGAAAGCAAGTGGATGTAGATATTCAAAAACAGCATCTGGTAGGAATTCCAGAGGCAAAATTACTAAATTTAAGAATCAATAGTTTCTCAAGTTGAACTATGCCAGCTTCTTCAAGCTAGAGGTGCTTTGCTATGTCTTTGTACTATCCTCTCTCTGCCTTATGAAGTCTCCATGTCTGAAAGCAGATATTACACTGAAAGTACAGTTAAACTAAAACATCCATAGGAAAACATAGAAACCCCTCAAGTACAGCTTTTAAGGTGTTTTTTCCCCATGGCCTGCCTTATTAGAAAAGGACTGGCAGTCTAATAAAACCTTACCTAGCAGCTAAGACAATTGCTAGCATCCAAGTCAGTAGCAGTGAATAAGCCTTGAAATCCTATCAACTGTGACTGTTCCAGTTAATTAAAAAAGAAAATGGGTTGTATATTGTTTGTTTTCAAAGCACAGTTCCAATCAGTATGAGCATTCCAGAGGACTAAGGATGCATTAGTAAGAAGGATTGCTAGTGTGCAAAGTGCTCTGAAAGAGTTTGAAAAAGATTCCAAGTCTTTTACACCCTGCAAGTCACAGTGTCCTACTCACTATCATTAATATGTTTTAGTAATGCATTTATTTGTTTATTCAAGCTGCAGTGATCATAGCTGTTGCTTCAGAGTTTTTCACATTGCAAAGAGATTCCAGATCTGTTACAAAGATGCTACTCACAAGCAACAAGCCGTAGCTGAGAAACCAGAAGGGAAAGGAAAAAAAGGAGAAGTGCTACTTAACCACAAAGGTATGAAAACAGTATTCTAGAGCTCTACTTTCAAAAATACCTCATCTTTACCCCCCTACCTTTACCCTCAGGACAATTCTGTGCTTCTCAAACCTTTCTTGCAGCAATAGTTTGAGATTTCCTTAGTGTTTGCAAAATACCTCAAGACTCTCAGGAGGATGTTACTGAATTCTAAATATCTGTTTAATTAGCTTTGGTCAGCAGTTATTTTACCAAGTCAGGCTGAAAGATCAAACACATAATTGAAAAATAAACTGCAGAACAGAACAAAACAAAGTCAATTTGGACATGGTTTAATACCTTCCTATTTCTCTATGGAGAAGGCTTAGTATATCTCTTCCAAAGTGCATGACTTCCAGAACCCACAGACACCCCCTTCCAGGGCTGGAGTGCATGTAAGGGGGAGCTGCTGCAGGCAGTGGTGCCTTAGGAGGAGGTCTGGGAGCCACCTCTGCAGGGCCTCTTCTTTGTCAACTCTGCTAGTTCACCACAGATTTCCTTCATTATTGTTAGCCATACTCATGGCATTACATGCTTTTTTTCTTCACAGCACTAACAACACTGGCACTTCCCTGGCCATTATTAATTCAGAAAATTTTAAAGTTTATATAATTCCAGGTGCCCAGCCTCCCTGCGTCTTCACTCTGGTTCTTCCCTGAGAATTAAACCTTTCGTTATTCAGCTCAGTTATTTATTACCCTCTTTATAAATTCAGTACAGTCTTCTTACTGACATTTTCAACAAAAGGTCATCTGAAATACACACAGTGTTCCTTGTATTGCCTGCCTGCCCCTCTAAAGGTCCACCAGAGCTAATGTTGTATTTGTCATCTATTTACTCATTACATTGTGCAACAGGCCTTTGATCCCCCGCTTGTCTGTATGCCAAGGCTGTCTCCCATGAGGTAGCTCTAGGGTGGCTTTACTCTTTTCTGTTCCCTTCTAATTAAGATGGACATATTTTCAATATCCCCCACTCTAAATAAGAGTCCAGTGTATTGCTTGAAATGCCACAGCTAAGTTCATTTATTAATTGCACACCACCAAAGCACCAGGCATGTGGCCAGCAAAACCAAGTAGCTGCATGAGGAGCTGGGAGCCTAAATTCACCTGTCCCTTGTTGTACCTAAAGTCCTTGCACCTTCCAGTTTTCTGGAAGCTTTGGGCAACAGACACACCGAGGGCCACAGACTGCAGATGCCATAATAAATATTGGTTCAGTCAAAATTAGCCAAAAAGATGTTTCTCCACTTGTTTCACCAAAGGCAATGTTAGACTTTCTAGAGTGTATCTAAACCAGCAGGATACACACCAAATACCATTTTTTAATTCACAAAGTTTGCCTTCAAAAATCCACCTTCAGATTCAGAGGTGGCCATGCCAATGTCCCTTTTCATAGTGAAAACCTGAATATTTAGAGTTTCACTGTGAGATCAAAGACCTGGATTTAATTCAAGGACTTATCTCCTACCTCTTTGTTTTTTACATACTTTATGCAGGGACGTGAACTGTCATTGGAACTGCACTTGAAATTCAAGTGATTAATTACCTTTCTCTGCGATTTAAAATGAGGATTTTTAAAGCACCTGCTTTTCAAACTGTGAGTACCAAGCAGGGCACTTTAGCCCAGGAGAAGTCAAAGGTTTCACTACCTTTTCCAAGAGAGTTAAGCAGGTTCTATATGAGCTGACTTTGCAGAAAGCCCCAGCCAGATCACTGCATCCTGGAGGCTCACTGAGGACAGCTGATGGGTTCTTGGTTTGAGGAACATGAGAAATAAATGCATTTTTTGACATTCTGATTTTCTGCTAATATTTAAAATATCGTCACTTTCTGAAGAGGAAGGAGCTTGAGGGGTACCACATTCTGAATTCCTACTATATGTCTTCATGGGGAGAAGATGCCTTACAACACCCTTCAGTGGAATGGGATTCAGTCATACCTGGTGAGGGTCTTGGACACAGATTTTTAGCCAAGTTTCCAGTACTCACTGAATATTCCTCTAAAACTGAATTTGGTACAAGTGTGCCTACCAGGACATTTTCTAATGCAGCCTAATCCTCACCATAGAAAAAGGCAATTAATTTTCATCCTCTTGCAGAGTTCAAGTGTGAACATAGCACAGATTTAAATTGCTTGCTTAGCCAAGGTCCACCACTTACTTACCACTCCGTAAGCAGAGAGGAGAAATCTCCTCTCCTTGTTATAGTCAGGGTACTTCATGTTCTCTGGGAAAAACTTCTGGCGGAGAGCTACTCTTAGTTTCAGTGAAGTATCTCTGAGTTGAGGTCAATGTTGGTACTACTAATAATGATGTTACTATAAATTTAAGACAAAGTTAAAGTGTAGGAATACTTGCCACTCTTCTTTGAATGGATAAATATCCTGGACAGATTCTCCTGACTTAAAAAAAAAAAGCACAAGAAACCTGTGAAGCAGAAATAATAGTAAGGTTTGTGTAAGGCTCTCCCAGAACTATGAACCATGGGGATACAGAAGTTCAGGGACTTGGATCCTGGCTCAAAACCCATGCAAAGCTTTCCAGGAAGCAGTTCAGAGCAAAGCCATGACAAAGAAAAGGCATAATACAAAGATGATAAACATTCCTAGGGTCATATTTTCAGGGTGCATGAGGCAGGCACAAAGTTTCTGTGAAAAACACAAAAACCCATGAAAATGCTAATTTGTGGGCAACTCTGCTTATTGCCTGCCAAAATTAATTGTGTCGTGTTAAAAACTGGTAAACTAGGGAGGAAAATTATTGTCATTTTCTTTGTGAGTTTATGTTTTGTTTTGTTGCTGTTAAAGCATTTATGAAATAGAGCATTAAAAAAGTTCATTTGATGCCTTTGAAAATCATCTGGACCCAGCATACAAAGTTCATCGTTCCATTTCTCATCTTGCTTTAATCAGGTCTAAAACCAACCTAATTGAAAGGAGAGGAGTGATGCATCACCATCTGGAGATAGCTGCACAAATGATATTCTCAAAGAAATGATGAGTTTCCAGAAGTCTGAGTCTGAACTCGGGGTCCCTGACCCTCAGGCACCCAGAGTATGGCTGGAACACACTGCAAGACCCTTCCAACCTCTATGGCTAGACTTTCATCCCATCAGAGGTAGGGAAATGAAAGCTGTGTACAGAGCTGGGACACAGCCAAGGCATGTACTTTCTAGAGGAATAGAATTGAGGAGAATACTGAGTGGCACAGGGAAAGTGAATGGAGACTAGTTATTTACAACACAAGGACTATAGGGCACTGAAGAAAACTTCCAGGCAGATATTTTGTAAGAGAAAAAAATAACTTTTCCACTCAGCATATCTACCTTGAGAAAAAAAGTGTTGCAGGTTAAAACAAATAGATCAAAAAATTATTAGATAATTTCATATAAGACACATTCATTGAGAGCTATTAGTTATAAAGCTATAAATATAACCTCCTGGCCGAGTCCCTAAACCATAACTTGCTGGAAGTTCTACAGGTATTTCATAGGATTACCAGACACATGTCCAGACTTTGCATTAGGCTTAAAGAGCTGCTCTTTATTTTGATGAAGACCCTTTACTCTCAGTATTCAGCACAGCTAGTCATGCATTCTTAGGTTTTTTTCAGCAAACAGCTCAAGAAAAAACTTGTAGGAATAATGCTTAAGGAATTTAACTAATTTACTAGGTCTTTAGTGATAGGTGCTAAAGGAACTCCTTGTTCTGTCACACTGGTTTGTTATAATTCTCAAAAGCTCAAGATACAAAAAGCACTTGAGGTTTTTTCCTTCTAATTCAGATTTAGACTGTTGCTAATTTGTTCACAGGTAGAGGAAATAACTGAGAAATATACTACAGACTGGAAAGTAGTATGACAAATAGCTGAATGACAAGGAGCAGAAAGGTTAGAGAAAAAGAAACTGTACATTTTCACATACATTTAATTTATTGGTATTGTCTGCTATTGTACTTTATATTTGCGAGTAAGAACTCATGTAGGCATATAGTAAGTATAGACACACACATACCTCAGATTCTCCTTTTCTGTCCTGTATGAAGAACAAGTGGATCCAAAATACACCCAGCTCAGGCTGTAACAGATAAGATCAGAAGAGGAGGGAAAACATCTCGCCTGGAGATAACCTAGCACAGAGACACAGGCAGCTCCACCACAGCCTGCATGACTTTCCATCCCTCATGTGGGGATCCCCATTTCCACATCCATGTTCTCCTGTCTTCTTTACCCACCCTGCCTAAAAGAAAGGGCACTGTGCATGCACTCCAAGACAGCTGAAGACAGGGAGCATCAATTGCAATTCCTGAACAGAGCAGCGGTCACCATGAGTTGGTCTTCTGTGCAAGAAGCTGATGAGCAACAGAAGAAGGATTCACTGCAAGATAGGCAGAAGAATCCCCAACAAGTCTTTGGGGTATAACAGAGTCCTTGGAGATTTCAGAGAGCAGACTGTGCGAGGGACTTGTTTTCCCAAAGATTATAAATCTTCTCTGCCTTCTTAAAGTTTGTGTGTGCAGGAAATTCCTGTGGTTTCTGCACTTATTTGCACAGAACTCATGAACATAACTCAAGTCTCCAAAAAGGCACTCAAGAGAAGGTTTTCTAAGAAGAAAAGCCTAAGCAGTGGGAATGAAAGTGCAACCCACTCTCGAAAGGGCTCCACACTCTATCGGTCTGTACTGTTGGACACTGGTTGCACAGCAGGTGCAGATTCGTAGGCTGTAGAGCTGAAAGCAATCATCCCTCCCAGTCCAGACTCAGGGACAGTGGTACTCAGCAACTAGAGCCCTTTGTGACAGATTTGTGCCCATTTGGGAGGTAGGATCTTAAAGCCCAGGATCACAGCCAACTTCTTTGTTCCATCCAGTTATGACTGTTTTGGTTTAGAGAAGATGCTAAGGCTCTTGGAAAACTAATATTTCCAGATACCTTATTGTGGCCTTGTCCTGGAGAAAAGATTGAGACTTTTGTCTTTTAATATTCTTGCTGATACTAACCTACTTAAAATGCAGGTGACCTTGCAGAAGTCTTACCTGCAACAGAAACGAGATCAGAATAATTGCTTATTAAAAAACTTTTCAGTTTCAAGAAATTAGAAGTAGTGAAGTATTCTGCCATCAAAGTGACACTGGGCAATATAGATTAGTTTTGGAGCTCTGGGACAGAAGTTGTGTGATTTGAGGGGGTTTTTTTCCAGTGACTAAACAGTAAATGACAGGCTGCCTAAGCAAGACTAGAGTTGTTAACTGCAGAGACATGGTGCAATAATAGCCTAACAACTTCATTTTCATGGCTGTCCTTTGACAACAAATTTCCTACTTACCCAATATTTGCTTGTTCCAATCTAACAGAATACTTAGTGTTTTCTAGGCTGTGACAGAAGTGAGAGCACGCTAAATGTTCTTCTTATTCTGCTGCTAAACAGAAGAGAGAAACATAATAAAACATGTTTGATCTTCTAGAGATTTGTATTTTACATGCATTCCTATAGTGTTGATGCCTAAAATCCTGGAAGATAGGCACTCAGACAAAACATTAATGGAGAAAGATAGACAATACCTTTATTGGGA
>JAWWMP010000081.1:96932955-96958976 GCA_035047865.1 Dendrocincla tyrannina
ATATGTGAGCAAGAAAACCTATACCTCTAAAACTCTAAAAATCTACAAAAATCCACCCCAAACCTTTAGGCATCAGTGTAAACAGCCTTTTTTGCAGAAACTGTTCTAGCCTTTTCTTGAAAATACTTTCCTTTCACCCTTAAGCTGTTTCAGCTCCCCAAAGAATCACAGAATTAATCAGGTTGCCAAAAAACCTCTGAGATCATCAAGTCCAACCTTTGACCTAACACTACCTTACCTACTAGACCATGGCACTAAGTGCCACATCCAGTCTCTTCTTGAATACCTCCATAGACAGTGAATCTACTACCTCTCTGGGCAACCCATTCCAATGTCTGAACACTCTCTCTGTAAAGAATTTCTTCCTAATGTCTGACCTAAACCTTCCTTCGCACAGCTCAAAACTGTGCATTCTCATCCTGTCACTAGTTGCCTTGGAGAAGAAACCGACCTCCACATCACTACAACCTCCTTTCAGGTAGTTGTAGAGAGTGACAAGGTCTCTCCTGAGCCTCCTCTTCTCCAGGCTGAACAGCCCCAGCTCCCTCAGCCTCCACCCATAAAGCTTATAATGAAGATGTGATGCTGACACCCAGATGAATATAGGTATGAATATAAATACATTGTATTAGTCTGTAACTCTCATTCAGAATGTTTCTTAATAAGGCATCTGACTAAATTGAGATATGAAAGTCTGTAATGCAATATTTGTCCTGTGAATAATCCATAAGGTAGCAGACACATTGCAATGAATAACCAGTAACAGTGGGGTTTCCAACAATCCAGTTTAATAGTTTCTTCATACGTCTGTATTTATACATCAAACAAACCTCAAAAAAAAAACCCAAAACAAAACAAAATTAATATACAATTCAAGAACATACCTAAACTATTACAGTTTTGGCTTCCCCCTTGTTGTTTTACAATTATGTACAAGACTGTCTTATTTTCAATACCCACTGAAGATTTAATGATTTATTTACATGAGCTGGTGTCTTTTACTATGCAATGGAACTGTCTCCTTTTGTCATTACATTCCTAGCTGCAAGAGCCCACATTTAGGTGCTATTTATGGATAGGGTTAAGAGATGGACTGAAACAAGGCAAGATTCTCACTACGAATCACAAACATATCTCTGAAATCCCATTTTCAAATTTAGCTGAAGGAAGATTCCAGAACCTAGTGCACTGATATGACCATTGTATCAGTCAGCATAATAAGGTATCGCCATTGAGAATAACATTCCCACACATGTGAGAGCGAGATATGTGTGAGCTGGAGGAATAATATATTTCAAGGTGCAGCAGGCAAAACATATAACTCTAGTGCTAAAGGTACATCTCCTGTCAGAGATCTCCAGAGCTAATAAAGGCACAAAGTATTCTATCTTTTTAAATGTGTAGAGGAGAATATTTTACGATTTTTCTTACACAAGAGAGAAAATTAAGAAGGAAAAATTATACTTTTATCATAATATGCAAACTGTTTCGTGGAAACACCAAATAACTTGGGTTGGGAGGGACCCGTGGAGGTAATCTGCTCCTAATCGTTCAAAGTAGGGCCAATGTTAGAGTCGGCTTTCAACTTAGAGTAGATTGTTTGGGGCTGTGTCCAGTCAAGTTCTGACTATCTCTAAGGATGGAGCTTGCACAACCACTGGGCACCTGTTCCTATGTTTGACCACCCTTATGGCAAAAAAATTTCCTAAAACCCAATCAGGGCTTTCACCTTGAAGGTATCATCTAACACCTATGGAATAAATCATATTCCTTCTATTGATAACAAGAGTTTTACTGCATCTGTAAACCAAGTATAAAAAGGACTATTCTTTCAGATTTCAGAAGGAATAGCTCATTTCCCCAAGATATTATCTGGTATCTAGTCAGTGGGTTACCACCACTTGAAACATTTTCATAGCTTAAATCACAGTGCAAGATATGCACCATCCACGGCCATCAAGAAATCAATGCCATACTTGCCCTTGCTTCATCTGTAATAGATCCAATATTTTGTACATTATACAGCTGTTGCAGAACAGCATGTTTGTGAAACCATGACTAGATGCAAATTACTTACACAAAAGGCATGAGAGTTTCACCCTAGAATCCTCTCAACAAAGGCAAACACTGTTTGTTTGGGGAGCAAAAGTCAGGACTCTCTGTCACAGCTACATGTGCCTGAGGTTTTGAAATCCCTATTTTGCCCTTGTCTGGTATGCCTTTTGATTACTAAACTTGTTTTTTCTCTCCCAGCTTGAAAGATACAATCTGCAGTACAGTTTCCTTCAGTAACAAAAGCTCTTCACAGCCAAAATGCACAATAATGTCTGTACAAAGGCAGCCACTCACCCAGTCTTTCCACCTCCATAAAACATTACATGACTATCTAGAGGCATGTACACTCTATTTCCCTAGCCCTGACAAATAAAGAAAAAAGACAGACCAGTATCAGGTCAGTCTTAAATTCAGCCTTAAAATCCACCTATGATACCTCTTGCTCAGCATGATAAAAACACAGATAGTTTTATATGGCAAAGTACTGTATTCAGCCTGAAAACTCTCATAGTAACACAGGCCTCTTACATAATACATATTTTATGGCAGTAACAGTCATGACTGGAAATACAAGACTGCTGATATGTGCATGTATATTGGTCATAACTTTTCTTCAAGGTACGTGAAGCTTGAAAATTGGAACTACTCTGATTTTATGCCTTCAGAAGGAAATAGCAAAAAAAAAGCCCTGATAATTCTGAGTATCAAAATAAGCCATGCTTATTTTTACCTAGAGAGGCAAATCTTTTTTTTTTCTTTCCTTTCTTTTCTTTTTTTTTAATCTAGAGAGACGAATAATATCAAAAGAAACACACTTTGAGAGGTTGATGGGTTCATTTGCATGGCAGGTCTCACTCATTGCACTTAGCAGAAAGAAAAGTAAGACTTTCCCTTTATAATTACCTAATAAAATCCAGTCTTCAGTAGGGTAAATGAGATTCAAAATATTCTTTATTCCTATACTACAGATGTACCGACTAGCTCCTACCACCAGCATGACAGAGGTGTGTGGAGGGAAAGAAATTTGAAATCACATGTTAAAAAATGGTTTCTGATTGCAGCAGAAATCATGACAGCTGAATGGAGAAAATGTTCCATAGGCATTTCAGCAGAATTACAAGACACTGCAAGATGTTGCATTTTTATTCTCTTCCTTGGTTTGGTTTTGTTTTCTTAATACTTGTCTGATAACCCACAGACCATTCTCAGGCTATAGCAACAAATTATCTCTTTGAAGGTCTTCCTCATTTCCTGGCTACGAAAGGCGTAGATCAAGGGATCAATCACTGAGTTGCACATAATGAGAATGAGGTACATGTTGAAGTGAGACATGAAGCAAACACAGTAGAGGTTTTGAGGGCAGGAGATCATGAGGATGAGATGAAGGAAGAATGGAGCCCAGCAAACAATGAAGATGCCAAGAAGAATAGTCAGAGTGATGGCTCCTTTCATGCTGGTTCTTTGCCGGACAGAGTTGTATCCAGGCAAAGCAGCAATTTTCTTCACATGACTACGAGCCAGGAGGAACATATGGATGTACAGTGAGACCATGAGGAACAACATGGTAAAAAACATAGTGATGAGACAAATGACTACGTAGGTTGATTCATAATAAAGAATGAAGATAATGCCACAGCCTGTGCAAAAGGTCCAGATGCATGCAATAATAAGGCCTGATCTTTTCACTGTCATGATGTTGTGGTAACGTAGGGCATAGAAGATAGTGATGTATCTGTCTACTGCTATAGCCAGCAAACTGCACATGGAAGCCACCACAGATATGCAAATCATTGAATCAAAGACATTGTCTATATGACGGACAAAGGCATCTTCCATAACAAGGTGCCTATTGTTTATTAAGTAGATTGTTATGGTCTCCCAAGCATTAGACATACTAACCAGCATGTCAGCCACTGCTAAACTGCAAACAAAAAAGTACATCGGTGAATGTAAGTTCTTATTCTTAACTATTGCGCATATAACTAAGATGTTTTCAAGCAGGCTTACAATGCCCAGAGATAGGAACACCTCAGCTGCAATGACCACTTGCTCACATGGCGATGACTTGCTCTTGAGAGTAGGCACAGTAAAGTTGCTACCAAAGGTACTCAGGTTTAGTTCAGAAACATACAGTTGAGAGGAGGTGTTCATTTCGGGAAACTGACATATTCTGTTCCTTTTGAGGGGCTTGCCAAGGAGTGTGGTAAATGCATTTTCCAAAAGACAAAAGATTCTGGGAGAAAAAAAAAGAAAAAAAAGGCATAATGAAAACAGACAGAAGTTGACAACATAAATATCACCCATTTCTATTTAATTAATCTCACACATGTCATGCCACTTCCACACCATACTCCTGTACTGATTCTAAAGTAGCCTCTGGTCGGCTCAGAGGTTTTCTCCCATCCTCACTGGGAAATTAAAACCACAAACTAATGATGAGATCCATGCACCCTTCATTCATTCTTTTGTTTATTCTGTTTGGTCCCCTGGAATACTTCCCCAGAATGTCCTGGAAATTCTGCTGAAAAACAAACAAGCAGTTTTCGCAGTCCCAACTCTCAGACCCCAGAAATGCAGAAGAATGTAGTATGAGGTCCAGCAGAAATCACTCCCTTCAACACTTGAATATAATAGGTTTTGATTATTGCCACACTTATGAATTGAACATTTTCAGTAAAATATTTAAATATTATTGTCCTGATCTTTGTACTTTCAAGTTTGCATGAACTGTATTATGAACAGCTTATCTGTGCAATACTAACATGCTCATTTAAAAGCATTAATGGTATTAAACACCTAACCAAGACAAATCCACACATTTCAGGATACACTAAGGTTAGAGAATTAGTGTGAGTGGAATTCTATTATAAAATAAGTTTTCCATCCTAGATCATGACTATTTTATTATTTTTTTTTTGTAATGACAGTATTCAGGGCAAATTGTAAGCCATTTGATTCTTAATAAAGGGAGCACTTAGAGCTGCTTGTCAGTGACTTGTTGCAAATAAAATTCGAGGCACATAATGCTAAATATTTTTCAGGTTTTAAAAGTAGCTTTTTTTTTTGCAATCAAGAATTAACTGTACCTATTTATCAGAGCTGCTCCTTCAGCTGCTCTTCCTCTTCATCGTCTGCAACCTTTCCTCCAGAGAGCTGAAGTTTCAGCCCCCCTCCTCTCCCAACATCTAGGGCTGGGGACTCCTTGTTGGGACTAGATGAAAGAAATATAGGGAAAGGAATGAGCAAATCCATAGAGTCAAAGCTGACCACGTATAAATTACTTACTGTGCAACTGCCTTTTTATAGACTCCAAGCAATAATGACTTCAGTACTCAAACTGTGGCTCCTCCTCCCCCTCTTTGCCCCTCTGGACTTCTCTTTCCACAGATCTCGTAGAAAAGGCTTGGGATTTTACCACCATCTAGTGGTCTTTTCCTGTCTTTGTAACTGAACAGTGATTCTGGTCTGAAATTCATAATGAGCTTACTATAATATTAAAAGGAAAAATGTACTAGGCATGCTTCTATCCAAAATTATTTCCTTTTGTTTGTTTTCTTTTTTTGTTGCTAGTACACTGTCAATAAGTTCATGCTATAATAATACTCCAAAAGAGGTGAGAACAGAAGACTTTATTGAAGTGGGAGGCTCATAACTGTTATAAGCATTTATCTTATATTCAGTTTTGGTTTTTTTCCTAAATAACAACTCCACTGTTACAAATCTCAGAGAACATACATTCAAACCCATAATGCCACAAATAGAAGATATATTCAATTAATTTTTATGAAAAGAAATGTTTTGTCCCCCTCACTAGAACAGAGACTTCAACATAGAAATGGAAAGAACACACAGTACATCATGCCAGAAACCAGGGCTTCCAAAGATGGATGTGAATTCCCTCAGGTTTCATGGGCCTAAGAGCTGTTAAACTCAGCATTCAGTATTCCAAAGGCTAAAGTTCCTATGTGGGTCCACCAATCAGGCAGCCAATGCTCCTGGCCTTACCCAAAAGGTGAAAAAATTAGTGCAAGTCTTTAACAAACGGTCTCTGCTTCTGTGTGTAGACTGGGGAATGCAAAGCCCACAGTTTTGTGACACTGACAAATGCCCTCCATATTGGCTACTAACCAGATAGTCAAATTACCATGCAGTATTTAAAGTTAACTTGAGATACAAAGACTCTGCATCTCCAAATCACCACTCTTCCACAAGTTAGTGGGTTAGGATTATTTAATTGTGTATGACAGCTTCAAATGCATATTTTTAACCTGTAGTATTTTTCTTAAAGAATCATCACAAAAAAAACTAATTTTATTGCTATATCCTGTGCCATTTTTTGTCTTTTCAGTGTTCCGCTAAAGTTTATCATTGAAAAGTAGCTAAATCCCTATTTCGAATTTCTATGTTCCACAAGAGAATTCTCTATTTTTACCAATGGCTTCACTCTAGGGATGCTGAAACACCTGCAGGGAATACTCTTACCTACAAACAGTCCCTGCACCAAAGGTGACAGTGAAAAGCATTTTTATTATTTTGAGTTCAATGGCTTCTCTAGCATCATGCAGTTATAGTCAGGAGATGAACTTTTCCTGTCCCTTCTGCCCAGTACTGGAAAGAGAATTTAGGTTATTACAAACTAGAGGTAGCAAACTATGCTCAAGTGCAGCTGTTAAATTTAAGCAGAGAATGCCAGCTAGCCAACATACACAGTCCCTGCTATATTTCCCTGTGTACCAATTCTGAGCTCGTAGTTCTTTGCTATGTCCAAAAGAAAAGTGTAGAGAAGGGTCATCTGCTGTTCTCTTTCTGTTCATTAATGTAAAATAGGTTTTTAGTTATCTTTGATTTTCCTGTTGTAGACCTTGGAAATCAGATACCTCGGGGTAAAATTTTACTTCTGTCAATGTTCCTATATCTGGAAAGAATGGTGCAGATATTGTGCTCTTTCCACTTCCAATTACTTCTCTTGCAGTATCCTGCTTTGTTGTTGATGTTGTTTATTGCATTCTCTTTTTAAATTCTATTCTTTCCACTTATTAATTCCTCTGTATGTTCAGCTCAACAAAGTTCTTTGCAGACCAGCTTAGCTGCCTTTACAAAAGTTCTCAATGTACCTGGTAAGACTCAGTAGATGAGCCAATTACAAGAAATAAAACACACATCAGACTGGATACTTTGGCTGTTATTCCTCAGAGCAATGCCAAGTTTCTCACATATAAATTATGAATCAGCCTTTGGATTCTTGTTCCACAAGCCAGACACTGCAGGTGCAAACCTTGTTACAAGTGTCTATGTTACACTAAGAAACCCCCTTATTTTCAAAGCTTGCAGAAAAATTGCCTGCCTGGAAACTGGGTAGTGGTATGGATGCTTTTCTTTTTTTTTATGTTAGATGACGAAATTAAAAAAAACCTTCCCTCTCCCATACCACTCAAAAAAAAAGAGTTTTATTGTTATATCGCTGCAGTAAACAACTAAAAGTGTTATAGCTTGATAAGTAAGTAATAGAAGGGACACTGAATTAGTACTGGGTGGAGGCATGTGGGTGAATTATAGGGATTTTAAGAGGTACAGGAGCAGATCTTTGGATTCTCTTGGGAAGAATCCAAGAATGGCTTCACCTTCCAGCTGGATGACTCTTGAATGAATAGGCTTGTCTTTCAGATGTTCATGACCTTAGCATTCAGCTTCCTTGACTGTTCAGAGAAATGAATTCTCTAACTTTACAAACAAGTTGGCACTCAGTCTTTTGCAAGGTCACAAAGATGCACTGGACTGCCAGCAAGACCAACAGTAATTTATGCATCACAAAGCCTGAGCTGGTATTTAGCTGTTGGACTGTACCAACACAGCACAGGACCTGACTCTGAGGAACACACTGAAGCCCCTGTTCTGTTCTCAGACCACTGTTTTCTTTTCACACATAGAAAAAAGGGAGAGTAGTTGAATGGTGGGCTTGGGCTGCAGGTTCACAGGTTTCCCTGCAGCATAGAAAAAAGGACAGCTGGGCCATACGTCACGGAGCCTGGATTTGGAGCCATTGGCAGTGCTTCTGAGGTCCATGGTCATCTCAAAAGGGAGACTAAAATGTATCCTTAGGAAGATGTCGTTTGTTTTGTACTTCATGTAACATCTTACAAGGTGTAAGCAAAATGCTAAATGCTAGAAGCTTCTGTTCCACTGAACTCACCAAGAAATTTCATTCAGTTCCAGGATAAGAGGTAGAAAGTACTACAGAAATACAGCAGTGAGCAGAAGAAAGAAGTAAAATCGGAATTCAGCAGAAAAAGAGATGCCAGAGCCTGTTTCCATCTGATGCCATATTTTTGCAATTGTGAAGTGGTGAGAGAGAGCAGAAGCTGCTCCAGAGACATATCTGCCTCTCAGGCTTCAAGAGCAACTAGAGTGGAACAATGCCACTGGCAGAAACAACCAGCCCTTTCCTGTCATCAGCACAACCAATGATCATCCTTCTCCCGGCACATCCAATGGAACTACACTGATATGTAGGTCAAGTTACATCATGTCAAAACCAGCAGGGACTTGCATGCCACCTTCATGACAGCAAGATAATGATTTTATCAATAGATGGGTAATTGAGGCCAACAGTAGGACATATTCACAGTTTCTGTAAAAAGAGCTAGTTACACTCAGACACATTCTGGTAATTAAACTGTTCTAAACACCATCAGACAAGAATGTTGGTGATGTTAATGCAAATCTACCAAACTTGTCTAGTGCTAATACATTCAAGCAATTCAATTCCAGTGTTCTTCTGAAGCTATTTTTATCTATTTGATGAAAATATATTTGTTCTTCATAACATAGCTTTGGATTGGTGCTCTTGGCCTATTTATGAAATCTCTCTTCTGTGTACTTCTTGTCTATGCTGTCATTAGCTTAACATTTCACTGCCACAAAGGGTCTTCTTAGAGTAATGTAAGAGATAACCTGTGGATCCCCAAAAAGGAAGATCATGGCCTTCTCTGCACTTGAATCACATAACAAATGTTCTCTAATTTCTCACACTGAGAAAACTATTTGTCTTGACCTTTGTGCTGAGTAGCCTTGTCTGAGCCCCATCAAGGTCCCCACTGTTACATCCCCAACATTACCAGCCAGTTAGCCTTTAATAAAGACAGGCAATTAATCAAGATCTTAAAAAATACTAATTTTAAAAAAAGGCTTCATTACTTCTTGTCCTTAAATAAAAAAGCTGGATGAAGTGGTGATAGGCTCTTTGTAGTTCAGTCCCCTTGCCTGTCCAGGAAAGGACTGAAAGCCTAGAAGTTAAGCTCTGCAGTAAACTGTGGCATAGTGAATACTTTCTTTTACATGATGGCCCTAATCTTCAAATCAACATTTTTTTTTTTCTGCAGAAAGAAAAGCAAGGCTGAAAAAAGACATCAGAATATCACACAAACTGTGCCCTGTGAAAGGATAGGATCAACCATACTTAGTATAACAGTACTAGAACTTTTGTCCATCAACCATTTCATCTGAACCTTCAAATGGCCACTCTCAGTATGTATGAGTGGTGGTTGTTGCATTAGAGCAGAAAGCTAAGAAAGATGCAGTACAACATGAAAGGCATTTAAGACATATCTTAATAGCCTAAACCAGGTGATGCTGGAACTAGCCTTCTAAACTGTAAAAGAGTAACAAGAGGTTTACTAACGATCATTTTTATGTGCCTCTAGTTGGAGCCACTTCCAGTAATTAATCATCCCCTAGAATTCTGTTCCTTGGCTTGGGTAAATAAATAAATAAAAAAATAAATAAACAAAGCTTCAGGGAAGGGAACAAGTTAATCCAAAGATTTAGATCAATTAGAGTAACTGGGACAAAGAGAACTTGCAAGTCTCCTGATTTTTCTCCAGAGAATAAATTTGCAGGCACAGCAAGTTCACAGGCTCTTATACAAAAAATGAAACAAAAGGAGCTTCATTTCCAGCAAAGCGAAAGAAATGCACTTGCTAAGTATACATCTCAGTTTTAGGAACAGAATTAATACTGACCTGCAGGACCAACTTTACCAAATTCAGTGATACCATCGTTTCTGAAAAAGTATACTTTCCAATACAACCTTAATTCAGGCTTAGCAGTAGGACAGCTGGAGTTTTGTCTTAATACACAATGAGAAACAAACTAGAGAAAACCAATTATTTCATTGAGCATGTTCAGTGAATTCGGTGTTTGCAACCAAGTGATGGTTTTGGTGCTGAGTTAAAATTAACTACTATTAATGCAGTGACAATAGCAATGAGAAAATAAAATAGTAACACGTGGGGGTTTTTTTCAGATTTATGAAAGTCTATTCTCAGCAGACTAAGGAAGATTAGAAAATATTGCAGTGCTTCTCAGTTATAAATAATACAAATAATTAAAATACAAAGGCAAATGAAAGTTTAACATTATGGAACTTATAAGAGAGAGAATTTAATAATGAAATTTCCACCTCTTCATCTTCATTAGAGTCTGTCTAAAAGGCAGTAAATTTGTCAGTGATTAGACGCAAGAAGTATCTTTTCAAACTATTTTGAGATTAACACAATGAGCTCATAAACTGACAAAAAATAACAAGAAGGCCATGGGAATTGCTGGAGAAGACATGCCCACTACAAGTTAGAGGATGCAGGGAGAAGAAGTTCAGGACACCTGACTTTGTGGAAGAGATATGTTTTTCATCCTGATGGTTTGTGCTGGATTTAGTACACAGTGTAGTGTTTATGCCCTACAATGGGATGATCAATGCGTGACCTTATAATAGAGCTGGCACAGGGCGGACAGGAAATTCAAGCACTGCACTAAAGCGTGCCACTATCGAGTTAACCTATCAAAATTGTTTAAAGAAATTTGAATCAGCTGAATGAGTCTGTACTGCATGAGAGCTTTGCATCACAGCCAGATTCCTAACAGAGGATCAGAACATTAACTTTACTGCCATGTCAAACTGAAGCACTAACATCCTTTCCACTTGAGATTCTTGCCAATTTTAATACTGCAGGCTAATGTGCCAACTACTTGCAATTGTGTTAATAAGCCTTTTTCATCTGAATATATTTCCACTACAGACTGCCAATAAAACAAAAATACATTGTATCTTAAAATTTTAGCCTGTCCAAATGCTTTCCTCTTCTGTGAGCCCATTTTTTATTTTATTTAACTTTGGATTATTTGTATTTCTTGAAGTTGACCTAAAAAATCCTTGGATTCTTGATTTTTTTCCAAAAGGCATTTCAGAATAGATTCTCCTTAACAGCAGAATGATTATTACTTTTGAGATTCAAGACATGTTTGGGTCATTAAGTATTGTCTTAAAGACTAACTCTAGGCACTCATATGCCCCACATATTTTCCAGTCTAGAGTTATGAAAATATAATAGGGATTGGGACCTGGAGGGTTGTTTTTTTGTTTGGTTTGGGAATCGGTGTGTGGGGAGTTGCGTCCTTCCTATTTCTTTGGTATAACTAAACTTTTCTGAAGTTATCTCAAAAATTATCATTTGCAAATGAACACTGGAAAACAAAACCATGACAGAAGAATGCACACAGTATGGCATGAGCGGAAATCCATTTATTTTCACAGTTATGGTGGCTTAAGCAGCCCTTAGTTCCTGACCTGGCCTCCACACTGCTCGTGCCTGCAGGAACACTTGGAAGCTACATGACAAGTGGGTCAGAGAAAAGTTCTGAGTTGGAAAAAAAAGTAACGTCTTAAAAGGATAGTTGTTTTTCTGCTGAATTTGAGCTCTGGGTCTTACATATTCACATATAGATCTGTGCTATATAAGCGAGAGGAAAAAGCGGCCAAAGAGGGATAGAAACTGTTAGCGAGCCACCAAAGGAAATCTGTGCCAAACCACAGCCTTAGGCACCAAAACTGCTCTGCTGTTTATTCCATAAACAAATAAAATAAATCCCACTGACCTTACTTGTTGATGTGTTTGCTGACAAATGACATCTGTTAGCAAGAATACAGATGCGTAGCAAACGCTTTTTGTATCTACTAAAGCACAGCCCATTATTAAGGAGGAGACAAAATCATGACAGGAAGATCAAATTCCAATCAGCTTTCTTCATATAGTTTAGAAAAGATATATCAATAAGAGATGTGACACCTTTTCCAGGACAGTTTCACCGGGCACATCTAGTTGTACTTCAATGGGTAGAGACGCTTCTGTGTATAACATCTGTCTTCTTGCATCTGTAAATGGTCTGTAACAGTACAACTACACTTCCGGTGAGAAGCTGTACTACTTTCACATAACTGGTGGCACTAACACAAAACAACTCCTGTCTACATGTAAGCCCTGTGTGAAACTGAGCATTTGGATGCTCATACAACCTCTGAGAAATGACATATCTGTTCACACCATTTTTATTTGCTGCCTGATAAAAGGCAGGGCAACAATGTCAGCAAGGTACTCTTTGTCCTTCTTGAGGGGCACAGAAGCCTTCTTTTAGGTCTAATGCTGAAATCTTGATTAAAATACACTATCTTTTTGGTTTTTTAGAGAAGCTGTGCTCTGGTCTTTCTCCCTGGAAACAACTGTTACACCTAAATAACTTTCTGTGTGAACTTTTTCTTTTAGTACTAACTGCACTTGGTTTGTAGTTTACTAAAAAAGAAAAAAAATACAATATTACTATTAATAATTAATGCTTCTTGCAAGTGCTTCTTGCTGGCAGCCAAAGGTTTTGCTTATTCACGAGGTCACGTTGCTGTGTAAGAGACATGCCTGTGTTGAAGCTCGCTGAGGAGTGGATTTTTATCTCAGTGCCTGTTCAAGAACAAGCCAGGACAGAGGTTCAGCAAGTTTAAATCACCCACTATACCATCCAGTGCTGTGGGTGAGAAAGTGATTGCAGAGCAGCACAGGATTGCTGTGGGAAAAAGCTTCTCTTAAAGTACAGTACAGGGTTGCATCTGGGGAAAAAAAAGCAAAACAAACCAACCTTACCACTGATTTTGAAAGTCAGAATTCTGGAGTTAAGAATAGCTTTTCACTAGCCTCTGATTGCTGCTATATCCTTTTTTTTTTCAGTTTATGCTCCAGATAGGATATGTAAGGTAATAGAGAAGAGGTAAAGTGTTGTATCTGTGCCATGAGCAGACACACATGTTGAGGATCGATCATTGCAGTGAGCTGGAGAAAACACTTAGGCAGTGGAACTGGAGCAGGAGAAGGCAGGAAACTTCAGCTGGTGCATAATATCTGTAATGTCACTTCCCATTCTCTGTCAGAGGAGAGAAATTAAAGGAACCCATGTAAATATATTCCACCATTCCCAGTTTTCTTTAATTGATCCAAATTAAAAAGTTACTTCATTAATTGTTTCTGTTTCAGTTTGCATTTGGGAAGCCAGTGCCCTCAGCTCGATCACTAAGATGAGTAGGCTTGTTTCTTAGTAATAACATCAACAAATTAATAGTATTTTGTAAATTCTAAGCGTCCCATTAGATGAAATTCTACTATTTGCTTTCAGTCAGGAGAAAAATGTAAGTATACAAGATTGAAGTGATTTGTTATCTTCTAAAGCCACGGAAGTCACATTGGGATTTTACTACTAAAATCAAGCAAAAAAAATTAGAAGACTTCAAAAAAAATTGCTGAGCAATGAAAGATAGACATACTTCTGAATACATTCACTTTAAATTATGAATTATTAGCATGTCTAGTTCAACTGTTACTGGCAGAGAAAGCACAGTAAGCTAACCTCAAACTCAGAAACACTGATTGATTTCAGAGAAAGCAACGGGAGCTCTCAGAATATCAACAGGGTGCAATTATAATGAAAATTCCAGACTCCAGCTTTTCAGAGGAGCATTCTACCTGATATTTAAAGCACCTATTGGTAAATTTGTCCCTAAGTAGTTCAAAACAATTTGTTTTCTAATATGACTTTTTCTCCTCAAGGGTACTTTAACCACAGATTATAAAATTGTAAAAGTTTCAAGGAATAGATGGAAGCTGAATTTTGCACTGAACAGGTTGATGTGACTTTCAGGTGCAAGCAAAGCCCTGTTCGAAATTCAGTCTCTTTGTCTCTCCTTTTTTCTTATCTATTATGAAGGTCACCACAGCAGTGTTTTACCCAGAGAAGTTACTGGAAGTTGTCTTGACAAGTAGTTGTGGAAAGTTACTCAAAACCACATTGATGATTTAGGTAGGGTTTGATATCCTTTAGTACATATGGCTGCCATTATTGCAGTGTGGAACAGTAAAATCAGATATTCTCTTCAATGGTGGGTTGTTTTTTTGATGTTGAAGAGGTAATACAGATCTTTTTTCTCATGTTCATTTTAGATTATAAAATTTTTGTGGTTTAACCCCAGGTGGCAACTATGAACCACACAGTTCCTTGCTCCCAGGGGGAAAGGGGATAGAACCAGGAGAATAAAGTGAGAAAACCCTTGGGCTGAGATAAAGACAGTTTAATAGGTGAAGCAAAAGCCACATGCACAAGCAAAACAGAACAAGGAATTCACTCACCACTTCCCGTGGGCAGGCAGGTGTTCAGCCATCCCCAGGAAAGCAGGGCCCCATCACGCATAACAGTGGCTTGGGAAGACAAACACCATCACTCTAAACAACACCCCTTCCTCCTTCTTCCCCCAGCTCTATATGCTGAGCATGACCCCATAAGGTACAGAATGTCTCTTTGGTCAGTTGGGGTCAGCTGTGTGGCCTCACAGCTCCTTTCCCCTCCTGCCCCCCAGCCTCCTTGCTGGCAAGGCAATAAGAGAACCAGAAAAAGCCTTGACACTTTGCAAGCGCTGCTCAGCAATAATGAAAATGTCCCTGAGTTATCAACACTGTTGGCAGCATAAATCAAAAACATGGCCTCATACCTACTACTATGAAGAAAATTAACTCTATCCCAGCAAAACCAACACAACAAGCCAATGATTTTCTGCTCTGTAATTTCTAGTTAATATATAACTGGGAAAGAAAAAATAATGGCTGCTTCCTTTTTGTCTTAATTGCCTTTGTTTCATTCTAGACATGTAATAATATATAAAAAGTGATCGCAGGCTGAACAAAAAACTTCTTACAAAGTCAGCAGTGATAAAAGAATACCTCTGCTCCTGAAGTTGGAAGAGCAATGAGTAAGAGAGGTATCAAGGACAAATTTGCTACAGAAGTGTCTACACCACCAAGGTTAGCACTGAACTTACATTGCCAAACTTCAAAAAAACCATCTAGGTTCTTCTGAAGATAAAGGTAAGAAACTAGGTAGTGCATTGAAACCAACTACAGCAATTAGTAGTTTCCCCATCCACTATTATTGCCTCCACAAAAAACAGAGTTATGATCATGTTGTATGCCAGCTGTCACTTCTTTACACTAATTGCACAGTCACCAAATTTTGAAACTTAAAACAATGCACTGATAAACAGAATCTTCAATATATTCCACAAGTGTTTAATTGGGTGTCAAAGAGGCAAAAAATTATGCTGTGTAGGTGTGATGAAGTAGACCACTGTAATGATTACATGCGCTTGTGTGAAGAGAAGCCTGTAGAAGCTGCAAAAAATCACGTTGTGTTACTACTCAGTAGATGGAGTAAAAATAGATAACTTAAAGGTAGTCAACAGCAATAAACTTTCCTATAGCTCTGCAACTTACTTGTTTTACCATGAGAGAGAAGAGAATCATAGACTTCCAAACTTGCCCATCTTGCTACCATGTTACTTTTGTTAGGTGGTACACACTGCTGTTCAAAATGTCCATCTGCACAAATAAATCTAGGAGCTAATGCAAGTATTCATTATTATATGTAGGATTTTAAGAGGGGGCTTCATTTTCAAGGACTGCTGAACATGCAATATTCAAAAAAAAAATCAGACCTTTTAATATTATATGTAGTAAGTTGCCCTAAGACATAATTTCAAAAATCAGTAACATTTTAAAGTTCAGCTTTATTGTACTGAACATGACATCATATGGTACAGACTATACCTTTGGTCAGCTAGGGTCAGTTGCTCCAGCTGTGTGCCCTCCAATCCCTTGCCTACTAGTCTTTGGAGGAGTGGTTTGGAAAGAAAGCCTTGATGCTGTGATAGCACCACTCAGCATTGGCCAAAACAATGGTGGGTTATCAACACTCTTGTAGACACAAATGAAAAGCACAGCATCATATGGGCTGATATAAACTCCATCCCAGTGAAACAGCAACAAAAGCTAGTCGGGTCTTCTTGTTCATCTTACACACACTCCCCCTTGCCATCTCTGATGGGCAGTGTGATTCCTCCTAATAATATCAGGTGGGAATTGCAGGAGAAACTGTCTAGACAGTTGTATAATGAATACATTCCAGAGACGGGGGGAGCTGTGATGATTGTGAATGACTTTAGTAAACATCTGCCTGCAAAAGGTTATAAAATGCTGCTGGATATTGGGCCAACTGGGCAAACTTGTCTCCCAAGGTTGCAGACAGCTTCTGTATGGATATTCCCATTAACAGGGATGTCTGCAGGGTATGTCCAGACTGAAGAAGGGGAACACTCACTTTTGGATGGGTGAGTAAAAGTTCTGAGCAAGATCTGGTCACATATGGAGACAAAATCCTAAAGTAGCTACCATAGGTGCTTTGATACTTTGTGATTGTGCATTCTGCAAGGGCAAAGACTACAAAACTGCATGGTTCTCGCCAAACTTGCTTATAATATAACCCTTTAGACTTGCTTATATTATATACCACATTGGTAATATTTGGACATCGTATTATCAATAAGCCTAATCATAATCATCCCATAATCAGTGTCACACTGCTCATGCCTGACCTGGAGTCTTCTCTCCACTACCCTGCCACACCCAGCCAGACTCTGTACAAGTACTTTCCATATTTGACTTCTCCAGTGTTCCTGTAGACTATGACAGTACTGGTTTGTCCAGGTAATATTTGTGCTATTCCATTTATTATTTTGGCATATATGCTGATTGCAAGCCCACTGGGCAATGTGGCTAACTTTTTACAATAAATAGTAAACTAATGCCCTCAGAGTTCAGCCTATGTAGAAGAGGGATTATAGTAAAATAATACTTAAAGCATTACAGCATTGTACTTGAAAAATACCTTCATCAAGTCTAGAATATGCAATATAATCCTTTAATACCACAGTCTAATTGTACAACCAGACACTGAATTTCTACTTTTAAGGAAAACCTCAATTATTAGGTTTTACTACACCTACATCCAGTGAACTTCCTCCACAATTCTCCACCACTATACAGGCTGACAGGAACTCCATCCCAGCCAGCCCCTGTACCCCTGTACCCTTTCCTCTTTCTGATATCTGCCAACTATAGTCTTAAAGCTACTCCTCAACATTTATTCAGTTTTAAGTGGGAGACTGCAGATATCTAAAACTCTGCATGTGGGCATTACCACCTTGCAAGGCTAGGCACAGGACACCTTCCCCCCCCCTCACTTTATGAGCAATCTTGACTCTTGGAAAAGTATGCTGCCCTTGCTAGTTCTCTGGATTCCTCAGCAGTTTTTGTCAGGGTAAACCTGGAGACAATTAAAAAATTACCCTAACTTAGGGGAATGGAGCCACTGCCTCGAACTTAGACAATGTGGATCTCTGATGTAAAGCTGCATTGAGGAACCCTGACACTGGTCTTGGGCTGACAAAGAGAGGACTGAATAAAAAGAACACATTACATCATGGTGCCCCCCAGTTAAGCATCTCTGGTTTCATCTCCACTAAGAAACTGACAAAACATCTTTTGGACATGTAATACCACTCAGCAAAGTGACAAAGGCAAGTGCCAGAATAGGACAAGTCACGTGTTTGACATTCACATCTGCATATCCACAAGGCTGTTCAGAATTAATGCAAACATACGATGAGCCTGCATTCTGATCACATCCCATCCGTGCAAAATCAACACCATGGAGCAATATGAACTGTGAACTAGCTTGACAGAATAATTGTGCAGACTGATGGCAAAAGACAACTACAAATCACTTCCTTAGATTGTTAACCTCTCCCCAGAAAGAAAGTATAGTGGCTCCACTAACAAGCCAAACACACTTAGGGTAGCAAAAATAAGCTACCTTCAGCACAAGAAGCCTTGATTGCATCAGTATTTCACATGTGTTTCTTTGGTAGCACCAGAAACTCGAATGGGTGATTACACCTCTAAATACAGCATATAATGAGTCCCATTTGCCATCTACTCCTGCTTTCCAGAAGTCTGTACCAAAACTTAACTCTTTTCACAGTATTCTCCACACTGGGCCCTACCAAAAAAAAGTCAGAATTTAAAATTTTAAAAGGAGCTTAGAAAGGTTAGGGACAAAAATAATCATAGTTTCTTTTGAACCAAAGACATCCTAGCTCTCTGTGTCCTCCTTGGAAATTCCCAGACCTTGCTATTTTGGTAGTTGAAGAGAGATGTTAAAGAAGTTAGAGTATTCTTGCCTTTACATTATTACCTTTAAAACTGCTGTACTCACAGTACAACAGAGTAGACATACACAGCCTAAATATACAGTACACACAGTGCTGCTCTTGCTGTGAAAGGGAAAGGGAAAACTCCAAATGCAAGTGTCTGAAGCCTGTTGAGTTAAATATCCTCCAGATACATGGATCACCCTGATGATTTACACTTGAAAAATGATTAAAAGTTTTCAAGTAATGAGGATCACCAAAAATAGTTGTATCACCAGGTGTGAATGGTTAATGCAAAAAGCAGAGTTTAAAGACACATTGAACATGACTTTAAGGGCTGCAACAACTATCTCTTCTACTAATAAAACTTACTACCATATTGCTGTTGTATCCTTCCAGATACCTCAACTTTCTGATGTGACTAAGGAAATATTTGTTATTTTGTACTTGACTCATTTTCCTCTGTCATGCTGTCATTTATTTGTGTCACTAATGGGTTTGTCTCTTAATTACAGCTTCTGGCAAATTCTGCTTCTGAAGATGCCTCAACATCCCACATGATTTATGGAAACAGTTTCCAAGTGTTGAGGTATCGTTTGGTTTCTAGCAATGGAAAGGAAAGTTAGTACTGAAATCTGCAAGGTAAGGGACTGACTGACTTTTAAAAGACAACAGCTAACAACATAAAATGAATTTTCCTAAGTATGTTTTTAGTTTGGAATCAGACACAATGCACCCAATGTGGATACACCTGGATTCTCCTCCATAGCTGTGGAACATTTTCCAAAAAATAGGGGCAAGTTATAGAAGACTGTTGGAAAAGTTCCTCTGACTGCAGTGGAACTCAGACTGAACCTTGTTCTTTGTTTCATGTGGCTTCTCATCCCAATAGCGTGTGCTAGACAAAGATTTTCAGCAAGCATGAGAGGACTCAACAATAAACAGACTTGCAAAGTTTAAGAAAAGTAGGTTGTTCACAGATGTCATCCCTTTAGAACTGAAAATAAATGGACTTTTATTTTTGCATAGATCTACTGCAAAAACACCTGCAGCCTTACACTTCTTCCCTCGATAAAACTGTAGCTTCACCACAATTTTCTATGGTTGAGTAGCAGGCTCAACTGTGTCATTGTGCACCTGTTTATTTCTGTTCCACACAACTCACATGACTGTCACTTGGCATGCGAAATGCTGCCTTTGAGCCTGAGCCTACAGAAAATGTTACATACCAAATATCAAGGAAACACCCTCTCCCCTCATTTCAGTATGATCCTGCTGCCTTCCCTTCTGCCATTTGAGGATGTCCTGCCTAAGTAAGGGATTGCCTTTCTGAGTACCAGCAAGTCTCCAAACAGAGAAAATTACTCTGTTGTGGGAACCCCATTTTTCAGTAACAAGCTGGAGATCTGCATATAAGCTTGCTGTACACAGAGTAGCTTGTGGTCCTTGAAGCACCTCCCCTAGACTCGTTTTTTTCCCAAGCAGAGAAAACATTATGAATACCTTATGTCCTTCATTTAATAAAAATGTCCATTAGCTAAACAGATTAATGATTCATAGTTCATAATAAAATAGGATTTGAAATTACTGATAATTTCCTTTTTACTTTTCTGTCCTCCGGAAAGAAATAAAAGGACTTAGAAAGGGATTGGAAATAAACTTTAGTGAAAGTATGAAATAAATTTTTCTCCTTCCTGCCCTGCTCCTATTTCTGAATACCTATACAATGGTTAACCAGTTTTTAGGCTACATTATTTGGGCTGAAGAAATTATTTCGCCTGACTCTCTGTACAGGCATTGTACAAAGCACTAAATCAGAACCTATGGCCTTGGGAAAATGAGAACAAAGGCAACCTGCAATTATATTCCATGAACAACTGAATCTGAGAGAACTCATTCTAGCAAAGAAATTTTACAGGCACACTATCAGATCATCACTGTATAGAAATGAAACTGAGTGCACCGGAAGAAGACAGAAAGACAAAAGCCAACCTGGACTTACCAAAGAGATGTTTGGTACAGGAAAAAAAATGCTATATTATATATATGGAAGCCAACAACCAGCAGCTAAAGCTGAAGCAAATGGCTTTTAAGTGATTCTTTGACAGTGCTAAAACACTCCAGAACACCTATGTTGCTTTCAACAAACCTGTTTCTGGCCAAATCAGTCACCCAAATAGGAGAGAAGAAATATTTTTGTGTGCAACACAACACCTTTGCTGAGTCACTTTTTTCTGTCTCTATCAGCATATCAATAGATACCAGAATTCAATTACTTATTCATGCAGTTGTATAAACTCAGCATTTCCCAGACTCCTCAGCTTTTGCTGGTGGTCTGTATGTCTACCCTGCATTCATTCTGCTGCCTGCCATACGTCATTTTATGAATTGGTATAATTGCCCAGCAGAGCACTGCCTGGCATGTCTCATTAGCATTCTTTAATTACAGCAGGACTGAATGGCATGTCATGTACTTGTAAAAACTATTCACTGTATAATACAAAAGTGATTATAAACTAATCTCTAAGCTTTGGCTTCAACTTGGACCTGACATTTTTATAGACATCTATACCTCATTCTGGTAGTTCATGACAACACATCGCCTTGACTAAGCTGTTGCCTGTTAATAAGCAATTTGTCCTAATTCATTATCTCACACTTTATTAAGCATAAGTAAACAAGAGTCTGGGAAATTCTTTTATTGCTTATTTGACCAGTTAGCAAATGTTCATGCTAATTTGAGCCTTTCTCTGTCTTAGTTCCTACTTGCTGGTTGTAGCAACTGAAAGAAAAATTGTATTTCACCTGGAATTACGTAAGTTTTGTACTATAAATAGGAATGTACTTGTTCTGCCTCCTAACATGTTGGCTCATCTACCCTAGCTCTCTTGCTGTCCCTTCTCCTTGCAGAAAGTGATGGCAATGAAGCCACTCTTTTAAAAGAAATACTGTATTAGGCCATACTTACTCTGCTCAACCCAGTCTAAGTAAACCCACTGGACCGCGGCTCTCCAGAAGTCAGCCACATATGAAGTAAACCTGGGGAAAGTAAGAAAATGGGGAGAGGCGAAAAAGAGGAGGGGGTTTCTACAGGAATTTGGAGTCTGCTGAGCAGGTGTGTGTGAACCATAATTTCAAATCCAAATACTTAAAATTCTTCCTCAGCCCAGCTTTAGAAATCTACAACCTTTGTATTACTAGCCATTTGTATAATCCTGTGCCAAGCAAGCCAGACAACAGAACAAAGTTTTGCCTCACAGCACAAGGTTGAGTTGTATAAAGTCTTAGTGGTCTTAGTGAATGATTTAGAAGCAAGCCTGTCATTGGTCTCTAAATAAAGCCTCTCATTGGTCACCACCTTAGCTGATCAAAGCAAATTATGTTTTCAGATAAAACATATGTTTCAGATAAAATTATGTTTTCATGCTTAAATCTAAAAAGAGATTCAAAGTGACAGAAGTAAAACAAATACTTTACTATGTAAATGTAAAGTCAAGATTAGCCAGGTTGGTTTGTTACTGAAGAATAATTAACCCATCCTCTAGGGAATAAATGTCATTTTCCATTTAGGCTGAGAAGAAATGTGGTTAGTCCCACTAGCTGAATACGGAAATCCAGACTACAAATTAGTTTTTCTCCACCACACTGAGTGCATCTGTCTTTATATTGGATGAAGTAGGCAATATTAATATCAATCAATCAGGATTTGGTTTCTATGCTCACGTAGAAGTTTCAGTACACCAAATGATTGAAAGGTGACCTTGTGAGAGATTACTTTTTTCTTTTCATAAGACATTCTTCAGTGTATAACTGCTAGATTGCTACCAGAAAGGGCAGCTGTCAGAGGAGAAAACATGATAAGTGAAATCATAGATGCAGTCTGGAGACAAATGCATCTTCAAGAAGGAAGGAAAGATAACACTCACCTGATTTAAGACATTAATTTAAAGTAAAAATTGCTACTCTAAGCACAATGAGGTCATGTTCTCTGTTCCATGAGCTGTTTCTGGCCTTGAATCTGCAAGCAGAATGCCATATTTTCCCAACTGTGAACAGCTCATGGAAAATTCCTTGCCTGCTAGACTCAGAATGTTTACATTGCTTTGTAATGTACATTTCCATCAAAATCTTATTTGTACTGAAGGATCTTTTCCTACATGAAATGAATGTGTTTCACACAATACGAATTGATTATTTAAGGGAGTGACTACCAAATACTGAAATTCATTTCAAGTAAAACAAAGAAATAGGCACTGTTTATTCTGCAGTACAGTTTGAAGGAACCCCTGCAAAGCTGGAAAATGCGTTTTATTAATAAATATTCTTCTCCCAAAAATATTCTCCCTACAAAAGTTTGTCACAATAATTGAACTGATCAACTCCTAAAGGAAACTTGAAAAACACTCAGCATTGCATTAGATAGCAGAATAGAGAACAATAGGGGGAAACACAGGAAATAAAAAAAAAATAATCTTTTTACCTGCTCTTCTCTTTATTATAACATGTATTGCCCTACCCTGTACATACTATTTTTAAGGCAAAACCTAATGAAATTACTTGCTGAGACAAAAAATTCTACAGTAGGCTCCAGCTGTGACTCATGCACAGGTATACCACACACTGCAGATGCTCTTCATCAGTCCACCTAAGTCATCTGTGAAGTTAGCACAAATTGACAACAGGAATGATGACTAAAATTAAAAATTATACTACAAAACTAATGTCAGAATAGAAGAAAATCATTTAATACACTGACTTCTTCTGTCAGGCTCACTGTAAATGAAAGTCAGCTAATAAACCAACATTTTAGAAGTCTTTTAAAAGTGTAACTTTTCACTGTATCAGTGAAAAAGTATCACTGTAAAACTCCACTGTTTTGTCTTGAGATTCCTAAATCATACCACGAGAATGACAGACTACAATGAGACTACAATGCTGCAGAATTAACAGACTTCTACCAGCAGGACATTCTTCCCTCTCTTCTCTTCACTCCTTAGGAAAGAGGGGCACAAAATTTGTGGCATATGAAAACACTCTATTGGCTTGGGCCAAATTACACATTTCATTCCCGTTTAACTTGGGAGTCAACCGAAACCTCTGAAAAGGTAAAGCATAAAACATTCCCCATCCCCTTGTACTGCTGGAGGGGAGGAGGTAGAGAATTCAGGAGTTGAGTTGAGCCCAAGAAGAAGCAAGGTGTGGGGGGAATTTTTTTTTAAGATTTAGTTTTTCTCATTATCTGACTCTGATTTCATTGGTAATGAATTCAATTGATTTCCTCAAGCCAACTCTGATTTGCCCAAGGTAGTAACTGGTGAGTAATCTCTCCCTGCCCTTATCTTGACCCAGGAGCTTTCATTATATTTTATCTCCCCTGCCTAGCTGAGGAGGTAAGTGCTAGAGAGGCTTTGATCCTGGCATCCAGTGAGGATCAACTCACCGCAAACATACAATAAAATACTGCTGCTTTGCTTAAAATTCTTTAGTCTGCAGGAAAGAAGGCTCCAGGGAGACCTTACTGAGTTCTTTCAATACTTTAAGGGGGCTTATAAGATAGATGGAGGGAGTCTTTTTACCAGGGCCTGGACTGAAAGGACAAGCTGTAACAGTTTTAAACTAAAAGAGAATAGGTTTAGATTAGATATAAGAATGACATTTTTTACTGTGAGGATGTGAGGCGCTGGAACAGGCCAGTCCAGAGAAATTGTGGATGTCCCACCCCTGAAAGTGTTCAAGGCCAGGCTTGATAGAGCTTTGAGCAACCCGGTCAACTGGAATATGTCCCTGTCCACAGCAGGTGGGTTGGACTAAGTGATCTTTATGGGTCCCTTCCAACACGAACCAATCTATGATTCTATGATAGCCAGAATATTCTTACAGAATTAAAATGAAACATCAATTCATCTTTATTCAGGCACAAAACCATAGTACTAGTGAAGGCAACGTCCATGCAGGTAGAAAATCATTGTTCTCTGATTTAAAGACTGGTCTTCAGATGATAAACTATTCTTTCACCTGTCAGTACAGCATCAAACATGCAAGTGCTATCACACCACAAACTAGTGATACAAACCACAAGCAAAAAGAAATATTTAACCTAATCACTGACAGGTACATCTTTATGGCAGATTAGGACTATGTCTTCTCACTTTGTGTTAAATTTTATATAAATTTTACCTTAAACAGCCATTAGACAAACTCAACACTATGTAATCAGCCCCCTGGTTACCACAGTTAAGGTTCCATAGTTTTGCCTTAAAGCCTCCTGTGGTCTCAGATTCTCAGTAGCCACTCCAGATCACCCAGTTTCGAAGTGGTCCAACAGTCCCTACCATTATCCTCCAGGTTCAGGGGCCCTACGCACTTGTAAAGCAGTCCAATTTTTCCTTGAGGTTGCTGTTAAGAGGAAGCAGTGATTTCCTTCTAGGTGAAGAAACATTTAATTAAATCTTTTATAAATTATACAAGGAAGCCAACAATTGCCAACCCTATAATTACTGCTATTTGTTCAACTCACAGCTCTTTCATAAAGAAGCAGGCTTCAGTTCCAGCTGTGTGTTGCAAAGATTTACACTCCAGGAGTCAAAGTGAAGTAAAGAAAAGCACTACTTGGATCAAAGAATTCAGAATAATTCTGCTACCAGAAAATTACTGCTCCACAGAGAAGTTTCCTTGGACTATAAAAATCAGAGATTTAAAGGATTTTATACATAAACCAAGGCTTTCTTTTGTGGTTATTATTTGATGTGGGTTTTTTTACTTCAAACCTACAAACAAAGACTAGTCTTGTGTCTAAAGTCAGAACAATTCCATCACTGTCCAGTTAGAAATGAGTGCAAACTAAGAGGGAAGCTGTTACTAGTTGGGACCTAATAAGTCACCAGCTGAGTAGTCTTATTCCAAGACTGTGAAAAAGCCATAAAAGTTAAGAAGAGCCAAGCACCCAGGCAGGAGTGAGAAAACATGACTCTGGCAGTGTGAATGTTGTTACTCTAAATCCCATGGTAATACTCATTTGCAGTTTAATCTCAATTAGTGATTAAAGCAGACTGTCAGAAACACAACTTGTATGAATTCAGAAAAGACTGTGAGACTCAGCTGGAGAGAGCACAACCCTTATGAAGTTTCCCATTGAAACAATATGGCCCATGAATTAAAAAAAAATATTCTTTCCTTGGGCTTCAACTATTAACAGCACAGATCACTCAGACTTTGAACGCTCAAATACCTCACCCTGAAAGTGGTTCTCAGTTGCTGGGGGACACATTAATGCAAATAAAATTACAACAGTGTTAAGAACCAGCTTTCATAAAATGAAGGATGACAGCTTCCATTTAAATGGCATGATAAAACCTTTAACTTATCAAAGCCTAATTGACCAAGTTAGCCTTGTTCTGCATTATATCTGTTCTCTAACAGAAACACTCAAGGCAGTACGTAAATCCATGATGGTGATGCATTACAGGGGTATGCTATAAGGGAGGTGTTACAATCTGCTTGAATATTGCAGAAAGAACTTCAGATTCGAATATTTTCCCCAACAAAATTAAAACTCAAA
>JAWWMP010000081.1:96959076-96983439 GCA_035047865.1 Dendrocincla tyrannina
CTTTGGATGTTTGTTCCACTAATAGGATGTCGGAATATTAATTACCTTTTGTGTGTGTTATCTGTATACAACAGGAGGTTAAAGGAAAGCCATTTCACCAGTACTAGCACATCCATGAAAGATGCGCTGAAGCTGCAGAAAACATAAACTAATTAGCAGTTGTTAGTTCAGTACATAGCATTCATAACGTCATCAGCACAAGGATTCAGATTTCAGACTTTTTCCTTTAAATCTCAAGTGCAGTTTATTGTTCAAAAACCACCCAAACACTTGTCTACACATCTTTTGGTACTTAAATGATCTGATTTTTGTGCTTCACACTTCTGAAAAATCAGGATGCTTATTTCCATTCATAATTAACAATATAGATGTCCACACTTTCATACAGAGAGAGGTTCTCATTTGTGGCATACAAGGAACACCAGGGACTGAGATTACAATACTACTGTTAATCCTACTTGGTATTAGATGAGCCATTTCTTCCTCCAGAAGCATTATTAATTTGGCAATAAGTGGATTGCAAGAGTGGATTTATTATCAGCCCCTTGAATACTCTGCAGATGTTTCAAATTTCTTGCTACCCAGCTTAACGTTGCCTAAATTAAGAGTTTTCAGATTCTTTAAAAACACAGTTTAGCAATTAGAAGATGGCATATAATTACTTATTTTCATAAAAATAGGTATTAGACAAGAGAGTGCTTTATTAAATAGACTATGACTCAAAAAGAAAAAACTCATAGTCAAAGGACTGAGGTGTTCATTATGTAAATTGAACTATTCAAGTGTTTTAACAGGAGAACATGTAAGATTTGCAGCACACCTGAAAGATGGGATGTCATTCAGTGGGACCTGGACAGGCTCAAGAAGTGGGTCCAAGGGAACCTCATAAGGTTCAACAAGTCCAAGTGCAAGGTGCTGCACCTGGATCAGAGCAGCCCCCAGTATCAACACAGGCTGGGGGATGAACAGATCAAGAACAACCCTGAAAAGAATGCTGGTGGGTGAGAGGCTGGACATGACCAGGCCATGAGTGCTTGCAGCCCAGAAGGCCAATTGTATCCTGCGCTGCATCAAAGGCAGCATGATCCTCGGGTCAAGAGAGGTGATTCTGCCCCTCCACTATTCTCTGATGAGATCCCACCTGGAGTGCTACATGCAGCTCTGGGGTCTCCAGCACAGAAAAGACATTGACTTGTTGGAATGAGTCTAGAAGAGGGCCATCCAGGTGATTAGAGGGATGGAGCATCTCTCCTGAGGAAAGGGCGAGAGAATGGGGATTGTTCAGCCTGGAAAAGAGAAGGCTCCAAGGTTTAAGCCCAGGTGAGGATGAACACCATGCAGCTGCTTGTCCAACCCCTCTTCTTTCCCCTCAAACCCTAGTGGAACGGGGAGGAGAATCAAAGTAAAACTTGTATGTTGAGAAAAGAACAGTTTAATAATTGAAAATAAAGTAAAATACAATAATAATGGTAAATGATAACAATATTATAGAGGAAACAAAGAAGTGATGCACAATGCAATTGCTCAGCATCTGCTGATCGACACCAAATCCCTTCTTTCCGAACACAGCTCGGCCCCCCTTCAAGGTAACTCTCCCCAGTTTATATACCAGACACAACGTTCTATGCTATGGAGCATCTCTTTGGTCAGTTCGGGTCACCTGTCCCATCTATGCTCCCTCCCACTGGCAGGGCATGAGACAAGGGGGAAAAAAATCCTTGACTTAGAAAAAACATGAACTTAGCAAAACCCAAATCAGTGTGTTATCAACACCATTTTCATTCCAAATCCAAAACAGAGCACTGTAACAGTTACAGAGAAGAAATTAACTCTACCCTAGCTAAAACCAGGGCACCTTAGAACAGCCTTCCACTATCCAAAGGGAGCCTACAAAAAAGATGGGCAGGGACTTTTTACAAGAGCAGGTAATGACAGGACAAGGGGGAATGGCTTCAAACTGAAAGACAGTAGATATGGGTTAGGTATTAAAAAGATATTCTTTACTCTGACAGTGGGGAGGCACTGGAATAGATTGCCCTGAGAGTCTGTGGATGCTGAATCCCTGGAAGTGTTCAAGTCCAGTTTGGATGGAGCTCTGAGCAACTTGGTCTAGTGAAAGGTGTTCTCCCAGCCCACACCCTGGGGGTTGAAATTAGATGATCTTTAAGGTCCCTTCCAACCTAAGCCACTAAGGATTCTAAGCCTAGCTTCTTAAGTCAAATACCTTCTACTAGGGAATGCACTTCTTCCTTAAGCACTTGCTTGAAACTTAATCACAAAACACAGCACATGCTTAAGTGTTTTCCAGTAATTTCTGCCACGGTTTTTAAATTCACAAAAGCAAACTCCTACAATATAGCACTGATGTAACAGTAACATACTGAAGTGTGACACATTTCCTCCACAAGTACATATCTCATTTCATTGGCTTTTCTGTAAGGTTACAGAATACCCAAACAAGGAACAATTACCTATACTAACGGTGTTTGCACAACTTCACTGCCTCAACCTCAGCTACAGCACAAGGAAACAAAAACGTGCATGCTTCTCTTAAAAGTGAAGAAAGATGGAAGAAAGCATTAGGACAAATTGCCACTGGCAGTAAACAATCTTTTTTTTGAACAAATCTTCCATTCTTATCTCAGCAAATACACCTTTCATGAGGATTGAATCCATCTTAAATAGAAAGTGACGGTGTTTGACTTGACTCTTTATCAACACAAAATTACACATATAAAGTGTTGCACTTTTAAACATATTAATCAATTATTTAATATAGGATTTTCTTACCTCCACTTTCATGGCAAGCTGAGTTGATTCCTGTAGCAAAGAATCTATTTAACCTAAGTGCAAATCAGTTTTTCAGCTTGCTGGCTCTCCACAGCAACTCCATGCTGAGCCACTAGGTTCCACCACAGTTCTCAACTATTTGCCATTGTGGTAGAAAGTAGAGGAAAAGGTTACATGTTTTCTAGCTGCTATTCCCAATTCATATGTCTCAACATCCATGTGAGAGAGGACAAACTGAACTACAAAGCTAAGTTGCTATTTCTAATACGCTTGTGTAAAGTTGAAAATGGAACTACTTAATTGGTGTAGCACCCTTCATGTAATGCTCCTCCCTCCTTTCTTAAGGAAAGGAGTGTGGTGGTTTGAGCCACTAGGAGTCATGGCACCAAAAACTGTGGTGGTTTGAGCTTGGCTGAACAGACAGTGTCTGGCCAAACTGCTCAAGGCCTCTCCTTGCCTTTCACCTTCCAGAGGGAAAGGGAAAAAAAATTAGCTAGGAATTTACAATTAGAGATAACAGCCAGGAGAGAAGCTTTGATTAATTACCAAGGGCAAAGCAGAACTCAGAATAATGCTTAAATTTATTACTAACAAGCTAAGAACTAGAAATAAGAAATAAAACAGTTTAGAAACACTTTTCCAACCACCCTCCAGAGTCAGTTGTTGCTTTAGCCATGTGCAGATGTAAGCCCAGTACTTTTAAGCAGCAAATCTGCTGCCTCAGGGGTCTTCCTGTGGGCTGTAAGGGGACAGCTTGCCTCACCACAGTCATCAGCACAGTCACAGGGAAATCATAACTCTGAGTCCTTCCCCTGCGCTCTGTGGGGTCCCTCCCACAAGAGAGATCCTCTGCTCTCCCATGGTCACTCCATTTGGGCGCAGTCTCTTATGGATAAGCTGTACCTGCTTAGCATGGGTTTCTCTCTCCATGGGTCTCGGCCGCAGATCTTTGCAGGACCTCTGCTCCACCTTGGGCCCTCCCACGAGGTAACAGCCTCCTTCATGCATCCCCCTGCTCTGGCAGGGGGGTCTTTGCACCCCGATGGATCCTATGGGCTTCGAGGGGACAGCTCATAATCACCATGGCCATCGCCACAGTCATCAGGAAATCATAGCTTTGAGTCCTTTCCCTGATCCCGTGGGGTGCCTCCTCCTCCCTCTCTTCCTGCACTGACCTTGATGTCTGTGTTGTTAATCCACAGCTGCAAATTTTCAACTGCGCAACAACTCCTATTCTTAAATATTCTCACACGAGAGTTAGTATCATTCAAAAGCAGGAAGTTTTCCTCAGAGCTATCATTGGCTCCATAGGATAGGGGAAAAGTTCTAGCAGCTTCTAACAGAAGCCATTCTTCCTCTTACCAAAAAACCTAATCAGAGAAGCCCACAACAAGGAGATTACCAAAAGTCCTTCTATTGCAAAAATCCTCCAGCTCATATGACCTCAGCACTGCCCCATCTTCAATTTCTCATCAGCAATCCTGAGAACCAGGATGATCTGCTCACTTTTAATTGCTTCTCTAAATCCATCCAGTTCTACTGGGAAGGTACGTATTTATCAGGAAATGTTGCAGGGCCAGGATGTTGTTGGGGTCCCAGAGACATGGTGAGATGACTTACTCGCATGACTGGAGTGCTGCAATGAAGGGATACAGGCTCTTTAGGAAACGCAGGCCAGGAAGACAAGGTGAAGCATTGGAGTTGCCATTTGCATGAGAATGTAACTGGAATGTGATGCCGTGGGATGGAAAATGAGCCAACTGAGAGCTTATGGGTAAGGACTAAAGAGATGACAGGAACAGGTGACATTACAGTGTATGTTGGCTACAGGACACCTGAACAGAAAGAAGTGGATGGGGCTCTCTACAGCTAGAAGCATCTTCACATTCACAGGCCCTGGTCCTCAATACCTACTGGAGGGACAACACAGCAAGATACAAGCAATTCAGGAGGTTCCTGAAGAGCAATCAACTTCCTAACCCAAGTGATAGAGGAACCAACGAAGGGAGGTATTCTGCTGGACCTCAAACTCACCACCACCAAGGAACTTGTTTGGGATATGAAGGTCAAAGGCAACCTTGGCTGCAGTGACCATTGAACAGTGGAGTTTAGGATCTTAAGATGCATTAGCAGAGCAAAAAGCAAGCACATCATTGGTCTTCAGGAGAGCAGATGTTGGCCTCTTCAAAGATCTGCTTTGTAGAATCTGATGGGATACTGCCCTAGAGGAAAGGGGGCCCAACAAAGCCAGTTAATACTCAAAGATCACCTCCTCCAAGGTCAAGACTGATCCATCCCAATGAACAGGAATTCAACCAATGCCAAAAATGCCAGGAGGTTTGCATGGGTGAACAAGGAGCCCCTGACAAAACTCAGACACAAGAGGAAAGCATACAAAGAAAGGGTAGAAGCATAGACAGGTAACCTACTAGGAATATGAAGACATTATGCAAGCATGCAGATATGCAGTTAGGAAAGCCAAAAGCTCACCTGAAATTGAATCAGACTAGGGATTTCAAAGGCAACAAGGGCTTTGCTAAGTATATGGGTGAAAAAAAGAAGGCTGGGAAAAATGTGAGCTCAGTGCAGGATGGGGCTGCGGCACTGGTGACAACAGGACCTGGAAAAGGCTGAGATGCCAAATGCCTTCCTCACCTCTGTCTTTTTACTCACAAAACCAGCCTTCAGGAACCCCAGGTTCAGAGACCAGGATGAAAGGTTGAAACAAGGAAGATATGTTCCTCGTTGAAGAGGACTAGATCAAGAAATATTTAAGCAAACTAGATATGCATAAGTCCATGGACCCTGACTACAGGCACCCACAAGTATGAAGGGAGATGACAGGTATCATTATGAGCCCACTGTCAATAACCTTTGAATACTCATGGGAGAAGCGCCCAAAGACTGGAGGAAAGCAAATACTGCTCCTATCTTCAAGTAGGGCAAGGAAGAGGATCCAGGGAACTACAGTACAGTCACCCTCACTCACATCAATTAGGTGATTGAACAACAGATACTGGAAATTATTTCCAAGCACATGAACGACAAAAAAAATCATCAGGACTAGTCAACATGGATTCCTTAAGGGGAAGTCATGCTTAACTAACCAGATAAAATTTTATGAGAAAATAAATATCTGGCTTGGTAGATGATGGAAAAGCAGTGGATACCGTCTACCTTGACTTTAAAAAGCCTTTTTAATATTATCATGGATAAAGAGTGAGGGGGGATTGCAAACTGGCTGGGCAGCCAATCTTAGAGAGTGGTAATCGGGAGAACAAAGTCTAGTTGGAGGCCACTAACAGTGTACCCTAGTTGATACTGAGTCCAACTGTGTTCAAAATACCAGAGCACGTCTCATGAAAGGAAAAGCTGTGAGACCTGGAGCCTGGAGAAAAGAAGGCTCAGGGCAGTCACGTTATCAATGTGTAGAAATACCCAAAGGGAGGACGTAAACTGCTCAGTGACAGGACAAGAGGCAATGGGCACACACTGAAACACAGAAAGTTCCCTTTGAGCATCACGAAACATTTTTATTGTGAGGGTGACCGAGTACTGCCACAGGATGCCCAGTGAGATTGTGGAGTCCCCATTCTTGGAGCTATTCAAAAGCTGCCTGGACTTGGTCCTGGGCAATCAGCTCTGAGTGAACCTGCATGTGCAGGGGGGTCAGACCAAATGACCTCCAGAGGTCTCTTACAACCAGCTATTACGAGACTATGTGATATATCGAGATTTGCTTAAAAGAGGAAAGACACTTCACCATATTCCCCCTCTTTTTATTATTCTTATTTCTTCCAAAAATAGCATAACAATGTACTTTCAAGTGAAATTTGATACAAGAAATCTATCAAAACTAGCTTTGACACACACAAATTTCAAAGAAACACTTCAGCACTTTCTATAAAGTGTCAGCATTTTTCAGCTAGTTTCATGAGTACTAATTCTAGCACACAAGAAAGTCTTGTTTTCTTAATTTCAGCAGCAGAACTAACTACTGGTTCAGTGAAGGTTATAGGTGTTCTTCTATACAATAAAAAAAAAAAGAGTCATGGAGGAAAGAACATGACCTACTTACAGGGAGAAGGCAATACAACTACAAACTCATAATTTGAATGCTTAACTCTAACAGAAACGTTCTTTTCTGATTTTCTTATAACTTTCAAAAGTACTCATGTACCACCAAAATTTCCTCATTTCATCTCACGTAAACTACAGTAGCCAACGGCAGCTATTAGCTACTGTTAACCCAAAAAGAGAGAGAAAAAACATGAAGTATACAGGCCTTCTCAGTAGTAGGAAGCTACAAGCACTGGAAAGCTGAGCAAACACTGCCCCAGTAATCCCTAAGCCAGTTCTAACAGACTAACAAGGAGTTAAGATGGTAGTTAGGCACAGTTCTGTCTACTGGTATCATTAGATTATATTATCAAAGTATTTGGCTCTAGTTTGGGGATTGCTACCCATATGTACCAGGATTTGTACACATACAGCCGTCCCTTCCAGAGTGAACTGCTGTTATCCTCAAATGTTACACAGTCTCCCCTTTTTGTTCATGATCCATGACACGTGACCATGTTTTTAATGCCTTAAGGACTGCAATGAGGTCCCTATCACTATCAACAGCTCATCCTATTGCCAAGCCCATTTGAAATTTTATGAAACAAAAAAGAACACAACCTAAGATCTGCCTAGTAAATTTCAAGAAACATTAAAACTACCAAAAAGTTAGGTGAGTCTTTAATACAATAGAAAAGGCTCAGTAATTTAAGTTCAGCAGTTGTTATTGATTACCGCATAGTCATATTTGGAAAAACAAAGTAGAGGTTTATAATGTTAGAAACTGAGTACAGTGAGAACAGTTTTATACTGAACAAACTTGTTTAATCTTGAAAGCACCATGAAGTGACACTACGTATCAGCAAGCAGGAAAAACAAGAGCATCATGTGATTTTACCATGTAAACCACACCATGAATACCACTAAGGTAGATTTACACTGCAGGCTCAAGCACAGCACAGAGGTACTTGAACTGACTCAGGTATTTTTTGCTCTGCATGCAATGTAGACATACCCTCTATGTCTGAATAGATCTTGTTATGAATTAACTGAGCTCTGCAGTACAGTATTTAGGCCCTCATTCTGCACCATCAAAGTCAACAGTTACTTTTCCATGAACTTCAGAAAGTGCAGGGTCAGGCTTGTAATCACAAACATACTTCCACTAACAAAACATTTGTTTCTAACATAAAGCTGTGTCAGCTCAAACACAGGTTTTGAGAGCATGCAGATTGCTTAAAAATGCTTAAAAAGACTGGTTCAGAATCTTTCTTATATATACACACACAAGTCCATCTGTCACAGACAGGCAATGTAACTCTGAATCACGAGCTTGCTCTAGTTTTTGGTAGTGTCCTGCACACTTCTGATAATTAAAAAATAAAAAATAAAAAAATAGTTGCCACAATGAATTTCCGACCATTCCAACTTCCACATGGATATGATCTCTTCTTGCTGCATCCAGTATGTGAATTTTCACAGTTGCTTCTCAAATGCAAATACCAAGTAAATACCTAAAAAAGAAAATGGGGGTATTTAAAGTTTCAGCTTCCTTGGCAACTCAATTAAGTTTTCAAAATGTTACTAGGTTGATATTCTGTCCAAACAGCCTGTTAGCAGATTACTGAAATTATAAAAAATGTTATAGTTTCCCAATGAGTAACTCTAGCATTCAAGTCCAAGACAGTTTTACTTTTTTTCACTTTAGAGCACAGAACGCAGAGAAGTAAAATATTTTAAGTACTGCAGATACGGTTGAAGCAACACTAACTTCAGTTAATGATATTACTGATATATGAATGGAATTCATAGACTACTATGCCATTCTACATATAATCAACATTCACTCGTGCATAAAAAGTTATATGCAAGTAAGTTAAGACTCCTTTGTACACACAGTAATGGACAATTAGGGGTGAAATTATCAATTTCATTTCTAATTTAAAAGCTAATAAACTCATGATACATATTATTAATTTCACTTTTTAAAATTTTGATGGACAAGGAAGAAATTATGGCATTTTCTCAAGCCCAGAACAGTATGATTCTAGTCATGGATACTTGTCCAATCCACACCAGCAACCTTGGAAAACTCTCACTTGGCATATAATCATTGTCAGCTACAGTGGATGTTCTTACTCTCCATACCAGAGAGATACATTAAACCAGTTACTTGAGGCCATGAATCTAATAAATATTTATGGATTTCCACTTGAACTCAACTTTTATTTTAATGGATGAGGTGCCATAGCTACATTGCAAATCTTCCAAGACAAACCTATCAAGCATTCCTCAGTAACAAAGCGAAGTTCCACGTAATGAGCAAGCTGTGCCTGTACTCTATCAAAAGCTCTGTATTCCAAATCTCTCTGAAAAATGAGACTACTTCGGAAACACAGTAATGACTGAATTTCTAAAGGTATAAAAAGTCCCTCTCAATTTGACTAATAGTTTATGTAACACTTCTGTGTTGCTGGAATTAATGTCTTCCTTATGATTCATACCTTTTAAAATTTGATAATAATTTAAGAAAGCAGACTGAAGACTTTTTTCACTTGTGAAATAAACAGCATTTTTTGTTTGATTTTAAACCACTAAAACAACAAGAATAATGGTCTGCAAGAGTGCAAATCCTGGTTGGCTGCACTTACACAGAATTAGTAAAATCTCTCCAGGAATCAATTTTTATCCTTAGAACAACTCTCAGTCCCCTATAACTGAGTTTTATTGAACTCAACATTGGAAAAATCCAACAACAAAAGTTTTCCATGGCATATGCTTACAAAATTTTAACACCTTTGTGGTGTCTGAGACACTGAATTTTTCTGTACTCCTTATAAAACATTCAAATACCTCTTCACTACCTATGCTTTAATTGCTTCTTCCTGATACATGTATCACTACAGGTAAGGACTAAAGCTCTGGTGCCTGTCTTCCCCAAATAGATTTGTATTATTTTTGGTGAATATTTGTCCCAACTGGAGTTTGTTTTCTGCTTGACTGGTAATGGTATAACATCCAGGTGTACCATACAGAAGTGTAGTAATTAATCCTCTAACACTACCAAAACAGTCCTTTAACAGTGGCATCATTTTTTCATATGTCCCAAATAGGACATCCCAAAACCGTTCTAGCCCAAAAGTCTGTGTGTTAGAAGATATTTAAATAAAGCAAAATTTTAAACTATTTTGTGCATTTTTCTCCCAATTTCTTGAGATGTGTTAACTACATAATGCATACATATACATTTGAATTACACAAATAATAACATCTTGTTTCATTTAAAATTGGTATTTTCTTCCATAACCAACAGGCTATTTTAGACACTTTCCATAGTGGTTATTCAGTCCATATTGAGTTTTCAAAATATTACTTACTTGTTGCTTCCCATTCAGATTTACTCAAGGTTCCCTACAAGGGAACAAAAAAAGACACAGTGTCAACAAAATGAGGAAACAACAGGACACTGATTTAACTCAGGATAATCTTTCACTGAACAACTCTAACCACCCACATTATCTGGCTATTTAGAGAAAGGGAGAGCATTACTGTAGACCATGGATACTTATAACTCAAATAACTATGATGGTAGGGAAGTGGAACACCCCAGTTAATGGAACACACCTAGATCACACAGATATAGTAGAATGGGCCAACAGCCTGTTGGTCTGGATGCCTCTGCAATGCAGAGCATGCTGGGTCCATTACCACACATGAGTGGACCTGACCTGGCTGAAGCTGCTGTCCAGCCTGAGATACCCTGTACTTCTGAAAAGTCAAGACAAGACCCTGTTATCACAGTGCTGCCACATTCCCCAAGACCTGTCTGCCTCACCTAATACTTCCCCACAGTCCACAGTGTCTTGCAAACAAGCTTTCTAACTCTCAATTCAACTCACACATTCTGAAAAAAGCCTGCCTTCCAGCCTAGGAAACCGATTCCCAGTTCAGCTGATCCAATGAAATCAGGGCAAGTCCACAAGTAAAAAGCTGCTGCCATTTACCTCACCAATTAAGAAACGTAAGATAACAACAAGCTGATTTTTAGCTCTGCTCACTCCATTCCCTTCCCACGAGTTCTCACTGGGGGCATAATTTAGCCCATACACTACCCGCTCACCAGTCCTGACCAAATGTTTCATCTTTTAAAACAGTACCTGGCAAAAGGGTCAGCCTTGGCCATTCTCATGGTCTTAGGCCTATTTTTTTAATGAAACCATTTTCATTTTAAAGTTTTCAGATTTCAAATATTGAATGCAGGTTTCATTTCCTTCTTGATGTAGGATTTTTATATATACAGTAAAAGGACTACACCCTCAAGAATTCAGAACACAAACAACAGATGAAAACCATTGATTAAAAAAAGAAAAATCCAAGAGGAAAAACTTCAAGGTGCCCAGCCCCATGCTGTATCTATGACAATGAAAAGGATGATTTCCAATATATATGGTGTCATGAACAAAGTTTTCAACTTTCCCATCAGAGGACTGGAACTGAAGCTTTAAATCAGTAGTGTGGAGGTCCAGAAACATGAAAATTCTTCGAATTAGGAATAGTTAATCACCAGTAAGATGGAGAAATATCCTTTGCACTATTACAAATTTCTTAATAGCTACCAAATTAAGTGAATTTGATTCTTTGAGCACGGGATATAGATTAGATGAAGTCCTCAGCCCTGCAGCTCTACAATTTTTCACATGCAAGAACCATTCATACTAATTCTATTGCAGGTGAAATGAACAATTAGGACCTCAATTTAGTGAAGTATGAAGAACTTACCAATGGTAACTTTGCCTTGCCATCTTTGATGAACTCTTTGGCATGGTCATAATCATCAGGTTTATCAGAAACAAGCCTGGAATCACCAAGTGCAGAATATGGCTGGAGAACATAAAAAAACATGAGAAAAAGCATTAATTGCATAGTAGGATACACTAGTCACATCAGTCATGGGTTTGCCACAACATAATCCAGAGCAGAGGTCAGTAATCCCTAAAGATTTTAAATTTAAGTCTCTCCTGTATAGAACCCTCAGGAACAGGTCTGATATTCCCTAACCAGAAAATCCAACACCAAGGATTTATAAATTAAGTTTTATCCTTATGTCTCCAAAAGAGGGGAAACAGAATAAATATAAAAATCCCTCTCCACGAAGAGCTAATTATGACCATTACCTAAATACACCTTATTTTAGAACAGCAACTAAATAAACAGCATATTTTAAGAAGTACTAAGAAATGAGCAACTGTACAATTTCAAGCAGAACAGTTAAAATACTTCAGTTAACACATGAGCTGTAACAGAAGTATACAACTGATTCTTCAAAACTAAGATTTACTTATTACGTATGCCAGTTACTAATGATCTCTATGCAACAATTCAGTCCTCAGTTTTAAGAGGCCACTACTTTAAGAGAACTCTCACTTTTCTAAGAAGGAAGCTGGTGTGTCAAAGGCTGTGTCACCATGCTACTGACAGTGTGAGCCCATACATAGCACTAGCACTTTCAGAGTCAACAAGGACAGTCAAGTTCACTTGCAGCCCATGTGACTCAATTTACTAAGTCACCAGATACTCGACTTGATAGTTTTATGCTGAAGAATTCTGCTGTTTGAGGAAGGAGGGAAGCATAGAGGACCGCAAGTAAAACCAAAGCCTCAGAGGTGGCATGAAAGCTTCTCTGAAGCTGATAAAGTCATTCACAGTAAGAGCCTGAGGATAAAAAACGCAAAAACATTTGGCATAAACATATGCTCTGTTACAGTTAAGTACCATTTTCTTCTACGAACACAGTCTGTCCTTTTATTCCTACAAAGATTCCTTTCTGTCTTTTCACTTAATACTCCTTGCACAAAGATTCAGCTTTCAGTCCCTCTGTGCTGAGGAAGAAATGGACTACAGTCACCGCTGACACCTGGCATGATTCTTATGCTCGTATTTCCTAAAAATGAAAACTTGCCTCAAAATTGAAATATCATCTTCCAAACTTGAAACACTCTATTGGGTGCTGGTGGCCAGGTGATGACAGTGGGGAGCTGCAGAGGTGGCCTCTGTGAGAACAAAGTTGGTTCCACCAGCTCCAATAAAGCCCCCACAGGGCACAGCCAAGTGAAATTGAGCCTGGGAACAAGCAGTAGGTGAGGCAAAGGTATGTTTAGCTTTGCCTATGTTTCTCACTTTTCTACTACTTTTTTCTTGGCAATAAATTAATCTTCTCCAAGTTTACTCTGTTTCATCTGCAAACAGTAATTGCTAAGCAATTTCTTTGAATTTATCTCGGAAAAATCCACATGGTTTTTTCCCTATTTTCTCCCCCCATTCCTGTTGGAAAAGAGAACAAGAGAGCAGGTCAGTGGCTGTCTGCCAGCCAGTCAAGGTCAACCCAGCACAGTCACACTTTTAGTCCCAGGAATTAAGTTCTTTCTATTGGTAGCCCTTAATTACTTTGCAAAATGTTCACAGCAGGAATTTCAATTACTGTACAAATAATTAACAAGATGCAAAATGCTATTAAAATGAAACAAGTCAACTCCAAATTTACCTCCAAGGCCTGCATTCTCCTTAACAGCATTTTATGCTCCTCATTCTTGATTTTTTCTTCATAGAATTCTCGAAATGTCATTTTGTAGACTAATTTCATACCATGCTTCTTTGCCATTCTGTAAAAATAATAAGATTAGAGAAGCACCAAAATTACTGTAGCTTTATTTTCAAAGGAACAATTTTAAGCCACAGTGACATCTTATGGTATTCAGTAGGATTACACTTCAGAATTTTATATTTTTTTAGTGACTATATTTAGATGAAAAAAGCTGCAGCACAATCACAAACTGTACTTTTTTTTTAAATTAGGACAACAAAAGTCTACACAGAAGTAATTTACAATCATTTTAATAGAAAAATGCCTCTTTTCCCAAAACAGAGAACTTCCAGACAGATTACACTCTTTTCCCTGCAGTATCTGTCATGTCAGACATTAGGAATATATTTAGAGAACTTCTTTCTATCAGATTTAGTGCCTTACATCTCAATTATACGTAGACACTGTGGACATGCATCAGTGACAGATGCTCACACTTTTCATAGAGAACAAATGAAATGTGTGAAAATATACCGGCTTGAAGGGAAAGCTTAATACTGTTTAACAATCCTGAGCTCGAGTGGCAGGAAAAATCCCCACATGGAAGCATTTGCCTGTAACTCAGGACACAGGCTGGGAAAAGCAAATCTGAGTTTACACAGAGGTAACAGCAAAACACATGCTCACAGATGAAGGAAAAAAAGAAGTCAGAGGAAAAACCCTAGGAACGTTCAAAGAAAGTTGGAGAAGACAACAAAGAGGTACCATAAAGAAGAGGATACACAATAAAGCTGCCAAAGGACTAAAAAAAAGGTAGAAAGAAACACCTCAAAAGGATCAAAGAAGAAAAAGGTGACAGCAGTAAAGGTTTGCTGACAGATCCAACATATGAGATACAGATGTTCTCATGCGAGACCTAGTTTAAGTCTTCACAGTTTCTGACCAGAACACCTTCAAGTGTGTGCAATGGAGAGACTACAACTGTGGATGGAAATGAAAGAAACACCTGCATTTGGAGCAACAGCAATGAAAACTAAGAACTGCAAAATATAACGAGAAAACCAAAACATCATTTTCTGCAAGTGCTATGCAATGACACACAAACTAAACAAATGTTTATTATGCTCCACAACTTTCATTGTATAATGAACTCAAAACATTACTTACTCTTCCAGTAATGGAAAGTAAACCAAGAACTCAGGGACATCAACCACTTCTTCCAAGTGGAAATCATACTTGCAGCCAAATAAAGGATAATCTCCCTTCTTTTCAAATTTTACATTGTACACCTCATTCCCAAATGAATTTGTTTCTGAAGCTTCAAGTCTCTTTCTATAAAATAAAATATAAACAAACATTAATTGATGGATATTTAATTTACCAGGTAGAAAAAAACTACACATAAGAAGTCTGAGAAAGTTTCTCCCAGTCCTACAAAGTTCAGTGATCTCGCTAGTTTCCCACCTCCCTTATTTAGTAAGGCAACGAAACAATGGAATAAAGCCATATGCTAGGTTTTAACAGTTTATCATTCCTGTACAACGTAACATGGACCTAATGGACATGGATTAACCTTTAGCCCAGACACAGCGTACATGGGCAAGACAGGCTTCTTGAAACAACCACAACACACTGAGAGTTTGACCCCAGGCTATGGCCATTTTGCCACTATTTAAGTCACTACAGAAGGCTTAAGTGTATGAAGACCTATTCTCTATACCAGAAGAGCCATGGGTGCAAGAGACAAGGATTAGTATTGATTTACCTGAGTCAGGTTCATGAAATTTTTTTTTACTCAAATTCAAAACTGTTGCAAAAAATCACTCTTATTTGCTCAAATGTATTGAAGCACTGCAAGAACAATTATCACTTAACAACTCTTCACAGACTTTTGAAAGACTAATACAATACAGAAGTACTTACACAAGCTCAAAGCTATTTGGAGTTGTGCCAATGAAATAACCTCCAGGAGAGAGGTTCCCACAAGCATTTTTAAGCATCATGTCAGCCTGCTCATATGTCTCAAATGAATAGTGGTAAACAAATTGACAGCTGCAAATGTCAAAGCGCATATCTGGATCATTATATTTGGAAGACAAGAGATCCTGAAATAGATTAAAAAGAAACAAAAGCTACAGAAACAAGCATGATTCACTTAAATCTTCCAACTAATACACTACTCCCATAATCCTTAGAAGTTTTTCCTTTTAATGCCCATTGCTTCATAAGTTCAATAAGGACAAGATGAAAAAGGTAAGAACAAGAAAAAGTTCTCTGTTACACACAAAACCATACACAACATTTAGGAACAACAAGAATACACAGAATTTCAAAGTTACGTCCTCAAATTCTTTTCATGCTTTCAGATAACATCACTGCACCTGAAAGGCCAAAACCCAAGGTTAGTTACTTAATATTGTTTCCAAAGGTTCTTTACTGCTGAGGGTTTATAACTGGTCATTGTTTAGCTGGACAAAATAATACTGTAATAAAATGAATTTTCAATTTACTAAGTCTCTGAGAGAATAAGAATTGACTCATTAAACAGATACTTGAGAGGAGTAAATAAATATAGTGGTTTGCACTGCCCACCAAGCTGTATTTGTCTGTATTCTCACACACACACACACATACATGCATACTAACATACTCCTTCCCATCCCAGACCAAGTAACTAAAATCTAAAGAACTCAGAGCCCCTGAAATTTGTCAGGTTAAAGCTTGCCAAAGTTTCCCCCTCAGCAGTTCTCTAACTCTTCCTGATCAGGCTTCTTTTGTATAATACTAGTAGTCACACAATAAACAACACAGGAGCACACAAGTTCTCCCCAAGGCCCATGATACTCTGTACTTAAAATATTTCATATTTAACAGGTCTACCCCAGTTCCTCTTCTCTCACAGCATTCCCATCCACCCATTCACTCACTCCCAAACTTCACTAGTTCATGCCACACACTGTCAATGTTCCTTATATGGCAAGACAAAAACATACCCATAGCAATTTTATAAGTTCATTTAATCTTCCTCCACATTTTGAGAAAGATATAGGGCAGTGAGAAACAGAGGTGGGAAGAATTAGACAAGCTGAGAGAATGATATTTTGCAGGATAAACAACATTCGTGATAGAGATACAAAGTCAGGGAAATTAACTTTTGTGTGCAAGGACAGACAGAACAAAGCATGCAGCATAAAATACTAAGTATCTAAGACTGAGCTGTAATGAGAACATGAAAATATTCCTTTCTTTCCTGACCAAGGCTCTTTTCTCTCCCCTGACTTTGAGTAGAGAGAGATGACATGAACTGGCAACAGACTATTTCTCAGAAGAAAGAAAAACAACCGAGAATTCAGCAAACCACCCTTCCTGCAAGGCTGAGAACAGGTTCAGCTTTCTTACAGATATTCTGGAACCAGGTAGGTTCTGTCACTCAGACTGCAATCAGCAGGGCACTCCCAGTCAGCATTTCCAGGAAGCAAAAGCAGTTCTGGTTACAAGACTGACTGCGATGTGTTCACGATTAACCTGTTCTATCATACAAGTTTTGAAGATACATATCATGGCAACTAAAATGCAGCTAGAAAAAAAAAATTGGGATAACTAAAATGTACAAGTCAAATCAGAAAATGTCCCTTATTTATTCCAGCAGTAAAAACACATTCTCCAAGACAGTTTCCAATATTCCATGCTGGCTCACAGAAACCCCAGAGGTAAGAAGTCATTCTGTTCCTTTTGTCAAGAAAAAGACACTGAAAGCACCAGATTTCTTATCTGAAAAAGATATTCAGGCTTCAAGAATGTTACACTGTACAACTGTACAATAGCAGCAAAACGCATCTAACTACATCTTAAGCAACTTTCCAGGAACCCATGCAGCAGATTCTCCTGGTAGTAGTCATCTGATCTTAAAAATATATATTCCCAAAATATTACAGCACTACCATCAACTTCCTATATTTGCTTAGCAAAAGAACGTTTAATCTCCAAAATATTACAAAGCACAGAAACTGTACCTTGGTACTATCTGCTTGTATGAATTCTGCATCAAAAATACGCTCATTATATCGGCATCGGGCTTTCATTTCTTCATATCGGTGCTTGCACTGTTGCACAGAAATGTCAGCAATATCTATGTATGAAAAGATAATTAAAAAAAAAAAAAAGTGTGTACACTGCTCTCCAGACAAGAAAGCTGGAATGACTACTGGAACAGAGAAGGTACAATAAGGCAGGGATAAAAAGCTTTTCTTCAGTTCCATTAAAACAGTTCATCTCCCAGGGATTCTCATTCTCAGTGTTCATACAAATACAAAAGACATTGAAATGCAATTATTTCTGATAAGTTACAGTATGGAATTTTTTTTTTCAATTTTAAGACTGTCCCTTTCTCAGGCATCACGTTTCTGACAATATGCAATAAATTTACATCAGAACTTTTTAAATAAATGAATTAACTGTATCTGAATACTGACCACTGAAAAATGCAAGCGAGAACTGCAAAATGTAGAATATCCAGAATAATTCCCACTAAAAGAATTTTATGGAAATTTAGGATCTGACTAAATTTGAAGTTAAGTAATACTTCCTCTAACTAACCTTTTTTGGGAAAAGGGAAGATGGTATCTTCCTCCTAACATCTAAGCAAATTATTCAAATGAGAATTCTTTAATTAGCTTTCAGCTCTTCCCCTTTTTTGTGTGTAAAAATCTTTAGGTAACACCCAAGACCATTCTTTGTCAGAACATTGTGGGATTTATTTGTTGTTTAAATGCAACTCTTCTGTATGTGTTATCCAAACAGTTAAAAATACTACAAGAGATTAGATGTGGGGGAAAAAGCATAAAATACAAAGTGACAGTCTTTTCTCTAGAGTCACATTTTGTCCAAGACAATTTGTGACAATTGTGATAGTATTTTGTATTTAGGAGTTGAACTGAAAGCTAAAGACAGAGAAAACCAATGGTTCTTGTATTTCTGCTGGCAATCAAGTCAATGTCTTCAGGTTAAACACAAAGTAAGACTTTTTGACAAAATATGTTCATTGCATTCTTGGGTTTACCGAAAAAAAAAAAAATACTGGAGATGTACTTAGTCTTCCCATCAAACACTGTTGTACTTTCACTAGAAAGTTATGTCTTCTTACCAGTACAGACAAGTTTTTTAATTCTGCCTTTTTTCCACTTCAGTAAGTCTCCACCTTTGCCACATCCTAGATCCAAAACAGTTATATCACTCTTTTTCTGTCGTACACGATCTATAAATTCACCTAGAAAAATAAAAAGAGGGAACATATATAGATACCTCTGTATTTCACTTGTATTGCACAAAGAAGCCTAAAGGACCAAAAAGGTTTGAGAATTTTAAAACACCTCAGAGCTTACTTTGTCTGTAAGTCTTCTTAACATTTAAGTCTAAACTTAAATCTCTAGAATGATGAAAGGAACCACAAACTCTTAAAACTACGCAGAAGATAATGAACATTTTCTGTACTTAATGTGCTCTGTATGTAACATGACTGAAGCTCTGAACTGTTTTCCTTGCTAAGGCAAAACTGCACGTGGCTAAACAGCCACCCTGTGAATGAGTAGGGAAACAGGATTCCCTTTCATTACCATTAGAATAAAGGCAGATGTTATTCGAAAGCATGGGAAAGCCAATTAAATGCATCAGCCACAACATCTCTTCCCAGTCACTTTACAAAAATGCATTTCCCACTCTCTCCCAGGCCTTGCAGTAACATTAGCTACTTGTTTGCTGCCTTTTTACCCTACATATACCAGTTTCATTTTCTCTTCTATCTCCACTCTGTCTAGATTCTCTCTACTCTGACTGATGTTGGCATATTGTGTAAAACATATCAGCATGCTAGCAACTTTTCACAGTAAGAGACAAGAAATATGTTTTCATGCAACTGCTATAAAGCCACACTGCTGAAATTCCTTATGACAGAAAGGTTTCAACACAGGCTTCAGGAACAGCTTTATTCAAATCTAAATATTGCTTCTAACTGCTCTGATACAACACAACAAAAAGCAGCATGCTGAGACAAATGGTGCCAACATCTCCTGGCACAGATCCCTCTCCATGAACCTGTGTTGCTGTGCCGATAATTCTTTTCTTTGCTGGCAGATATCTGATGGTTTTGCTTCCTCACATGGGAATTAATCCGTGGGCCAGCATATTTTGCCTTCTAACAAAAACTGCCGACTCTTAAAGAACTACATCCTCTAGTTTTTTATCTCCTAAACCACTGACTATGGGTAAGAGAGAAAATATTTATATGTTTAAGTTTCTTGCAGAATTGTTTAACCAAGACCAGAGCATAGACTGCTTTGGGAAAACAGCTAAGGAATTAGAGCTAGATTTAAATAACAAGCACAGCTCAATCTAAGAACAGATAAATTCTTTATGATTTGAAGTTGTACTTTTCTCTTCAAAAATGTCACAAAGAACAGTTCCCAGCATGAACTTTTTCTACTTTTCAAGTCAGTTGATATTTAAAATTTTAGTATACATTTGGCCAACAATACAAAACACTACCACAGAAATTCAAATCAAATAAAAATATAGACATTTTATTGCAGTTGAAAAACTTAGTAAGTACTATGAGACAGTGAGTCCACACTGGGGCAAAAGAAAAAAGTTATATCTTTATACAAAAAGTGGTTACAACTAAGTAATACTTAAGTCTAAGAGATCAATTAAGGAAGCTTACCAATGAGGACACTCTTTGTCCAATTATTAAAGTTTCGGAGGTAGAATATGCGAGACTGGCTACGTTTTTCCAATCCAACTTCTTGGAGTTCATTATAATGTGCAGCGACAGCTTGCCCGTGGCCTATCTCAAACTGTAAAAATGACAGGAAGTAATAGACTCAAGCAGTGAATTCTTTATATTACTCTTTGATTTATCCAAAAAACACGCATGTTCACATCAAAGATTAAAGAAAGCAAACAAGTAATACAACGAAGAGCACCATCGTTATAAAGAGATTTCCCGTATCTGTCCTGGTACTCATGTCCTCTAAAATTTAAACCCTTTTTCAGTTCATCCAAGTAATTTCTGATGGGTAATACCCAGCATCTTTCCTTCACAGAAATACTTAACTTTCATTTCTCAAATACTCTCACCATTTTTAAGGACTTAGTTTCATTCCCCTTAAGCCCTGGACTGAAGAAGAGGATGTTCCTTCTCGAGGAACTTTTAAGTCGCTTCAACGAGCTTGTTTCAGAAATTCAGTGTTTCCATCTGACAAAAGTGTATAAACTGCCAAATTAATCAAAATGCCAACTAGCTGATGTCACATAAAGCCCCAAGCAGATGGACCCCACTGGCAGAGCTTTAAACAGACCATGGTAAGGGAATGAGAGGAATCACTTGACTACATATTCCATCTAATGCTTAACAGTTGGTTATAGAAAGGTCTCTGATTTAGCCTTAACTTTAAACACTCCAAGAGATTTGTCCTGTGTTACAGAGAAGAACTCTATATCCAGATATTTAGCTCCCAACATTTTGTCACCTTGAAAATAATCTTTAACTACACACATGAAATGACAATAAATTATAAATAAAACACAAAGTAACAGAACACAGAGAACCAACACAAATTCTGTGAGGCACAAAAACATTTGAAATAACAGTACAAACCAGAATGAAGGATTCTCAGTTAAATCCACAAATATGCTACAAAGCCCAGCCAGTACAAATTCACACAACCATTTAAAGCATTCCTCACAGCTGACTACAGAAATCAATATCCCAGCATTTTACTATTCCAATAGCAGCTCCTTGAGGGAAAAGGTTTGACTGACTTTAAGAAAATGCATCAATTCTTCAGTGTTTCATCTACTTTTGGCAACTTTGAGAATGAACACAGACATACTTGTCTGGAATCTCCATGAGCCCATCATCTGGGCTGACTGATACTAACAAATATTTTGACCATTTCTATTCTTTTTTAGGGTAAGCACAGATGGCTTCCTGAATGGCAACTGATGCCACAACGGCTGACTTAAGACAAATGTGGGAGACATATTCATACAAACCACTGACACACCTCAGCTGCAAGCAGCCACCAGCAATAACATCTAGATGCAGGCAGATACGTTCAATCACATTTCCTCACCCTTAAGCTACACAAAACCAAGGTATTTCTTGTTCATCTAAACCTTATCCCACATTCTTAAAAAGATGAAAGGGCTAATAATGTTTCTACCACAACAAAAGGCTCTCTTTATTTTATCATACTATTCAGCCATAAATTAACATCCTGGGAAAATTCTGGACTAAGAAACAAAACATTAGGTCAAAGACATTTTCAAATTATACTTAAATATCCCTGAGGGTCAAAATTAGACTGGATATTAAAGCATCAATTTCTACAAGCTCAAACATAATAAAGGACAGCATCATATAAAACATTACTCTTTTCACCCTCCCAACCAAAAGGCACTTTTCTGCTACTTTTGTAGTCTTAAAAATCTTAAATCCTTCAGCACTTCACTTTGTCAACAAACCAGACTTAAGTTACAGCAGAGAGGATGCAGTTTGTAGAGTTTTGTAAACCATACTTGCCAACAAAACGAAAGGACAAAATTGTTTTCCAGAAGAACCTTACAGGCATGGGTAACTGCACCACATAACAACATACATGAGATCTGAGTTCAAGACACGGGACTTGGACTAATGCCAGTAAACTCTACACTACCAGATTGCTACCACACAGATGATGGAGGGACAGTCTTAGAATTAGACTAAGCATGTGCTGAGACTAACATTCTAATTACCACACGTCTTTCTCTTTCCTGAAAACAACATAATTTGTGCACCTGTTATTTTGCTAGGAAGCTACCCACATACTCTGATATTTGGTGTTTCATGCTGGTTCATGTGTTTAGCATAAGTATTTTCAATCTTTACTTAAGTGAAGACTTTGATAAAAGGATTTGAAAACAGGTCAAAATAAATGATACTCACTATTTTCTTAGGAGGTCCATCTTCAGAATCTAAATTCTTCCTCTTTGCTCTGCCATCCTGACCACCAAGTCCAACTTCTTTTTCATTTTCAGTGGGCTGCACTGTACCTGAAGTGGAACTATCACCTTCACACCCAAGACCTGAATCTGACTCTGAAGTACCAGGGTTTTTTTCCACTTCTTCAACCAAACTCTTCTCTACTTCCTGTTCTTCTGTCTTGATCACATCAGCCATTTCTCACTGGTTAGTCTCCTTGTCCACTGATCAGAATAGAAATCTATACAGGAGAAAGAAACAAAGATTTTCAGTGTTGAATTTCATTTACTCGTGCTTACAATTGCAACTTTCAAACACAACATTGGCATTATAAAAGAATAGCGTACTTTTGCCCTAGACAACATATAGACTTCAAATCTATTTAATAAAGACAACACAATAAAATATGTAAAATTTCAAAGTACTCTCGTTATAACAAGATCAAATTAAGATAAATCTTCACTCTTCATGTTTGAGTCTTTCCTAGGTATCTTCATTGATTCAACCGCAACATGTTACTGTTTTTGAGACCATGAGCATCTTCTTTGCCTCCCCATAAAAGGTAAACTACAAATCACTTTATGTTTAGAAATACAAGCTGACAGGCTCTCTCAAATTAGTAAATTCAATACTTAACCTGATATGCTCTGAAAATTGAGGTCCTCAAAAAAAACATTAAATGTTTTTTTACAAGCAAATTTTCCTAACAATTGTGTATTTTCCAGTTTGCCAAGAACATCCACTATGCTTTGAGCTTAACCTGTAATATTCAGCTGCAACTGCACTCCCACATCTCCACAAATACCTGTAGGACTGCAAACCACTGCCACAAAGCTCACTTGGTTTGCAACACATCCCAGACGCAGGAAACTGCGCGCCTACTTTTTAATAAGGAACAAGAGGGGGCAATTTGGCAACTCCTCTCCTGAAACAGCGGCCTAAATCAGCCCAATAAAAACCATGCCCGAAAACCATATCCAAGTCCACCTTAACGTATCTTAATGCCAGAACGCATCTGTTAAAGGGGCCACTACACAGAGACACCAGAGCAGCTTTCCTCAAAGCAGAAGGCCTCAAAGTGAGACTTACAGAAATAATCTCCCCACTACGCCGCAGCACCTGCCTCACTTTCCAAAGCCGCAGCAGTAGCAGCAGCACACCCCTCCTTATCCTCGCGCGGCCATTCCACGCAGACACTGTGAACGGCTGAACCGCGAAACGGCCCGCCTTTCGCAGCCCGCCGGAGCGGCCCGGCCGCCCGGAGCGTGAGGCAGGGTCGGGATGGGGAGGAGGGCACTGGGGGCTCGGGTCCTCCTCCTCCTCCTCCTCCTCCTCCTCCTCCTCCCGCCGTGACCCGGCTCAGAGCGCGGAGGGCCCCCCGGCCGCTACGGGCGCTCACGTTACGGGGCACGGGCCCGCACACCGCCACGGGCCCGCACACCGCCACGGGCTCGCCCGCGCCGAGGGACGGACCGAGGGACTGACGGACAGGGGAAAGGAGGGAGGGAGGCCAGGCACTCACCCGGCCGTGCACTCCTAGGCCATCCCTGTTTGCGGAAATGAGCGCGGCGGCGGCGGCGGGCGTCATGTCCGGGGGACGGAGCGGGGGGAGCGGCGGGGGCGCGGGGCGGTGCTCGTCCTAGAGAGGAGTGGCTGAGGGGGCCGGCGAGAACTCATCGCCCTGCACAAGTGCCCGAAAGCAGATTGCAGTGAGGTGGCACGGTCTGTTCTGCCGTGCCGGCAGCTTGGGGGGACAAGATGGAACGGCCTCAAATGAGAAAGGAGAGATTCAGATTTTATATTGGGGGGGGGGGAAATAAAGATCAGTGTTCGGGCGGTCAGGCATCGGAACGAGGCTGCCCAGGGAGGCGGCGGAGTCACCGCCCCCGCAGGTGCTGGGGGCGGGGCCCGGCGCACC
>JAWWMP010000081.1:96983572-97007825 GCA_035047865.1 Dendrocincla tyrannina
GGCCCCAGGGGGCCGCGCGGCGGGGGCGGGGCCGCGCCTGCGCAGACCGGGGCGCCGCGGGGCCTGAAGGTGGCGGTGGGGACGGGCAGAGCCGCACGTTGCGCGGGGCGGGCGGGGCGGAGGGGAGGGGAGGAGGGAAGGAAGGAGGTGGGGCCGGGCCGTGTTGGGGGTGCGTGCGCGTGTGACCGCTGCGGCCCCGGGGGACGCACCGGGCCGAGAGGAGCGGCGGGGCCCGCACGAGGTACCCGCGCCGGGGACGGGAGTGGGAGCGGGAGCGGGAGCGGGTGGGGAGGGAGCGGCGGGACTGCCCCCGCCCGGCTGCGGGGCAGGCGGGCTGCCCGAGCCTCACTCCCGGCTGCGCTCGCCCTCCGGCGCTGAGCGGTGTCCGCCGCGACATGTTTGTTTGTAGGAAGACGAGGCGGTAAATACAGATCCGAGAGGCCTGGGTGTTCTGTGTTGGGCTGCTGCGGCATCAGGGTGGACAGGAAGGGATTTGGGGAGGGGATCTCGGGCCCTTACTTGAGTGACTTAGGAAGGGCAGCGGAGGGGCGGCACCGGTCTGGGCTCCGTGGTGACCAGTGACAGGAGCCGAGGGAACGGCTGGAGCTGTGTCAGGGGAGGTTTAGGCTGGATCTTAAGAAAAGGTTCTTCACCTGGAGGGTGGTTGGACACTGGAACAGGCTCCGCAGGGTAGTGGTCACAGCACTAAGCCTGGCAGAGTTCAACAAGTGTTTGGACAACGCCCCCAGGCACGTGGAGTGATTCTTGGGATGTCCTGCGCAGGGGCAGGAGTTGGACTTCGGTGATCCTTGTGGGTCCCTTCCAGCTCAGGTTGTTCCATGATACTGTGGTACCACTGAAGGGCCGCAGGTGGGTTGTGCCCCATAAGGGAGTTCTCTGCCAAAACCTGCCTGTGTCTTGGCTTTTTAGACTGCTTGAAGTGGCTGTACAGGTGTTTTATTGTCTAATGTTAGCTATGGTTCTCATTAGTAATCTGCTTCTGGCAATTAACTGTATCTAACTAAGATGTCATCAGAATTTTTGTTAAGGCTGTTAAGTGAAACATGGGTTTATGTCAGGTATTACAAACTACATGTTTAGTCTCACTTATGTCTGTTTCTGAAATGCCCTCTACTAACTGTCCCAAAAGAAAAAACCATTACTTTGAACAGTAGTAGATGAAGTATCCTACAATTCCTTATCAAAGCCAGTTCTCAGACTGAAAGTGGTCCTCCATTTACCTAATCCCCAACATGTCATTGCTCTTACAAGTAAAAATGTAAAATGATTTTCCAAAGTTTTGCTGCTTTGGGAAGAGATAGGGAGCAGGTTCCTCATTTGGAATGTGTTTTGCTGCCTGTACTGCTTACTAGCTTACATGGCTTGCAGCTGCTTCTGTGTGGGAATTGCATGCACAGAGGATAATATGTCCCCACCATCCATCTCCTGTGGGGTTGACAGCAGGTGTTTATCTCCTTTTCTATTCAAGGGCTGTTTGAGGTAAAAAGGGTATGACTGGCCTCTGTGGCAGTGATCTGGAAGCGCACTTGCTGTCTGAAAAGCACTTCCTTCAGGGAGTAAAAAAAAATAAAATTGATTATTTGGGTAGGTGAATCTCAAGTGGCTGGCACGTGGCAAAAACTGAGTAGTCAAATTCAAGCAAGGAATGTAAGAAGTTAAAGATTTGTATAATGTGACTGTCTGCAGGTCTTCTTCACAGGCAGCTGGTGAGAAAGGATTTGATTGGTTTTGGTTGTTAAAAGGTTTTGTGTAATTCTCCTGCTGTAGATGGTCTTTTCTCCAGGTAAACTGACCTAACTGTGTGCATGCCTGTAGGTATCGCTAAGCAACTGAAGTCAGTTTTTGCAAGATAGGGAGTTCTCAATGTCCCCTAATCTCAGGTAAGAGCCCTCAATTTGCGTCTTGGCACACTTTGAATCAGTAGGGAGTTCTTTCTGGTCTTGAAGATGTGGCCCCAACAAATTCAACAACAGAAGCAGGAAAAACACTGACTTTTAAAATATAAAACTTCTAGTTGAATCCAAAAAATTCCGTACAAGTAGTTGGTTTTGTAGACTGGAAAGATGATCCAACATAGTTCTTTATGATGTTGATACACTGTGAACCTACACAGTTGAAGATGAACTTACTTTGCAAATTGGATGCTAAAGCAAATTCAGCATCAATCATCAATATTTCAGTATTGGGAATGGAATAAAATCACTGAAAGAACTGATGCTTGGGCCCAAAACGTCATTGAAATCTTCCTGGATCATCAGAATAGATCAAAAGGGTTTTACCTAGATATTCTGATAGGTAACTTCCTGGTTCCACCATTTAGATCAAGGATCAAACTTGGGGTTAGGGATTCTTAATGGCTGTGATGCACCTCTGGTAGATCTGTGACTTGAGACGAATGGGTTGTGCAGTATGGCAATAACAACAACAGAAGAACTTCTGAAGTTACAAGACTTTCTTAATTTTTAAGCCTTGAGCCATGATACCTCTAAAACACACAGATTATTATTCATGTCCCTGTCACTATACAAAAGTTCCAGTAAGAGTGAAAAGTTATTTTTCAGTTAAAAAATTCTTATGATCTGTTGTAATTCTACCGTCCTAAATCCATTTCAATCTTGAGGGTACCAATATAGGTGTGTTAAGTCCAACATATTTTGTACATAATAAGTCAAGAAGGTATTGCTTCAAACTGTCAGGAAAGTTATGGTTTAACCAGGTGCTAGCAGGTCAGATTGATTTTATGTCTGTACTCCCACTTTTTGTCTGTTAAGGACAGAAGCTATGTCTCTTTTAGGCAATGGGATTATACAACAGAGCTTCACCCTGGCTGGAACTTTGTGTTTCCTCTAAATGTCTCCAATCCTTTCTATTTCAGTGCCTTCCAGCACTCCGTTTTCCCCTCATCCTCTTCAAACTAGCTACCCAGTGTATGATTCAACAGAAAAAAATTAAAATATTTTGCTATGTTTCCAGACATGACACTGCTCCTTCTAAACAAATTCATCTGAATGGTAGAATTAAGTCTTATTCTCTTTGTGCACATCAGAAAATGAAAGTGACTCTCAGCTGGGTTATAAATTTTAATTACCTGGATCTGCTGTTTTATCTTGTCAAAGAACTGGCCTTGACCATGTCTAACAGTTCTTGTATGAACAAAACAAGAAGTTGTGTGGCTGTGATTGTGGTTTTGTAGAGTGTTTTAGCAGATGATCCCCTGCTGCTCTTTAGAACTTGCATAGTTTGTCCTTGAAGAGAGGGATGAGGGAAGGGAATGGTGCTTAATATAGTCAGGTCCTCATGAACAAATTATAAAATAAAGTGGTAGCTTTTTTTCCAATGGATTAATTTTATTGGTTGTAAACAAAGATACATGAGGGGCTTCACAGCAGTTCTGTGAGTCTCTTCCAAAAGTGGCTGGTGGAAGATTTTAGTAGGACATGGCAGAACTTATCTTTTAACAGCAGTGGTAGTGCTTAGCCCCAGCATGTGCCGGACAGTTAACTAGTTGCTCTTAATATTTTGTGGATTTAAAAACTGGCTTTGCTGATGTTAAAATTAGATGGCATCTTTTGCTTCCTGCTGTCTCAGGCCATAGGATAGTACTTTCTGATGAGGGATGTTTCTGTGCTAAAACACAAGCCTTGGGCTTTGTTCATGACATCTGGCAGAATGCAGTTTGCTTTCAAAGGTTGCAGAGTTGCAGTCACAGGATTCCTTTCTCAATCGGAATATGGCAGTGTAGTAAAGCTGTTACTTCACATTGTGAATAGGAATGTTATTAGGGTCCTGCCTTCTAATTGAAGTACCACAGAGCTCCTTCTGGTATAAAGACACAGCTCTCTGAGTCTGACGCACTTTTGGACACTTGTAGATGGTATCATTTGGTTCTTTGCGTGTCTTCTATTCAAAAGGAATAAGGCAGTGTAAGGGGGTAAATTGAATAGTGGACAAGAACGTTCAGCCACTCTGGAATCAAGAACTTAATACTTCTTTCAAAAGAACTGTTCGCATTCATTTGTAGAGATGCTGGAATAGCATTTACTGAAAATTAGATGAACAGTGTGGTTTTGAGCTTGTGTGTGTTCTGTAAATGTTATGATCAGCCTCTTCACACATAATTTTTCAAGATATTCTGATTGATACTGCACATATTTCCCCATATGGAGAAGTTTGAATTCACAACAGAGAATTCAACACTTACTTTGAATATTTAGAAAAGATTTATACTGAAAGTGAATGTCTGCCAACAGCAATTCTGCTGAAAGATGAACGTTCTGTATTTTTTGCTGGGAAAATGACAGCTTTTCAGTGTTTGAAAATGTGAAATAAATGTGGTGAGAGAATAAAAGAAAAAATCCTGAACCTATTGCTTCCACTGTGAATTCTGTTCTTGTGGAAGTTGGGATGTTTTTTTCCAGTTTCGTGCTGGTTTACTCTTATTCCTACTTTGTTTTTAATTGTAAGACTTCAGAGTTTTTCCTTGAGGATGTTTTCTGGAAGTCTTAGAAGCATTTTGGGTGAATTTGATGGGTAAAAGACTTGGTACTTGGTGGAGGTTGTTTTTCTAAGTGTTTTATAAAATTGTTACATAATATAATTTGCATTTAATATATTATTACAGACAATACTGTTGATTGCTGTTGGGTCATGAAGAATCACAATGAGACAAGACCTGTAAAGATCCAAGGTGGCAAAAATGGCGTTTATCAAGGGTAGAAAATAAAGGTTTGGTAGTCACCATGAAAGGTGAGGCAGAAGGCTGTACAAAGCTGATTCTAAGGTCTAAATTTAAAGGCATTCCCAATATATGCCTTTTATAGATAGTCAAGATAAAATATTTGAATACCTAAGCTCTTATTCTAAGATCTGGTGTGGTGGGTTGACCCTGGCTGAATGCCAGGGTCAGATAGCAGCCAAAGCTATCTAGATAGCAGATAGCAGCTGCTCAGATAGAGCAGCCAAAGCTGCTCTATCACTGCACTCTTCAGCTGGGCAGGGGAGAGAAAATACAACACAAGGCTCATAAGTTGAAAAAAGAGCAGGAAGAGATCACTCACCAGTTCCTGTCACAGGTAAAATTTGGGGAATTGAATTCATTACCAATCGAATCAGAATATGATAATGTTCTGAGTAAAATAAATCTTAAAAACGCCTTTCCACCACCCCTCCCTCCTTGCCAGGCTTGATTTTACAACTGATTGTCTACCTCCTCCCTCTCCCTGAGGTGCGGGAGAACAGGAAATGGGAGTTACAGTCAGTTCCTCACACATTCTCTGCTACTGCTTTCTCTGCAGGGGCAGGGCTCCTGCTGCTGCAGCATGAGGTTCCTCCTGTGGGAGACAGTCTTCCGCAAACTTCTCCAAAATGAATCCTTCTCATGAGCTGAAGTTCTTTCTTTGTGAACTGCTCCAGTGTAAGTCCCTTTCCATGGGATGCTGTGCTTCAGGCACAGGCTGCTCCAGCGTGGATCCCCCACGGGGTCAGAAGTTCTGCCAGGAGACCGCTCCAATGTGGGCTTCCCACACGGTCACTGCCTCCTTCAGGCATCCATCTGCTCCAGCATGGGGCTCCTCCATGGGCTGCAGGGGCACAGCTGCCTCACCATGGTCTGCATCACAGGCTGCCAGGTTATCTGCCTGGAGCACCTCCTTCTCCTCCTTCACTGGCCTTGGTGTCTGTATTGCTGTTCTTCTCACATATTGTCACTCTGTTCTTCTCTGGCTGCAATTACTTCTGCACAACAATTTTTTTTTCCTTCTTAACCATGTTATCCCAGGGGCACTTCCACCATCACTGATGGGCTCAGGCTTGGCCAGCAGCAAGGCGGTCTTGGAGCCGGATGGCACTGTCTCTGTTGAACATGGGGAAAGCTGGCAGGTTTTCAGAGAAGCCACCCCTCTAAGCCCCCACCCTCTACCAGAACCTTGTTACACAAACCAAATACATCTGGTCAAAAAGGCTGAACTTGATTTGGATTAGTAGAATTTGTTTTAATGAAAGTCAGCATATCTGCAGTGTGTCTCCAGTTGTTTTCTTACATTTTTCAGGAATAAATACTTCATTATAATTACAGTAGCTGTTTAAATACTGTAATTTAAACTGTATACATCAGTAAAGTGCTGAGTGACTGTAAAAATTATGAATTAAAAGTTGAGCTTGGCTACTAGAATCCAAGTTATGAGTAGCAGGAAGCCTTGAGCAAGCTGAAGCTCAGTTTTTGTCTGCGGCCTTTTGACGGTTTTTGATGGCTCTGTTAGTGAAAAGAGATGTGCACAGCAGTTCTGAGCTCTTTATAGGGACATTGCAGAACTTCATGAAGGAAGTATCTGAGCTATGAACATACAACTAGTAACCATATTACTTATGTGTTTCAGCATATGTTAAAAGGTAGAGTCAGAACTCTTGAGATGCTCAATGAAAGTTGAAACAAGTGGGGAATCTGTCAAATAAAATTCAGTGTACTGATGAGAGGGAAGATCCTAAGAGATTCTCAATGTTTTGGTGAAGTGTAGAAAACTGATCTGCGTATTTGTGTTTTAGTGTCTAACCCCTTATCGGTTCAGTTGTGGGCTGTTTTGAGTTTTTTTCTGAGGGAGTTCAGAGCCACATGCAGGAAACTGCAGACCTGAGGCTTGCTTATATGAAGTACCTTTTGCAGCTCCCTTTAGTTATTTAGTAGAAATTTTCCACTGCTTTGTAAACTACAGCACCACACTTCCATATCAAGGGCCCTGTGGTAGGATACCTGACAGAAAAATACAAGTTTTTTGAGAGCAATGAACTGGTGATACCTTGGGAGACACAAGGATGGAAGAGGCTGTTGGGACTGAGAAAGTTACTATCTAAGAGTGGAACAAAAAGGAGAGGGAATTGGATCTTATTTTGATCATTAGCCTAAATTGAGAAGTCATATGAAGAAGAAGGTGAATATGGTCCTTGCTTTGAACTAATAAAATTATTTTCTAACCTTTTTATCCTAGATATATATGCCTATTTTTAGGCTTAGTTAAAGTCTATAGGCAGAACTTCTCTAACTTGCTTATTGCAGACATGTTTGTAGAGTGACAAATGGACAAAAAAAATCCAAATCGTATAACAGTTTACAAGGCAAGTTTTTCCCCTTTCCTAGACATGTGCCAATATTTTGAGGAGCTCTGGAACCAACACAGAAGATGATCCAGCAAATTTACATTTGTTGGAAGGAATCAGAGAGCAGAGACCTTTAGTAGTACTAGCATGAGTTGTACTTATGTAAAAATTCGGTAGAGGGCAGAGTTGAATTTGTGAACGAAGGAACCAGTGTAGCCCTGCAGAGCAGGAAAACTGGAGTTAATGGATGGAATAGCACCAGTTCTTAAAAACATTGTTCTGAAGAGCAGAAAGCACTACAAGTGATTGAAGCATTTGAGAAAGAACATTTACACTTTCATATAATGGTTAGCTATATGCAAGCTTAAGATCTAATACTTTCCAACACAGGAAAAGAGAGTTAGCACTAGCCTACTGGCTCAGTGAAGATCACCCGTAAAGACTCCTGTTTAGCATTCCAGATGTATAATTTGACACACAGGCATTGCATTAGGTTGTTCTGCTTTATTTGTCTTCTGAATCCAGTGTTCAGAGTTTATCCATGTCTACAAGATATTTTATTCTTCTTAGTGATACTTCTTGTCCTTAATAGTTGAGTATCAGAAGATCATAGCAGGAAAGATGTGTGTGCAAGGATCCTGTGTGTAAGGATCCTGTGAGGGTTTATTCTGCTTTCTTGACTTTGCTAAATTTGTTTTAACAAGAACAAGAATAGTTTGGATAAAATAAGGGGAAAAAAGTTGTTGGCTTATCTCCACTTATGTCGGTATTGAATTCTATTGTATGCAGTTGTATAAATTTGATCAATTTATAAAATTGTAGGACAACATTTACTAAGTGAAGATATTGTAGAGGTTAGATATGAGAGAGGTAGGGTAGGGCTAATGTTTTAGCATCATTTTTCTGCAAGGGTTCACTCTTTCATTTTTTTTTAACATGATTTTTTACCAAGATTTAAATAAATTTCACCATGATTTATTTTGCATTACTCTCTTTAACCTAAAATGTGGTGGTATACTTTTTAGACAGTTCTAAATGGTAGACAAAAATACACAGCTAAAGATGCCCAAACTTCAAATTATGAGCAAGTTTCTTAGTTTAGAATGAATAGCAGGTAGTATGAGTGATGCTGCAAAAGTAGTAAAGGTCGAAATACAAATTGCAAATCACATTCATTCATACAGTCAGAGTACTAATATGAAGCATAGAAAACGCCTGCATGCTGCCATTTTCCTGTCTGTGGTTAGTGACTGCATGCTATGCCAACACATTGCAGTTACCGAGAAGTTTATAGTTATATTTTACACTGAGTTTAAGAAAAACAATCCTTTGCAAGTATTGCACTGGTATTAAATGATTTTAAAATGTGTTCCCAGATTTTTAGTCAAGCGATGCATGTTTTCATTTCCATTGTGGTTTTCTTATTTTTGTTTATAAGCTTGGCAAGATGTTTGGGGTTTTTTTCTTAATATAATGTCAATAAGTTCTTGAGAAGAATAATTTAAATCTGAAAACAAACTTTGGTTTTTTAATTATTTTTTACTAAAAATGCAAGCAATATGGTGGCGTTATTTATTAAACTGAGCTCCTTGGATGAGATCTCTGTATTTGCTTTTATGCAGTATGAAAGATGAGTTGAAAAGGATTTCCGAAAATTTCATTTAATTCCTTTCAAAATTCTTCTCTGTCTGCCACACACAACCCTCAAAGTTTTCTTGATTTTACACTAAAATACAAGAATATAAATTAATTCTCTGGTTCCATAGAAAGGCGCCTTGGGAGTGGAAAAAGCTCATAGATTTTCATTGGAAACTCTCCTGTGGTATAATTAATGTTCTTTTTTACATAGTAACAAAACAAGTGAAAATGCTTCAAAGTCATCCATATTTACATACTGTGTCCAGAGTGTTTCTGGTATAACTGAGAATATAAACCAGTGTTCTCTATATATATTATAGCCTCAATTCCCTCAGATGCTTTCTGACCTCTTTTACAAAAGAACTAAAATTTTTGCTATCTTGTATCCAGTCCCATTCTCATTTTACTTTCTCTGGTAGCTCAAAAAACATTAATTGTAACAGGGTAAGTTTTTATACAAATTATCCTGATGAAAATTTCATCTGACAGCATCTCTGGCATGATTTCACTTTCCAACAGCAGACCTACAGCAACCTTTGCTGTACCTATATTGGCCAGGCTTGTGACTTCTGTGTTTTCAAAAAAATGCCTGGGGTTTTTTTCGATAAAATGTTACCAACACATCCAAAGCCAATAACTGTAGTAGTCATAAAAAGCAAGTCTAGTATCTATTTCCTAGTTATCACTGGAAAGTAGAGTAAATACAAGAGCTAAGGTGCTCCTGCAGTATATCAGATTATGCCAAAGCCGATCTAAATTAAAGAAGTATAGAATTTTTTTGAACAAATCCTCCAGCACTGTAATGTGAAGTTTATCTATACTTTTCCTTAAGAGGCCACTAGAGCTCTGCCTTTATGTCAGAGGCCTTGTGAAACATGAGACAGAGAGGTGACTTCAGGAACTAAATGGATGTCCAATAATCCCAAGCAGGAGTTTATCCTGAACAGTCAAAATCTTTATAGCTCAGTTTACAGTCAGCTGGAGATACTACTAAATACTTAGCAGAGATAGGATAGTGCTGAAGAGGAGACCTTATCCCACAAGTGTTTGTATGTCATTTCATGATTTGTGTAACTAGTATCTATTCAATCACTGACCATGTGGGATTCATGGAGCAGAGAACAGCTATATTTGTCCTTAGTCTATTTTTTTTTCCTTTGTGGCATTTTTAAGAAAAAACTAATACAGAAATCTAAGAGGCTTTAAAACATCTTTCCCGCTGTGCCCCCCTGCCTCCACAACTTTTCATGCCACAAACCAGGTGCTTTTCCACCTTGGTATCTGAAGCTTCTGCCTCATCTTCTAGAGGGATTAAACATCTAGTTTCATGTTTATTTGGACTTCCAAATGAATTTATTGTGCACTTTGTCCTGTTTACGGTTTGTTTGTATTGCTGAGCCAAGTAATTTAAATATTACATATGAGCAGCTGCACCTATCACCGCTTCTTTAAAATCAATTTACAGAGTATATGCTGTATTAATCTATTTTTTTGTTCATATGCCTTTCCTTTAATTTGCCTCATTTAGTCTTGTAGCTCTTCTGGATGATAATCCTCAATTTACTGACATTTCAAAAGTTCTCTGTTAACTTAGATAACCAAAGCATGTACCTATGAAACACAGTAAGATCATTAGGAAAGTTTTAACCTTGTTTTGAAAAACATGCTTTCTTTTATTCTCTCAAACATAAGCACTATCATAGCTTAGCCTGTTCTTATATATCAGGCTATTTTGATTCTCCACAGTTTTAAAATAAGCTGTTTTTCAGAATATTAGCTAGATGTGTACTGTCTGTGCATAAAAGGTGCAGAACCTTTTCAGAATCTACTGCAGACAGTTCGAGAACCTTCCATTTGACCAGCCAGGTCATACATCATGGAGAAAAAAAAAACTTTCAAGTCCATATAAGAATATAGGAACAAAAAAGAAAAGTAGCATGAGAAGTCTTGTAATAGACCTCGAAGTTTCTCTGCTTTAATGCCATTGATATAATTCTGGTTTTAAGTCTTATATGGTGCATGTAACTCTGTGAGCGAAGGCCTTGAAATTCATTTACTAATCACAGCTGTGTTAGGTACTGACCACTGAGCGCTGGACACAGAGTAGTGACCCATTGCTCCTTCACAGTAAGGAGAATGGAAGCCATTTCATACCCCAGTGTTCTGCAGCCACTGCAATGAGTCAGAGGTGTTACACAGTGTTAATTTTTTGCTCTCAATAGGTGCTAGACAGCAAAGGCTAGAAATGCTACTTTGAGAAGCGCTACTGTATATGTACTACATAGAATGGAAAAAAATCGTGTTTAGATTTTTGATCCTATACAGAATTACGTCTTCCAAGGCTGCTGGAAGGCAGTGTCCTGTTAATAACATTAATGACTTAAAATCAGAGTGCTTAGCATGTTTTTCCCCCATGTTGTATGGGGGCAATTTTTAAAGCTTGTTTGGAACAGGTATTTTTCAATAAGATGCCATCCACTGAAAATGGGTGAACAGTAGAAGTCTGGCTCAAGAGCTCCCAGGTTCCTGTAGATGGATATCCTTTGCTGAGTCTGCTGGCTGGACATCGTGAAAATCTACATAGGGCAGATGCTCAGTGTTGTGTACTATTAGTGACAGGGGAAAACAGTTCTCTGTGGAGAGTGTTATCCTTCAGGAAAGAAATGTAATTGATAATAAGCAAGGAATGTAGTTGTCATTTTCAAATTTGTTGTTATAATTTCTAAAAATCAGTAAAAGTAGTTGGCACATGACAGAGTGCCATCTGATCACTTGAGTTTTGCGAAGTGTTTTCACTACTTGTTTTGAGAAGCAATTGCATTTGGATTTAAGAAGTCAAAGGATCTCTGCTGCTTGTAAAACCAGAGATACCACAAGCAGTTGCTGCTTCCAGTGAAGTCCTACAGATGACTTGCTGAGCCAGTACCTGTAGCTGATTTTACTGCTCAATACACCACAGCACTTCTTGATTCCCACTGAGTTCATTACCTAACAGGACTGAGTAACTGCTTCCTTACACAGAGACACGAGTTCCTCTTTCCCCTGTTGCTGCAGTACCTCCTGTTAGTACAAGGGCAACAAAAGTGGGTGTCTGTGCTTCACAAACAAGGTAAAAGTTCCCAGGGAGTTTGAAACCATTCCTCTTTTTCACACATCAAACATTTTGCTTCCAGTAATTGCAATTAATTCAAGCACAACAATAACATAAAAATATCTGGAAAACATAGTCAGGAATGTTCCAACAGATGCATTTGGATGATGAAACTTTCCTCTCTTGGAAGAGAACAGTAATTCATAGCTGAAGAACTTAAAATTACACAGAAAAAAAATCTCCCATTAGCATGTCAGTATTCAAAGGGGAATTTATAAGCAAGGTTTCAGGCTGACCAAAAATCTTCATAGTATTAGTTTGCTGGTTTTGCTATTTCTCTAAATGTGGTTCTTTTTTTACTTCAGCAGAGTCATCAATGTGTTGAAGACATAAATTTGAAAGGTGAGGAACTAGTGGAAGAGTTGCAACTTTTTGAAGATACAAACCTTACTGTACTTTGCTTGTTGCATACCTGGAAAGTAATAAAGGGTATGTATGGTTTCAGGTTTGTTTTTAAAACTTCTGCTTATATTATGAAGTATTGATCTTTTTCAGCAGCCTCGACAAATTCATTATCAAAGCATGTGACTGAAATATGCTACAGGTGAAGAAGAAGTAGACATGAAGTTTCAATTAAATTTGAATTGTTTGGATGTTATGACAATTGAAAATGAAAATTCAAAACTTGTCATATAACTAACTGCACTGACATTTGTTACATCAGTTAGTGTCACTTTTTTTTGGAGGGAAGGAAAGTTAGTTTTGTAATTTGCAGTCTTTGTATAAAGGAAAAGAGAGTATTTAATTCACTAGTTCAAAGCATGTTTTTTTTGGGGGAAAAATTACTTCTTGATGTCCGTGCATGACAAGATTTCTTTTTTCTTTGTGAGGAAGTTCTCAATAGTTATTTTGACCTTTCAAGAGTAACTTGTAAGCATTCAAAATCATAAAGTTAACTGGGATTCCACCATCTTAAAATATTCTTTGCATAGTAATATTTGGAAAATCACGGTTCAGTTTTGCTCATGTTAATGCGTAACAATCAACAGTACCTTCCCCTTCCCGATAGATGTACACTGGCAGTTGTTACAGTTAGGGTGTTACTATTTAGGTTATTGGTTGATTATTAATAATTATTTTAATTAGGTTTATTTAACTCTATGAACTTTTAGTTCAAAATAGTATGGAACATGAAAAAATGTACCAAAACTAAGAATGTATTGACACCAAAAATTAATTTTGATTGCACTCACTTCAGTGAGTTTATATGGTATTAGGCTCAAAGTATCACTCAAGCTCTCAGTTACTATTCTAAGTGAAGTGTCAAGGATAACTTTTCCATAACTTTTCAATAACTGTGCCAGATTTTGTAGATAGAAGCAGTAGATAGCATTTAACACCTAAAAGTGTTTCTAGAAAGTAGAATGAGCATTTTAGCCATGAGGAGTATGTTATGTGAAGGAGTCATTTTAGTTCAGAATGCTGAAAAAGTGAGTTTTAAGATTATTTCCTTGATTCTGGAAAGTAACAATGTCTGCAAAGAGAGATAAGCAAAACCTTTTAAAGTAAAAGAATAGAAAACCATTTAAAATTTGAGAATTTCAGGTGGCATTGGAGCAAATAGAAATTAGATGATTGACTGAAACTTGTTTATTTTTGTTTCTTCTCTGTAGGAACTTCATTCACACTTCATCAAAATGCAGCGGAGTCTATTACATGGTGCATCTCAGCTCGCGCATGGGACGTGTTGGTTTTTTCCTCACACTAGTATCTTTCAGTGCTTAAAAGGACAATCCATGTTGTCTAATGTGGGATGCAAAGTGATTTTGGCACTGGACCCTCCTAAACGATGTCTTCATGAAGGTGCAGCACACTTTGCCTCAAAGAAAACTGCTTTTCCATCACAGCCAGCAGACATTTCTCACAAAGAAGAGAGAAATCCTTTGCCTTCGGCCACTGATACACCCAAGCAGAGTCCTGCAGAGTCAGATCCTTCAGATCCTGATCCATTACAAGACAAATCAATCAGTCTTGTTCAGAGATTCAAGAAAACTTTCAAACAGTATGGAAAAGTCATGATTCCAGTGCATATTCTGACTTCCACTGTGTGGTTTGGATCCTTTTACTATGCAGCCATGAAGTAAGTTGATACTTTGTTGCAGTGCCCAATACCATGCTTGAATTGAGTCTGACTTCCACAGGTGAAAGGACATATAAATTATTATTGCATGTTAAAAAGTGCCCTTATATGTAGTAAGGAAATGTGGGTACATTTTTAACTAAAGCATAAGATTAATATTTTAAGTATATAGGATGCATGAGAGTATCATATACACACTGCTGTTGTCTGGTTATTGCTGTGTACTAGATACGTTGCTAACGTTTGAAGGAATGCTCATCTCCCCAAAATTATGCGTAGACGTAAACAGCATTGAAATTATTAGTAACCTCTCAAAAAGTAAAGCTAGGGATTTGGAATCTTGGTTATGAATTACTAGGTGAGATCTTTGTAGACCTTTTTCTGCTGTTGGACTTGGGGTATTTCACCACCTCTTCCCTGTCTCATCCCCAGTCCTCCCTCATCATTGGATTTTCATATCATTCACCTCACTTAGCTGCTCACAAGCTGTGTATATCCTTTCCTTTTTTAATTCTGTTTCCTGTCTTTCCTGCCATCCCCTGAAAAAATTGCTACAGTGGGCCAGACTTTTTAATTGGAAATTAAATATTTGTATGCTTAAAAAAAAAATGAATGAAGTATTCTAATTCTAGTTTCTTTTACTTATAGCATGAACCAGATACTGTTCTGGAAAATGGCTTTATTAGTAAAAAAACTACTACATCAAGTATGAGCTGCTAGTTTGCTAGTTCAGATGAAAGACATTTTATTTATCTGCAGATAGCTTTGCTAAATTTGCTAAATATGAGCAAATGTTTATCTCTGGACTGCTAGCGTTGTATATTTAATAATAGAAAGCATGAAACAAGGACAGTTTGTGGTGGCAAGGATGGGACTCTGACATCAGAATGCCTTTCTGCACAAGTGTTTGTTTTAGTTACTCTAACCAGCTGGCATAATTGCCCTTTCTGGGAGCTATAGATCCAAATGTCATTCTAAATTTAGTTCATGTCAGAGGAATAAAGGTCTTGAGCTATAAAAGTATTTTGCTTTGAATTAATTCAGGTTGATGCTTACATCCAGACGTTTCAGATTGAGTGAAGATTACTTTTCTTGAAATTCTCAAGCTAGCTGCCAAAGTAGGTATTTGGCAGATGAAAACAACTGAAATATTTAACTAGAAACTAATTATAACAAAGTTGCGGTTTGTCATGCCACAAGAGCAGCATCCTCTCGAAGTGGAAAAATAACTTTCAGAATTACTGCTCATGATATGAGACTAAACAGCAGTGGTTTATGAAACAGTGCAGTTGGTGCTGTATGTCTGATCTTACTAGGTCTCCATTTTCTACTCTGGGAATAGGCCTTCAGATCGTAGGTTCTACTAACTGTTAGTAAATTACTGCCTGTTGTTGTTCCTAATGCTAAAGTGACCGCATGCTCAGAAGAACGCTTAAATTATTAGGTAGAAATGGATAATGATACTAATAATACATCTCTAAATATTGGAAAGTCAGATCTTCTGTAACTGTGTGTAGTTTTCTACTGTAATATAAAGGTGGGCTTTCCTTTTTCCTTTGGTGCTGATGTTAGCCTCCCTGGGTAACAGATAGAAATAAATTGTGACAGGTGCTTCCTTCACCCATCTTGACACCTTATATTGACGAGGTAGAGCAAGTAAGCACAAAGCCCCTGAAGTCTTGTCCATATAGCAGTTGTTTCTGCTTCTTTAGCCACACCCATTTGTTTGATTTATTTGGAAGTCAATGGAGAACATTATCTGAAATTTTAAAAAGAAAAAAAAAGTAATTTTAGGCAAAACAGAACATAAAATTGAACCTGCACAGCTGGAGCCTGAGTAGCTGTCTTACCACCTTTATATCTACTTACCTTCAAATGTACACTGGTGCACAGGTGAGTTAGAAGCTACTTAACCCAACAGGGATAAATGGGTCACCTTTTGCAATGCTGAAAAGAACATTAATTTGCCTGTATGTTGAGAAATAAAATCCTGGAAGTATATTGCTTAGATGAGAAAACCTCTTTGCTCTCAAATTACAGAGTTTGTGTAATAGAGTTAAAGAATGAAAATAGTGCTCTAAATAATTATTCAGATTTCAATTTCCAATTCAATTTACCAATTTTTTTCTCCTTTATAGTGGGGTGAATGTGGTTCCATTCCTAGAGTTGGTTGGCTTACCAGACAGCGTAACAAACATCCTGAAAAATTCCCAGAGTGGAAATGCACTAACTGCATATGCATTGTATAAAGTAAGTATAACTATAGTTTGTAAATAAGCTGCTAAGCTTGCCTGGTGAACTAAACAGGGTTTACTTGTTTATAGCAGAAAGAATTATCTTTCTTAGATAGTTACACGTACTTGAGCATTCATTTTTTGTAGTAAAAATAGTTGCATGCAGGTTGATATGTGTTCTGTGTGCTTCAAGTAGTCTATCTGTATTTCTAAAATAACTTCTTTGCTGCAGAACTATTGTCTGCCCTCTAAGATTTAATTACCACTAAGTTATTCTGTATCCTTGACATAATTAACAGGGACAAAGAGGTAAATTCTAAACTTCTTGAATTCCAGATAAAAGTACAGTTATTTTTATCCTAGAGAATTCTCTAGTTTGTCTTCCTATCTTAGTTGTACCTCATTGTCAAGTGTTTTCATTGTCCATTTGAATCAATAACTTACATTCAGGCATGGGTGTCTTTTTATTGCTTTATATGTGCACAGTCTGTGTTTGGGAAACTTGAATCATGTCAGATCATGCAAAAACAAGGTATTGTATTTGCTGTACATGCAGCTATTTGTTTTGTTTACAAATATGATGTGCTTCTTACCTGTCATTTAAAGGGGCTGTTTTCCCAAATAAAATGTGAAAGTGCTACTCTTACCAAATATTCTGGTGCCTAAAAAAGACCAATAAATAAATGTGGTTATATATAAGGATATTGTTATAGCTGGAAGATCTGACAGTGTTGGAAGAAACTCAGTGTTCACATACTGTCTGTTCTGAATTGCATTCTGAGATGCCTAATGCTTGTCCCACAAACTGCACAGGAAGGGTTTGTGTGATGTTACCTGTTTTGGGGTTTTTTTGGAAGTTTAATGCCCTTGCTGGCTCTGTCAAAATGATACTTTGAGTAGACGGTATGCATTTCTGGGGGATGCACTGCAAATTGGCTTATTTCCTTATACATTGAAGATATCTTTAGAATCTGACACTGGTCAAAATAAAATTTTAACATTAAAAATACGTTTTGTTGGATATTATTGTCCGTTTTATTTATGCAGTGTGTTCTTTGGTTTCTTTAAGATTGCAACTCCTGCCAGATACACTGTGACTTTGGGAGGAACATCCATCACTGTTAAATATCTGCGTAAGAGGGGCTACATGTCCACACCACCACCAGTAAAGGAATATCTGCAAGACAGGATGGAGGAAACAAAAGATAAAATTACGGAGAAGATGGAGGAAACAAAGGATAAAATTACGGAGAAGATGGAGGAAACAAAGGATAAAATTACAGAGAAGATACAAGAAACCAAAGATAAAGTTTCATTTAAAAAAATAAAGGAGTAGGAGAGATGCTTAATTTTTGGATATATCAAACTTAGCACTTTAACCCCTTGAGGCAGGATATGCAAAGTGCACTTCTGAGCTTTTTTTCTTTACTTTTTTTTTTCTTTTGTCTGGAGACTACAATTGCTATGTGGATTTAAAGGTTAAAGTTCCCTGGGGGAGAGGTGACAAAATCTCAGTTTACAGAAGATGTCGATCTCATATTAGAAGTTAACATGTCCATCGGTCATAGTGTTAACAGTTACTCTTCCCTCTTCTTTTTTTTTTTTCCACACCCTCCTCCTCAAAATGAAGATGGTTTCTGCCAAAAGCCACTGCTTTATTCCTCTTCCATCGTAGTGCACAGCCATTAGTCCACTAGACTGAACCTTCCATTAAATGAGAACGGGAAGGGCAACATATTTAGGTTTTTAGAGTATGTGGACCCAGGCTTCTTCAATCGTGATCATCTCTCAACTTGGAGACAGACCATTGTCACTGATACTGCACATGAAGGAATTGATGGATTAGATATTCAGATGGAATGAATTACAATGGCTGCATTGACTTCAGCTGGGCTGCAATAGTTTACAGGTTGAGACTATGAATCCTTGGACAGCGCATGTTTTCAGAAATCTCAACTGAAAGCTACAGGAAGATGAGTTAATCACATTAGCCATACTGTCAAGTACACTTTGTTTCCTAAAGATGATTTACAGTAGGAAGTCACTAAATGAAGATAATAATTGTATATTAAAAACTAGGATTTGTTTATTGTGTTACAGTTTACAAACCTGCTCTATTTCATTTTTGAGACAAAAAAAGAGCTTGAAAGAGAAATTTATTTGAGAAATTGGTGTACTTACGGGGCTTTTTAAACACATAGAAAGTTAGAGTTAAACCCCAAAAGTTCCTCCTGCTATTCAGAGGTTCCTCAGACTTCAGCAGAACAACCTGACTGAAGTAAGCATGATTTTTGAGATAGTGATCACAGTCTACCAAACTTTTCTTCCCCTAGATTTTCTTAAGTCAAGCAAACACTTATTCGTGGCTGAAGGCTGAAATGCTGCCTCGGAGATGTCATAAAGGACTAAAGTTGAAATTTTTATTTGACTGGGCAGGCAAACTTCTCTCGGTCTTACTCAAATGTAGGCTAAATTGAAGTGTGTTTTTCCTGTTTTTACTACAGATCTCACTTTGTAGCAACTCTGCATGTGTATGTTGTTTAACAAAGGTGCTTTTTTTGCAGGGGGATATGGGGAAGCAACAGAGTTGAACCCTGACTGTTCTAATTGACTAGAGTAAAAGAATATTAAAAGAATATAGCTGATGAAGTATCAGCTCTGTCCCAGTGTCCAGTTTTCATTCAAGTCACTGAGGGCCTCTCCGTGTTTAAGTGAGTTGAGCTTCATTAACTGAGTTGTGCAGGATTGATTACATACTTCTCTGCCTCTGTCCACATGTCAAATAGTAACTGCAATCTAATGCCTACCTCACAGGGATGTTGTGAGGAATAATCATTGTATATTCAGTGACCTGAAGATGTAAAGTGCCATGTTTCTGATAAACATTATTAAAAAAATATTTCTGTGAACTCTTAATGCTGCTGAGATAAATACTGCTGTAGGATTGGAATTAAGAGATGCTATTTCATTTTTAAATTTTAGTGTACTTGTCCTTACTGTCTTCTTGCCACATTCTTCTGATGTTGGCAGTTGTTCTGGTTTTCCACTTTTGGTGTTACCAGTGTCTGCAGCATCCTGCAAAGCCCAAAGTCTGCCTCAACAATCCTGCATGGTCATTCTCAGTCTGGTGCCAAATGTGGGACCCTCATGGGGCAGCTCACAGGATCCATCTCTTTGTTGCATGTGGCAGGGATTGCACAGGAGCACCTTGGTGTCCTATGATGATGTCCTAGCCCTCAGGCATGTTAGAACTTGTTCATTACACACGGTACTCCTTTCTTGCCCTTCCCCTTGTCCTGCTGGCCAGTGATCACTCCAGTGTTTACATGATCCATCACTACTCCTGCTGAGTACAAAAGCTACATGCAACTGACTGTTCTACATGACCACTTCTGCATCTGCAGAAAGAGCTCATAGTGATTAGTGGCAGGTGCCTCCTCTGTGTACTGTTTGGTTAATTTTGCAGCATGAACAAGCTCAAGAAGTTTCTGGGACAGCCACATCCTCCACCCAGGCTGTCAATTAACAAAGCACACAATTCCGTGGATTGTTCTATACAAAGCAGGAGGGAAAATCTTCAGGACTTTGAAAATCTGACCTGGACAGCTTTTGTGACAATTAGTCAAATGCTTGGTTGTACTGGTGACCTTGTTTCAAATTTGCCTTGGGTGCAATCAATGCATTGCCTCATTAGCACAGACACTGGTGGGGGGGTTCCTTGGCCTCCCAGTGAATGAATGTTAGTCCATCAGGTGCCCAGCGGGTACCTGGCTACAATGCAGTTGTAATTGTAGGATAAAGTTCACTTTCATCCTGTGTCTCACTTATAATTTCCATAGGTCTTTGCACAATACTAGGGTGCAGTTCTTCACAGTAAGACTTAGTGTCATGCTGCATGGCTGGAATCCAGGGTCCACCACACTTTGGAGAGGCAGGGTGCCCAGGCTGTGCTGACAGGGCTGTGCTGGGGCAATTGAGAGGGTACCTGGGGACAGCACAGGGTCTCCTCTTACTGGTGCCCAGCCAGCACAGTTGGCAACACAGGAAATGGAACAGAGGAGTAGGTGCTATGCTATGGCCTGGGAAAGCAGACAGTTTGGCTGCAGCACCTAGAGCTGGCACTGAGGTAGCCCACAAGTGTCAGAACCCAAGCAGAAGCTGAAGTAGTGCCCAAGCAGGACCTGGGACCAAAGTTATGGCTGAGAGTCAATGAAGTTGCAACTTGCAATGGAGCTGGACCTGAAATTGGGAGAGCACTCAAATGTAAGCCTGAGCAGGCTGGGCCCACAATTGGGCTAGAGGCAAAGTCGCAACCCAAGATGAGAGTACATGCTGTGATCAGAGCAGGGAATCAGTGCCAAAATTGGGGCCCCAGGATGGAACTAGATACCTAGTCAAAGTTTGAGCAGAGGCCAGACCTGGAATCACATCCTGAGATGGGGCTGGAGCTGAAGTTGCAAACCAGTGGAGTCAGAGCCAACATCACAACTCACTATCTGGCAGAAGCCTAAGTTGTGGCTCAAGATAGAGAGACAAAACTGTAGCCTGAGCAATGTCCAGAGCAGCTGAAGATGGGCCCAAAGTAACATCCAAACAGGAACTGGAAAAAAAATCACAACTCTATATCAAGCCAAAGCAGCAGTTGCCACCTGAGGTAGTGCCAGGGCCAAAATAACCCATGATGGACTACTACCAAAGCTGTGGCCAGAGGTGGCAGCCAGAGCCTACACTGCTGCCCAGACAGCAGCCAGAGTGGCACTTGCTGCCTAAGCATGGACCAGAGCCAAATTTGAGTTGGAGGCAAATAGTGGCCAAGATAGGTCAGGACAGCCGTATATGGGACTGGAGCTGAAGTCATTACCCAAATAGGGGCAGGAGTGGGGACCAGAGCTGAAGCCCTGATCCAATAACTGGACCAGAGTTTAAGTGCCCTCACATTAGACAGGAGCTGAAGATGTGGCTCAAAAATAGCCACCATTGCTTGAACATGGAACAGGGCTGAAATCATTGCCCAATAAGGGGTCAGAGCCAAAGCTGCAGCCTGAAATGGGTTAAAGCAGAAGTCATGAACCAAGCAGGGACCAAAGCCAAAGCTGTCACCCAGTATCGAACCAGAGACAAAGATGTGGATCGTGAGGTGACCAGAGTCAAAGTCACATCTTGGTATGGGACTGGAGCCGAAACAGCGGCCAAAATAAGAGCTGCAATAGTCTCCCAAGCAAGGTCACAGCCAAAGTTGTGTTCTATTTTCAAGTTGTTGACAGAGGATCTGGCCAATATCAGGCCAGTGATTAAGTCACTGCCCAAATTTCTAGGGCCAGAACCAAAACTGCAATCAGATATCAGTCTGGAGCCAAAGCAGCAGCCCTAGATGTGAATGAAGCCAAATTTGCGGCCTGAGCAATAGCTGGAGCCAAAGCTGTGGATGAAGATGTGGCTGGAGACAAAGTCACAAGCCAAGATAGGGCCAGAGCCAAAACCATGGCCCAAACAGTGGCCAAGTCACAGTAGTCTCCTGAGGAGGGGTCAGACCCAAAGCCTGAATAGAGCCAAAGAAGCCGCCTGAACAATGACTGAAACCCAAGTTGTGGCCAAAGATGAGGCTGAAGCCAAGTTTCAGTCCAAGATGGGGCTAAGTAAAAATCTTGGCCCAATATTGAGTCAGAGCTGCAGTAGCAGCCTGAGGTAGCTCAGAGCTGAAATTGCTGTTCAAGGTGGGGTAGGAGATAAAGTCTCACTCTGATATCTCTACAAAGCTGAGATCAATGGCTCAATTTGGCACAAGGCCTGAAGTTAGAGCCCAAGTAGGGGCCAGAGCCAAAGTTGTGCCCAATATCAGGCAGGACCCAAAGTCACAGACCAAGACAAGGCAGAGCAGAGTCAAGGACCAGCCAAGGGCAAAATAGACATGGGAGGCTGAGCCGGAGCTAAAGTCACAGCCCAGTATCAGGCTGGGGACAAGTTCATGTCCCAAAATGTCCCAAGTTGTAGCTCAGGATGGGGCTGTGATGATTGCTGAAGATGGGGCAGGAGACATGGTGATGGCCCAAGAGGGCTTTGATCTTTACTAACAGCCTGAACAGAGGTCAAGACCTGAAGTCACAGCCTGAGACGGGACCAGAGCCAAAATCACAACCCAATCAAGAGCCAGAGCTTAAGTCACAGCCTGCTATCAACTTGGAACTGAAGCTGTGGCCTGAGATAGGGCTGGAGCAGGGGCTAGAGCTGAATTCACAGCATGATACACAGCCAGAGCCAAAGCTGAAGCCCAAGTACTGGCCCCAAACAGACAGGAGCAAAAGTTGAAGGCCAAGATGGAGCTGAGCAGAAACAGCAGCCCAATATTGGGCCAGAGCTGAATTTACAACCTGAGAAGGACACAGTCAAAATGGTGGCCTGAGATGGAGAGGGGGTCAGAATCAAAGTCAGGGACACAGTGCTAAAGTCATGGCCTGGCATCAGGCTGGAGCTGAAGTCTCCGCCCAGCAGAACCATGAACTGAGCAATAGCTGGAGATGAAGCAGTGGGTGAAAACAGGTCCTGTCAAAATAATGGCCTGAAGAAAGAGCCAGTCGCAGTTGAAATTCATGCCCAAGCTGAAGGTGCAGCTGAGCCTCCCAAGCCATGCTGGAGTCAAAGCTGTGACTTGATAACAGGCCAGAGCCAAAATAGTAGCCCAAGATGGGGCTGGAGCCAAAGCTGAAACACATTCTTTCGATTGTGTCCCATTCAGGGTGTCAGCTTAGAGCATTGCACCGCATTCATCCTTGTTCATCACTTACCATCAGCAACTATAATAATTAGAGAATTGCAATTATCCCCTGGCAATTAGCTGCTGTTTTCATGATCTTCTTAAGTAGAAAGAATACACATTCATTTCATAAGCCTGCAGGGCAGCATGTAGTGTTAAGTTTGGGCTTGAGTTTGATGAGTTGATTGGACAGTCATAGAAGAGGGAACACAGAGAGAATACTCAGCCTCATTTGGGAATGAAAACCAAAATCAACCAAAACCCCCCAAAACCAAACCAAAAATCACAAACAAAAAACCCCACAAACAAAAAATACTTAATACAACAGGGGAAGAGTTTCAAAGAGATGTAATCAAAGAAAGATTTCTAGCTGCTTCTGGGTCTGACCAAGGGGCCAGAAAGAGACTAAACTGCAAAGCAGAGGAGACCCTACCTTTGTTAAATTCTTCAGCATTGTTTCTTAAGGTTGTGTTTTGTTGTTAAGACACTGTTTAAAAAAAAAAACAAAAAAAAAAAACCACAAAACAAACAAAAAAAAAAACCCCAGCCTGAAGAGCTGCTGCTTCTTCTCTGCAGAATTGGTATAACTGAAACTGCTTTGTGCTTTGCAGGTGCCAGACAGAAGACATCCTCCTATGAGTCATGAGCTTCTCTGAGCTATGTGAGTGTTCAGAGAGCACTTGCACCTCATTGATACAGCAGCAAGTACAGCTCGCTCTGCCCAGGGGTAATTGTGGTTGTGACAATGTCCACCTCTGGAGGTGGGGCCCCACTTCTCTAAACCTTGTCTGCTACCATAAAAAACAGTCCAACACATGAAAACAAAGGTTCAGGTGCTCTGAGAAAGTAGTACTGATGAGCTCAGGGTGAGAGCAACGGGTGATGCTGCCAAGATCTCATTTGTAACCTCTGGGCTTCAGCACTCCCTACAATAGTACAGGCTGCTCAGGAAGTGGTGGAGTCACCATCCCTGGAAGTATTTAAATGCTTTGTAGATGCAGCACTTAGGGACATGGTTTAGCGGTGGACTTGGAAGTGTTAACAGTTGGACTTGATGATCTTAGAAGTTTTTCCAAACTAAGTGTTAGAGTTTCAAAACTAAGCTGGAATTCCTTCCAGAAAGCTTGGAGCCAACGCCTCAACCTCGGTAAAGATGTTTAACAAAAGAGACAAAAGACGTGCATATGTTGATATTATCTGCCTTGGCCAGGTCTTTGTTTCGATCTTCCCCCAGCAGGGGAGAGAGGGGGAAGGGGTTGGTATTTCTGGCTTTCTGCGCAGGTCAGGGA
>JAWWMP010000081.1:97007925-97028041 GCA_035047865.1 Dendrocincla tyrannina
TCTAATTAAAGTTCTGTTTTCTAAATTCAAAGGAGAGGGATTATTTCTTGGCCAGCATAGATATCTTAGTTCTCCCTTGAACTAAGACACTAAGTACTTCTATTCTAAGAGTAACTTATGAACTGCACATTGATATTGTTGTGTTAGGTGGAGTAGCTGAAGGGGTAGACTGCTGCCAAACACTGTTTTGTTAACGTTGTTTCTCCAGTGCAATAAATCCAGGTTTAGCATACTTAGTACCAGATTACATGTGCCATGGCTTCCTAACATGTACATTTCAGTATGGTCTTATAATGCTGGAACATGCTAAAGTTTTAGAGTCAACTCCATTGTCAGTCTGACTCATTATAGTATCAAATAGTCTGCATACTCTTTCTTTTAATCTCATGATGAATCAAGGATTTTATGTACTCTTGCAATCTGACTAAAGTCATAAAACTAACATAGTTTCACTTGAGATGTTGTGCTTGAATCCATCTGAAATGCAGTTGTGCTGGGTGGCTAGTAGTGAAACAGATACAGCACTGGTAATTTCAGTGGGGTATCTGCAAAGCCTCTGTGACCTAAAGAACCATGGAGAGAGCACAGGCTCCTTGTGAACTCTGCCTTGACCTGGCCTTTGTGCTTACTGACGACATCCCATCTAGGGTCTCAAAGCAGATGGAGACAAAAATGCAGATCCAGCATTAGGTTCTAAAAACACAAGCTGCAAGTCCATAAATGCCAAAAGAGTTGCCAGAGATCTTGTAAGGACATCTGAGAGAAAGTGAGAGAAGTTAGAGATGAGAAGTGATGCTTCACTTGCCCTTCAGGCTTAATAGACTCTGTGGTAATCATTGCCAAGTACCCTCAGCTGGCATTAACAAACACCTCCCACCAGTGCATTTGTACCCACAATGCTGCTTTTTATCCAGGCACTCCCCCAGTGCCAGCTTGGAGCACCTTTCCCCCAAAAAGCAGGTGCCTGCACACAGCTGTGGCCTTCAGCCACCTCACAAATGTGACAGCTGTGTTTTAATGCAGAAGAAGACACTTTGTACAAATTTTAGTGGAGGAAGGGAAATTTCTCAGCCTCAGCTGACTGATGACTAATGATTCAGTTTACCAAAGACCTGCATTTGATTTTGATCCTCAATTAGATTAGAAAAGCCATGAAGAAAGATAATGCAGTATAATTTTATACAAAGAGTACTCAAAGTTCTGCCTGTTGTCACAGTATATTTTCTATTACTGAATTATTGTGGACTAGTCCTCTATTTAAGCAATTTGCACACCTCTGCACAGTATGTACCCACAAACAGCCAATCTCCTTCAAAAAAAAGTCAAACTGCCAGTGCACAAGCAGCACTCAAACTACAGCTGCACCATTTACTCTCAAGTATGGTTTTACTGCAGACAGGCATTTTACTTCTCCTGTACTACTGTCACATGGCGATTTTAGCATACCTGATACCATTTTCCTGACAGAGCACAATTTTACAGTGAAGTGCCTGTTTGCCCTAGCATATGGCTGGAGATAGCTTGCATATTATCATATCTAAAGCTATAGTATCAGCAGAATATGCAGCATAATTTTAAAAGGTGAGTGGGCTTGCATGTTGAGTAGTTAATGTAGTTATCACTCAGTCACAGGGCTTTCAATGTTTGCCAATTCAGCCCTCGATGAAAGGCTGTGACACCCAATACTGCACCACTGACTTCCCAAAACAAATACAGTCAAAGTCGCTATCAGCACCTTTGATCTGCAGAAGAAGTTGGGGGGGAGGGCGAAGGAACCAGACTGACTTTGCAGTCCTCAGTCTAGCCTTACCTCTGAGGCTTTTCCTGTCAAAACATTAGTGGAAGTTACCAGCTCATCAGCTTTTCCCCCTGGAAGCTATAATGTTTGCATCTGTAAGCAAATTTATAGCACAATCCTAACCCCATTGTCAGGAAAGAACTAGCGCCTATACATTCTGCTGTTGCATAAACCCTGCTGAATGGCTATGCAAGTATATTCATGCTTTTGACTTATATGTCTTTTTCACCAAGTAAAGCCAACTAGGACAAACGTAGCTCAGCTAATGAAATATTCACAGCATTGTAACACAATTACACATGTATGCATATACACAGGGACATGTAATAAGCAGGAACATTCTCACTGCTTTGAGATGAAAACGGCTTTTTTTTCTTTTCCCCTAAGAGTTTCTTGCTGCCCAGGGTTAAATGCAGGTCAAGCCGTCTGAGCCCATGTCTGTGGCACACAGAGCAGGATTAAACTGGAATTTTCCACCCAACTCGACTGTCAATCACTGTAATGTCTGCAAATGTTAAATTAATCTGGAGTGATCTCGTATTGGCATCGACAGGAGCTTCTAGGGCTCAGGGGTGGCATTTTGGCCCCCATGAAAAAGGTGCCCTCTTTCTCTGGACAAGAGGTGGCTATATCCTGGCTGCTTGCTTAAAGCCCTGCGACTGCCAACCAACCAGAGAAAAATAGCTCGGTATGAGACAGGAGTATGTGCATGTTAGAAGTGAGCAGAGGGAAACTACACCTCACAGGTGGAGGAGCAATTGAGAACCGTGGCAATGGAAAGGTTATTGCCAGCATCGCCACAGGCTGCACTGAGACCTGGCATGTACTTCTTAATGCATATTTCATCATCTTTAAAATAGTCTTAGCATCTTTCTGCTGCTGTTCTGCAACACACTTCATAGTGCAACCCATTAAGGAACACAAAATATTTTATTCTAAGCATCTTCTGGTTTATACATTAGTTCCTTTATTAGGGAGAACCAGTCTTCAACATACTCCCCTCTAGCCACAGTAGCACATCCACTGGCATCCCAGTAAAGCTGCTTACACATTAGCATGTGGTGGTTATCACTGGGCCAGATCATACAGTCCTGCCAACTTAAATTATGTATTAAAGGCAACTTGGAACACCTAAGGCAAGCAGAAATTTGCAGCTAAGTAGTAGCAAGTACAGCGTTTGGTTTCTCTCTAATGTTTTGGCACATTCTGGGGACAAGTAGTGTTACTGACTATACAGGACACTGAGAAACTCAGTTCATCAATTTTACCACATGCAAAAAATTCAGTATTTCAGCTCTAATCCTCACTCTCAGGCTCTCAGGAACAATGATTTGGCAGTCAGTTTGGAAAAAAATGTAGAAAACAAGGCAAAAAAAATTCATGCAAGTTTTTATCTTAGTCAGTGCTAGACTTCTGCAAAAGCAGCACAATGCAAACTGCACAAAAGCAAGGCATCCCAGCAGTAGAAGCGAGCTATTAGAGCAGGGTTCAGCAGTAAGGGTTTTAAAATGTGCATTTTAATTAGAACTCATTTAAAACACAACCGATCAAAACAGTGATAATGAGAGAAGCCTAATTAATTTTTGTCTAAGTAACGAAGTCTCATTACAGAGGGGTCTTTGGAAGAAAAGTGTTTGGGATGTTAAAAACAGGGTGTTTGTAATGAGACGCGATACTGCTGGGAGCCTGGAAGCCAGACCTAGAGGTTTCACAGGACTGCAACAGCCACTATATTAATCTTTTAGCAGAAAAAAGTAACCCTACTGAGATGAGACATCCCATTTATAGCTGAGCTCTGAGTTGCAAGCATTGGCAGAGATATTAAAACACAATCAAACAGAATGGCATATTATAAACCAAATGTAAATACAATTAAAACCAGATTAAGTAAAAGATCAAAGCAGGCTCAAAAAATGCAGTTTCCAGGGAGTTCAGGGTTCAGACCATAGAGGAGGAGCAGAAGCTTGGAGATTTGGAGCACTTCTAAGAACTAAGGAACTAGCAATTTTCTAAATACTAAAGAAGAATTAAAATGCAGTAGATTGAGGAGAGAGAACTCATGGTGGTTATAGGAAAAGAAAGTGGTTACTTTTGAACCCAAAATAAGTACTGTAACATTTAAAGAACTAAGGCTTTTGTAAAGAACAGCAGCAAGGAGAACGCCACCGGTTCCCATCTGAGTGTAATATAAAGGCAGCTCCACAGCAGGGTGTCAGAAGTGGGCTGGGACCATGGCTCCCACAGCAGACCTCTTCCTAGAAAAGACCTGCAAGAAAGCCCCAGGTTTGAAGTACTCCCACTCAGCATCGCATCTCAGTAACAGAGAGATCAAACGCCAGCAAGCACAGGTATAAAATATAAAACAAGATAATTATTTCATTAGTAATCATGCTAAATAAAGCATCACTTTACACTTGTGAACAGAAATTACCTGCTCTTTGTCAGTTTTGTTAAGCTTTGTTATGGGAGAGTGACAGGTACCAGCCAGGGATAATTTAATCTACATTGCAAAGATCTGTATTACCAAAGACAAGTCTTTGGGTGTTTCACAGGACCCTTTTATCTAGTTTCTTACTAACAGTATCATTTCTGTTTCCCTCCCTTTACTGGACCACAAGTATTCTTTTTAAGCATTGGCCAAAGCATGCTCCAGGTTCCCAGGGGAATCCCCCTCCCACATCATATTTTACATCTTCATTTCTTCACGGATTTTTGCAACTCAAATTATTTGGGGCCACCACTTATCCCCCAGCTGGTCAGTCAGCACTGCTGTAACAGAGGCAGTCACTGATAGCCAGGGCTTTAAATGAGATTGAGGTGAGGTTGTTATCTTAAAGGAACTGGAATCAGGAGTGGCTTAGATTAAGTCCCCAGACTTATGAGTGACAAGCTGCCTTCTGCTACAGCCCATCCCATGGCAGAGAGGTAGGGCAGAAATACCTGAAACCACCCCAGCATTAATCACCTCAGGCTGAGGGGCAGAAAACTAATATAAAACTTTTATCACACATCAGTTTCCCAGGGCTCTCACATATGCTGCAAGGACTGAGTCCACCCTCTGATTCCTTAATAGTCAGCCACCTGGTTGCCAGCAGCAAACCAGCAAGGTAAAAAGACATGCACTTATTTTACAGAAGGCCACTCTAGTGTTTCAATCTTTTTCTTTTTGCACTTCAAAGAGAAAAATAAATTCAACAGGAGACAAATTCATTTAATAATTTTTAATAATTTTGTGCCATGGTTTAACCACAGCATATTAAGAACAAGCATAAAATCTGTATTTAAAACTAACAACAGCACTTAGAGCAACATCTTCTTTTAAAAGTATTGCAATGAACAGACCTTAGGTCTAAAAACTAGGACATCACCATTTGCTCAATTAAAAGTCAGATACACAACAGTTGAAATCTTTTCCTGTATGTAACTGGGAGTTACAGTGGAAAATAAGCAACAAATTAATTGTGTTAAACAGAAAATAAAATTAAAAAAAAAATAAAGCAAGCCAGGTTTGTCATAGCATCACATGAACAGCTATTGAGAAATTCCAATACAGTTATAAAAAGACTTAACTGTTTTTAATAGCTTTGTTTTTACAATAAAATTTAAAAGAAAGATTAAATATTGTTGATAGTGCTGTACATATTTCAGAATAGCTTGAAAGAAAATGGACAAAAATAAGAGATGTGTTGAAAATGTGATCTTGAAAGCCACAATGATGGAAACACGCACAAAAAAAAAAGAGAAAAAGGAAATCCATACAGCAATAAAGCAGTTTACACTGTAAAATAACTGCAAGAAACAACAAAGAAAGGGTAACACTCTAAAAACAGGCATCTGATGGTTAATTTTGAGTGTAACAGCCTTACTGATGTACATACCATCATGAAATGCTCTGAGCACAGCAGCATTGGGCAGTTGATAGTTATACAAAGATAAAACCCCTATCAATGCTTATGTAGTCTTTATACTATAAGTAGAAAAGCTTTGTTAAAGGATATTAAAGTGATTTTTTTAAAATTATTATTTTTGCTGTCCATGTCTATGATGCCTGAGGCTCTCATAACTTCTGCTTATAGTTCTTTTAAAATCTTGGCTGCCTGCTGTGCCTTGTGGTAAATGGAAAAGTGTGAACACAGCTGTGTATACACTTTAGAGATAGTCTGCTCTTTTCACTGCAGCTTCAAAGCAAATTAGTGCCTCTAAAAGGACACATGCTTGCATTTGGTCCACTCAATATGCAAGTTTTGTTATGATAATCTCACTCTGGATTTCCTCCAGCAGGAGGTTTGCTCTGTACAGTCTTCCTAGTCAAGGCCAGGGGTTTTCTGTTTGTTTTGCTTCCTTCATGCACAGAAGTGGTACTGCAGTGCAAACAGAAACATGAATGTGGCCAGGCAAGGCATACTTCCAAAACAATTACTCCATGCCCTGACAAACAATAAATGAATTAACAAGTGACAATCATGAAATATGCATATTTACCTAAAGTACACGCTTACTGACAGAACAGGTCAACATATAGAAGGATGGATACAAGTTACCTGTAAGGGATGAATGATGCAGAACTGGCCATAAAAAACTTACACACCTCTTTAAAACAAAAAACCCAAAACAACCATGATCAACATTCAGATACAGGACTCCTGTGAGGGCTTTTAAAAAGATATTTACAGACAAAGGTGTAGCTGATGTTTCAGGTTGATAGGGAAGCAATGAAGGACTGTGCTCCAAGGCACCATCCTCCAGCGTTACAGACCGGACTGAAAGCCCACTCAAACCAGAGGAAGTCTCACCATCAACTTCACTGGGCCCAGGGTAAGGCCCCCTGAGTTTTAGCACAGCGTTTAGCTAGTCATCTGAAAAACCAAACAAAAATGGCATCTCAAATGTACCCCAATGCACTGCTACCTTACGTCTGTGGTTAAAGCCTGACAAGTATAAAAAAGCTACATACAGACACGAGTATCTATGAAAGATTAGTCAGTATCCATCTGTGAGAGGACCAGTCTATCTTGGACTGATAAACTTTTATATCACCTACTGTCCTGGGATAGTTAGAACAAACAGTTTAGAAAAATAGGTACAGCTTCTGCAAGTCTCTACACTAGAACTTCATGTTGAGTTTTCCTGAGGTATTTGCTTTACCGAAGAGCGTGAGGGGGCCGGGGATGGACAGCCAAATGCAGAGACATGCTGGGGGAGAACCAAACTGCCAAGGGAGCCTGGCAGAAAGCTGAAGTGTTACATTGCTTTCCACACCACGTCCCAGGTTGGGTCTGAACAGGTTTAAGGATTTCTCTGTAATCTTAAACACGAACCTGGGTTAAGCCATTGCTGTCAGAGGCCAACACAGCAGCAGAGCTGCCGACTCGAAGCTCACACTAAAACCTGCATTCAGCTTGCTACCAACTACAGCTGTTCCTGTCCACCCTTACTGCTCACACGCTGCAACAGCACAATTCACAGCTATACACCAAGCCTGAAGACAGTCTGTAGTGGCAGGATCACATACCAATCGTGGGCACAGAGCAAGGGCTGGCTGTTGTCACAAAACTCTCATTGGCCTACTTTTGGTTTTGCAGGCATGGTTTGGGTCAGTTCCCACATGTCTGAGCCTCACTTCAAATCTGGGATGTGGATAAAAAGATTTCTACATTTACAAAAAATAGGTGATCACTGATAGTAATAAATAATGTGTCTGCTGAAGAAGTAGTAACTAATACTGATCCAACTCAGCAATAGCAAGGCAACAACCAATATGAGAAGCATCTAGTTGCAAGGTTAAAGCTGTGGAGGTTTTGTTTCTTTTGTGTTTTTTCCTTTTTTTTTTTTTTAAAGTGGCACATTATAAAAAAAAAAAAAAAGAACAAATCTTGACAGCAAAGATGCATCAAACGACCAATCACTATACACAGGCTAGTCAAAAAAGGATTTGTTCAACCTTTTGCCCCTACAATATTATATTGATATTTAATAGGAAAATAAAATACATAGACTTTGTCATTTGTATGCACTCATTTGCAAATTTTCTTACAAAAAAGGACCAAGCACAGAAGTTGGCATTCACAAAGTTTATGCCACTTTTTGTTGTTAAAATTGGTATAATCTATACATTATCTTACAGTATTAACAACATCTATTTGTTTTTGTATGTTTGTTTGTTCTACCCATTGGGTAGGATATGTGCATAATATATTCAAGGTATACACAGCACCATACAAAGAAAAAAACCAAACCAGAAAAAAGACAGACAACTGAAAAAGCACCATTTTAAGTGAGGCACAACAAAGGTGGGAGCATAAGGCCTCATTCAAAGCCCCCTGAAGTTGGCAAGTCTTCCTACCAACTTCAGCCAGCTTTGGATCAGGCCCTCTCAAGTGCAAGGGGATTCCTATCTGCTCAGACCTGAACATGAGGCACCTTAGTTGCTTACAAACTACAGACATGCAAACCTCCTCAAAATTATATCTAATAAGGACACATATAGTTTATTAATAAACCTACCACAACAGACAGACAAGCACAAACCAAGAAGAGAAGGGAAGAAGAAAAGAGACAACTTGTCACCCACAAGATCCTATACACACCATGTTGTTTCAGAAAGCTCACACACCAAACCACTTAAAACAGCAGCAGCAATATAGCAAAGAAATGACAGTGTCATCTCTGGCAGTAAAGCACACATCTGTCAGAGGGAAGGGGAAGTATATCTAGCTTACACTTTTACTTTTTTATTGTTAACCAACATAAAAAGGTAAGCTCTTTTATAGCAGGAAAGCAATGCTAGCAATACCCGGGTTGCTTGTGTTCAGTCTAAAAACAGAAGAGACTCCAGCAAGGCAGAAGTAAGAGCCAGGAGAGTTTGCAACACTTTTCAATAGAAAATCATCCTTGGTTTTCCCTCTCAAGCAGCCCTGAAATATATTTAATGCCAGTGGTTATGATTTCAAGAAAACACCAGTAGGCTCCTCTACAGTGTGTCTGTGGTACTTATTAGTGTGGCAAAGCACACGATCAAAACACCTACATTACAGTTTGTTGGGAAGAGGCATTGCAGGTCTGATGTTAGTTTTGGAGGATGAACTTCGAGGTGCAGCTGCCGTTAATTACCCAGAGCTGTATCAAGAACATTATTCCTTTTTTTGCTGGTGCAATGTGCCCAGTGGGGCTTTTGCCAGCACAACAATGGCAATCAGAGGTGGGTCAAAAGGTAATTTACACCCCTGACTACTGAGCACAGGCTGGCAAATATATTAAGTATATAAAAACAAGAAAACCTTAGAAGCCAGTAAGCTTTCAGTCAGCACAGTTTCAAAACTTGACTTTCCTAACAAAACAGACTGTCAGAACAGTCTTCAGACAGGAAATCTCTCTAAGTTCAACACATCCTCACAAGCAACTTCTCTATGCTCTAAGAGGCTTCAATGGGTCTCAGACAACTCAGTAAGAGTGCCTCTTTACAGGGATTGAAATGATTGACACATTTGGGGCTAATTTAGGAGAAAAGTTGCAATTGCACTGGTTGACAAGCAGGAAAAGACCAGATATATGTAATTAAATTATGTGCAACAGCCTTCATCTAAAAAGCAAACGTAATCAAAAGCCAGGCTTCATCTGAACCCACTACACAGAAGCATCACTTGGTTCTCAGCATTAGCTAGGTTTAAAAGAACATGCTTCTGAAATTTAGACTACATTAAGTACATTTCTTTCCTGTACATCAATACATCAGGTCTACATTAGGGTTATCGCAAAGGATGAGGATTTTTCGAAGCTCACCCAAAAGCAATGATCTGTTGGATGGAAGATGCACTAGTGCACCAGGTGACAGGCAAGAACTGGTGCAGCAAGAAACTCCCCTACTGATAAAAACACAGATAATGACATTTACAGGACCAAAAAGCAAATATTTCTCATGCTTCCAGCTGTTTGACAAATGACCTTTGTTGTTCCTCAGAGCACCATATATAGCCATTTAGCACTTCTGGAAGGTGATTATGGAATAGCAACTAGTACAGAGATCAGAGATGATCATCAAAGTTTGCATGCAGATATGTATGTATACACACATATGTGCATGGACATGATTTAATGGTAACGACCAGAGAGAACTTGTGAATAACCCTAAATACTTTCAAATGGGCCAGCAAGCCTATTGTTTATCCTTGGGGGAAGGGAAAAAAATATTTTGGTGCATATCTATTTTTACCAGTATACTATTTTTTCTTTGCCTATGAAATCAGGCTATCTTAGTTACATGAGCATTCAGGACCAAAAGTCAGAGAAAGGTTGGTAATCAATCTTCTCCAAACCATTCAAACACTGCTTACAGATCAGAGTGTCAGTTTTAAGGTCCAATATCTCACTACCTGGCAGGGTTAGAAACAACTGCCTCAGACAGCACTGTTACAGACACCTATGCATGGGGCTCTCCAGCAGCACAAGGCTTTCTTTCCTATTGCAAAGAAAGTGCATTCTTTGATAAACAATGTCCTTTCTCTCCTTACCCTTCCCTGCACCACATTTACAGAAGAAAAAAAAAATTAAATCTCAGCAACAGTTCTTAAAAAATGTTAAGTCTGTAACATGGACATTCAGAGATTTGGCATAACAGAAGCAGCTTCCAGCTGGGACAAGCTGGTTGGAGAAGTGCGCAAGCAGTAAAAGAGTCAAATGAAGCACAGCTTAACCCACAGTTCCTGCAGATTCCCCGACTGCGGAAATGCAAATCTCTTCCTCATTAGCGGTCAAGAAAGTGTACATGGGGCACGTGTTTGAGTTTTCATACTTACAAGGAAAAATCATGTTGTAATATAGTCCTATTGGACTGAGACTGGGTTAAGTGCAGAGTTCATCAGTGACAAGACCGGAGTAGCTTACGCAAATCCTCCCTGACAAAAACATCCTACTATGCAAAGTACCACGAATTCTGCATGTGCCACATACAAGAAAGGGATCTGAACACTGCACTGTTGGCTGAGTACCACCCTTCACATCCCTCACTCACATCTTTAAAGTAGCATCACATACATATAGTCTGCTTGTACAGCACTGAGACGAACTCAACCACAACCATGCTAAACATATATACAGAATTAGAGCTAAGTGCCAAGTGCTCCATCGGTAAACCAGGAGAGAACCCATTTTATTTTTCCCTGTTGCTAAACCCCCTAGCTCTGAAAGATCATAAGAAAAATATCAAACATGGGGCACATTTAGCATAAAGAAGGGAGCCATGCCAAGCCACAAAAGGGAAAAATTAACCTTTACAGTAGGATAGAGGTCACAATGCTTTATTTCATAAAGGTACATTTAAAAGAAAAAATAAACTTTTAACCTGAAAATTTCTAAAGCAGGGACATCATTGTACTGCATTTTGGGAACATGGGTTACTGGACAAAAGTCAGAAGATGCAAACAGAATTCAGGCAAATAAGATCCATCACACAGAAAACTCCACACACATATTATGTAGGTTTTGTGTATGAGACGCATAAACCAAAAGACCTGTATGGAGGTAAGATCTACACAATTAATACTACCATGTTTGCAGAAATCTATTTATAAAGTTCCATTTGAGAGGCTCTGAAATACCATATATTAATTCAGGACATTTTCAAAGGGCGTCTCTGCAAATGCTTCATAGAACTACCTATCTGCAGAGCTCACCAATTTCTAAGCCTGTAAAGATCAGTAGTGCTATCTAGTTCTGGTATTCCTTTTACAATTCTGTTAGTAAAGGCAGATTCTCTCTCACTGCAACAGAAGAAATGATAAAACCCCACACTGTTTCAATGTTACATTACTGGCGACCCTCCCACTGGAGAGCACTAATATTCATCAGAAAATAGCATATTTACTCCTATAATATAAGAGGCTCCAAACAGAAGTAGCAGGTTGCAAGCTCACCTATAGTAAGTCAACAAGTGACTGTACTTCTAGAGCTGAGAGGTATACTGTCTGTACATTACATCTGGAAAAACAGAATATGGCATCAAGCTATCAGAGAGTATTCAAAGGAGGGAAATAAAGATGAAGGGCCTTGAGGGGAAGCCATATAAGGAGCAGCTGAGGGCATTTGGTCTGTTCAGCTGGAGGAGACTGAGGGGAGACCTCACCGCAGTCATCCTCACAAGGGGATGCAGAGGGGCAGACACTGATCACTTCACTCTCATGACCAGTGACAGGACTCAATGAAATGGCATGAAGCTGAGTCAGGGGGGGGTTAGGCTGGATATTAAGGAAAGCTTTTTTCACTCGGAGAGTGGCTGAACATTGAAACAGGCTTCCCACGGAAGTGGACACAGCACCAAGCCTGATTGAGTCCAAGAAGCGTTTGGACAATGCTCTCAGGCACATGGTGTGACTCCTGGGGTGCCCTGTGAAGGGCCAGGAGCTGGACTTGATGATCCTGATGGGTCCCTTCCAACCCAGCACATTCTATGATGAGAACACAAAGATGCAAGAGGAAATGCAACTATCAGGTGAGCAAATACTAAGCTATTTTTAAATAAATCTTTTCTACAGAACTGGAACAGGTTATGTATTCCATGCAAAAAAAATTTTCTCAGCCAAGAAAAATGAAGAGACAGCATACTGGACAACATTTATGGGAAGTGCATAAAACCACTAGCATGCAGAGATGCCAAAGAACTGTCTTCAAATAAAGTACGTTCCCAAGAGGTGACTTTTGAAGGCAACTTCAAGGCTCATTTTGCTGAGATCCGCACATTGGGAAAAGTTGTTACTCAACCAGCCCAAGCCCAGGGTCCAGTCCAGGTGTGCTCTGCCACGACCACTGAGTTCCAGCTGTTCGTGCCTGAAGGCTTCTTGACTAAATACTCCTCATTTAGGCAACAGCACAGTATCTGTGTAGGCACACACATTCTCTGACTTAAAGGCTCACTTCTGAAATGACAAAAGTCACTGAAGACCAAAACCAACATTTGCTGGTTTTGTCTTCTGTTCATTTGTTGGGTTTTTTTCTTTTTGTTTGTTTGTTTGGTTGGTTTCTTTTGTTTATTCTTAACTAAGAATTATGTTCATAGGTTGTTTGCAAAAATCTGATTTCACAGCTTTTATTCCCAGGAACTAGACATGATGAGAGCCCTAGCTGACTGACCGCCACCTAGTCATCTTCTAAACACCTGTCCTGTGGATCTGAGCAGAAATAAGTGAATCCTATCACACAACCTCTATCTCTCCCTTCAAATAATACATACATTAAATGGCAGCTTTACTCTGCATTACCAGCATGACTCATACCAAAATAATAATCACTGAGACAAATGGGCTGCATATTCAGTTATACAAACGTTTTCTAAAGTAGAATAAAACCAAATTACCTTATGAGGAAAACAAATCTACACTGAGGCCCATAAAACACACACACAAAGACACACACACTGTTTTGGCATTAAAACTCTGCATAGATCAAAGATGCACTTCAGTTATCAGAGCCCCCAGTGTATAGAAGTCCTGCGGAAATCCAGCCTCCAGCCATGGGGCCAGGGCACAGTACTCCTCCACTCGTCCATGGTGCCCTCTGGGCACTCAGCGGCTGCTGCCCGAAACCAAGCACAACACTTAGGAAAATAGAAAAAAGTGAAAGATCTTAAAGTGAAAAGGTCTATGACACACATACACCTATGTATTAGAAACTATTCAGTCTAAGACTCTAAAGATTCTTACTTTAAGTCCATTTCCGAAATGCATTTTAAGTGCAATTTGTGCTTTTTCATGTGCTTGTGATGCCATTATCACCATTTGTCAACTGACTTCGGCGCCGCGTGTGCTTCCACACAGAAACAGTCAGTGAAGGAATACCCCACATGCCACGATACAAGCAAGGTAACATTTTCCAACTACTCTTCAGACCAATATAGCAAAACCAGGGCTTACAGACACTTGGTTAATACGTGAGTCATCTTTACCCACAAGCGTAGTCCTGCTGGCGTCAGACAGATGACACACATGGAGAAGGGTTTCCACAACAGGGCCCAGAGCAAAGCAGTTTGCAGTGAGAATAACTGGTGCTCCCACGTCACTGCCAGGGATGCCACAGAAACTGGCACCACTGTCATGCAGGCTCTTGGTGCTGCTGCAGAAACAAGTGTGGGGAGTCTTCCCCCTTCCCTTCAACAGGATGGATCTCCAGGACTGAACTTCAGGAACTAAAAGGATGAAATGGAGAGCGAAAAGCACAACAGTCTCACATATTTTAACAGCATTGCAGGGGGAAAAAACCCACCCTGAATTTTCAAACAATTTATTGCATAAGGTCATGATATGTGACTAAATACATTTCAGGCTACAGTAAGGACAAAAATCTCCAAAACGGTTAAGTACTGGCGATACTGCATCATGAAAAGGAAAAGAATGGCAGCACTTAGAATCAATACAAATTAACACATCTGGGTTTTTTGTTTTGCCGGTTATGAAATAAATAGTCTACGCTGCCAAACAGATAAACTTTTAGTGATGGAAAATGCTGGGATTTCATATTTGCCTTCTTCCATCCAAAAGTCTCCAAGACACTTCATTGATACACTGTTATTTGAATGCAAATTATTGCAAAGACAATTGTCCCTGTATTTCTTGATTTGTAAGTCAAGAGATGTTAGGCTAAGTCCTGTCCCCATTTTCTAGCAAACCCGGGGGTAGGAGGGCAAACTCCTCCAGATTACTTCTGGGGCTCTATCATTATTCCACAGGTGAAACAACAACATATAGAAGAACTTCACGTAAAACAGTTCCCTCATATATATTTTTTTAAAACATTAAGATAGTGCAACTTTTTAAAACACATTTATCACAACACAAATTAATTCCTTGCATTCATCTAAGTTCTCAACTTTATACCTTGGCACACAGAACAGGAATTTTGTTTCATATTTAAAAAAAAATCCACACCTTGGGAGAAAAAAAAAAAAAGCAAACTGGCCAATTCTTCCCCCATTTATCTAGCAAAACCACCTTCTTCGTTCCACCATTCAGTAAGTATAAAACAGGCTGTACAAGCCTCATTTCTGTGCTAAGTTAACTTCTAGAATTAAATAATTGAAATAGTTTATTAAAAAAAAATAATATATTCCCCCCCTCCCCTGAAACACTGCTCATAGACAAACTGAATGGAAGTTTGTATTTCTTTCAATCTGCTTTGCATGCAATTCCCCTGAAAGGAATCAGAAACAAAGAACTGGTTTGCACGTTTGGTTTTACTAAGTTGTACCACGTGAAAACGTAACAACATTGTGCACCAGAGCATGGGGGTCTTCTTCCACCGCCCTGCTTGAATCTCCTGTCTTCAGTTCAAATGCACCTGGGCAAGCAACTTTAGACCAGGTTTCCTGGTTTCCGGTCTTGGCCTTTGCTGGGGACTATTGTGCTCTCTGAATTGTTCTGCTGAAACTGAAGTCTGCTCCCCCTCTGCGAGGAAGGAGGCACGTTGCTGTGCTGGTGATGGAAAAAAGAGGAGCCTGGGTAATGCCCCATGACCTCACTGTATGTCGGGGGTGGTCCCTCCATCCTTCCATTACTGCTATAGTTGGTTGCACTTATGCCCGAATTGCTGCTCGGTGGGCAGGGGCCCCCATTGTACATCGAGATGTCTATCAAGTCGCTATCAAAAATGGTTCGGTTGGGTGGTGCCCTGACGGATTCCCGGTTGAGCTCCATCTGCTGTTCTGGGTCCCGGAGCTGCAGGGTGCAGGGGCCCTGGTACGGCGGCGGCTCTTCCCCATCAGAGAGGGAGATAGTCGGAGGAAGGTCAATCTCATGCTGCATGTAAGGGTAGGTGGGCTGGAAGCGACTGAAACGGTCCCGCTGCATAAAAGACGGGGTGGTAAACCTGTCCCTGGACCTTGGAGCATACATGATCTGAAACAGGAAGAGAGACACACGTGACTCCACATCTGAGCAAAGCTGCTCCATATTTATAATGAACCAACGCAACACAGAATGCTTCTCTTTGCCACCTATCTTAGAGTTTAAACCCAGCAGATCCTGCGCAAATGTGCTGCCACATGTGTGCATGTGAGCAAGTGGGAGGTGCAGGAAGGATCTAACACACTTGAGAACAGCTTCACAAAGGAAGACCAAGATCCCTAAGTTCCTTCTGACACTTAGACACTCAGAGGAAAAGCAAATGATTCTGTTTCTGAACACAGGAAATGAATTCTCTCTAGGCTTGACAACTGACTACTTCTACAACAATGCCCCAATACTGAATTTCAGCTGCAGTCTGAGCACCGCCCACCTCCTACTCAGAGTTAATGTAATACCCTATATATCACCCAAAGAATTCAGATGGCCATTTTAGTACATTTTGTAAAGGCCCAGCATAACACATGCCTTCACTACCAGAGTGTATCAGGTGTCCTCCTCCCCCTCAATTCTCAGCCAGAACTCAGCCTCTGGGGAGGACCTAAAAAGCTTCTGCACTGTGAATGCAAAAAATGTCCCTGGTATACTAAACTCTGGAGAAGGTCAGGCTTTACAAAAAAGAAGAGTTCAAGATACTCCTTGAGGTGCTGTTTCTCCTCACTTGGTCTATCCCAGATTTATACAGACACATCAGCTTCTCAGATCTAGATCTATCAAACTGTTCTTCTTGTTTTTGGATCCATGCAGATCCTCAGCCCTTGCCCTTCAAAGATGCAGGGTCAACCACCAGGAGTTCCGCTGTTTGTCACAGGACAGCTGGACCACTCAGCAGTACACCCACACATTATTACATAGACCAGGGATCTGTGCTAGCTGGAAGATGGGGAACACGTGATAGGATACATGTTGTAAATACAAGAAAAATTCAGGGGCAAGAGCAACTGGTCTCCCAGCTTTCAAAGGATGCACAGATTGCTGAGCCACTGCATGAAAGAGACACACCACCACTTGTTTGTGAATCCCTACTATGACACAGAGAGCTGCTGATGGAGATGAGGTGTCAGATAGGCAGAACTTCATTCTTTTAATGGAAAGGTCTCAGGCATTTATGAAATGGGAGTTAAGGCAGGCTCAGATGACCACGTGAACTATACCAAAAAAGCTTTCTTTACAAAACAGATGTATGTTTTTGAAAGGAAACAAATATACACGGCAGGAAAAAAAGGAAAGCACACTGGTGAAGATAGTCGGAAATCTGTCAGTACCTCTGAAGCACCCTGGCGTGAAACCGAGCTTTCTGAAGGCCACAAGCACCCTTCCTGAAATGTGGAAGAAAACAAGAAGAGAGGAAAAATTAGTAGATCACATCACCATCCTGCATCAATATGACAGCTCTTACCAGCAGTCAGCTTCTACAGACTGGCTATCTCCACCTAGAGAGAGAGGTGGTAAACAAGCAACATCCCATCCCTCTCTTTACAAAACCAGAGCAAAGAGCAGCTTTGCTCCCAAGCAAGTCAAGCTTGGTCCATGTTGCAAGTGCCAAAATGCCACCCACAGCACTCATCCTCAGAGGCCATAGGGATGCAGCAAGCTGATCACAGCTACAAGAGCGTGGTAACGAGTGGAGATGACAGGAGACACTTTAGCACCTGCGTGATGAGTGGGTACCTGTTACCTCCCAACCCATGACAAGGCCACATCAGCAAGGCTGGCAGATCTGATGAAGCTGACCTGCCAGCCAGGATCCTGATTACACACCAGAGGCAAAACAGTTCACAACAAAACCTAGCGTCTATAATCTCAGAGAAGTGACAGTCACACTAAACCCAGATATAATCTGGTAAAACTGTCAGTTGCCCAATTCCCACCATAAAGGGTAGTTGAGCAGCTGAGGTTTCAGCCACCAGTTGCCCTCGTCAACCACTTCTCCAACCACACTCTCAGGCCTAAATATTTTCACTCTCATGCCTTGAAATGCTGTTCCCACACCATACCAGCACTCAAGGCAGAATAAAAGGGTGAAGAACAGTATGTCAGTAAAGGAAAACAGCTTAAGGTGTATCATTATTTTTCTTAATTAATTGTTTAGAGTAGCAGTAACTCCCACAAAGATTTTATTTTATTGAAAAATTTTGAAGCTGAAAAGGAGACATCAGAGCACCTACAAAGCACAGAAATTCAATCCTGGTACACCAAGAGAAAAATCAAAATATTGTATGGTCATGACTCTTTTCTTGATGCTAATTCAAATTTTACAGATACAACAAATTTCAGGAACTGGAAAACGCATACTGTCCCCCAAAGCATTACCATGTATAGAGTCCTTTTGAATCCTACTGTACTGCTTCTTCTCACCATAGCATCTTTCAACATATTTCAGATATAAAAATAGACTCAACTAGATGTTCATCATGACACTCTGAGACCAAAAGCAGTCTGTGATCTTGTCAGGAGAGTCCACTGCAGAGGAAAGCTGCTCTAAGAAGCATCTCCCACGGGATTGAGCTGTTAAGGGAAATGCTGTGAATAACAAAGCTGGTACACTTCTGTAGCTTTACAGCGCAAAGACAGAGGGAGGCTGACAATTACAATTATTTACAACTTCCCCAAGTATCCCCCTTTGCAAAGGGCCTGATATGAAAGACAGATCTTATGGAGATTCATGTATTTCAGTGCCTAGATAAGGTTCTGTCAATGAAGAAACTGTAATTGTGTAACTGTATAAATACATGTATATACATACTCTTACCCACCTTCCTGTCCATTTCTCCATCACCCAGATGCCCTCATTTTGAAATACCTGAGGGTATGTCTGCACAATTAAAGACAATGACGTTATCAGCAGTTGACCCAACCGGCTCTAAGCCTAAGACATATTAGTCAAAGCTAAAGTTCTCGATTAACTGCCCATGAATTACAGGCCATACACAGCCCAGCAGCAGATTCCTGAGTGATGGTTTGAAAAATATGACAGTGTGTAGCTTTATGCTTAGTGCAATTGTCTCGGTCTCACCTTTAACACGCTCAGGCTCAGAAGACAGAAAAAAAGGCGAAATCAATCACTCAACCCAGAAAGAAACAAAATCTACCCCCACCACTCACATTACTTAAAACTCCCTTATAAGGAGTTCCTTCCTGATGTGGAAGTGGAAATGACAACTCCCATCCCAGGGCCCAGCTCCACGAAGACAGAAGAGTAAGAAGAGCCTAGAGATGGTAAGCATATGGAGAAAAGCTCCCTGTACAGAGATGGAAGTGGGTCTGCTCACTGACCCAAGGCATCCAGACCTGGTACCAGACACACCTAACAGAAACAACTTGCTAGAAGTGAGGAGTTGCCTGTTACTTCTACTGCTGATGCCCAAGTCCCAGTACAGTAAGAGGCCCTGCCTGGAGGCACTGCAGCTGCTACAGGGACCCCACAGTGTGCCCAGGGTATTGGAATAGTCACACCAAGATGATGAGACCAAAGGAGCCCAAGGCTCTCTCCACTCTGGAATAACTACTTGAGAAGGTAAACAACTTGGGATGCAGTTGAACTCCAAGGCTGTGAGATCCTTAGGATGCAAGGATATGTAACAATGTTTCTGTGACAGTATGTCACACAGTCCATCTGCAGCTAGTCCCTTCCCCAAGGTTCCTCTGCATAGAGCAGCAGGCTGAATAAATCATTTGGCAGCAGCCAACCCCCAGCAAGATCTCTGTCCCAGGAGAGGGAAGAACCCCTCAAGCAGATGGCTGGGTAACGTGCTTATCATGCCCACACTTCAAAAATACCAGGCTCACACAGCACATGCAGACCAACCTCACCACATATGCATGGTTGGTCCAGTGCCACGGTACAGGATTCTTTCATCACCACATCCAGACTAACTGACCCAACACAGGAATTTCTGTCCTTCTGAAATTGCTGCACCTCCACAGGAGACTTATTACCTACCTTTCTCAAGCCTTCATTTCAGTGAAATCCTCCATCCTCTGCCCTCGGCAGATACAACCTAACCCAAGGGTTGGTGCCCACCTACTCCACTGTTCTTGGAATGATAGCAAGGGGTTGACAGCAGACAGTGTTGCAGAAGGAAAATATCCCCCTGATATTTTTTCCCCCCCAAGATGCAGATTTAAGAAATAACATGATGCGACTGCTGTGAACAATCTGGAGTGACTTACACAGAGGGAAAGTGCTATTTCTTGCTCTCTCCTTGTCCCTCTACTTACAAACCTTCTTTTGACAGCTAAAATGCTTCCCTGTGCTCAGATCAGTGAAAAACAGATGAGAACTGACAGAATTTGTATTTATATTTCTTCATATTATTTCTCACTTTATCTTTCAAAATACCAAGGTAGACAGGTCTAAGGACTAAAAAAAAAAAAACAAAAAAAAAAAAAAAAAAAAAAAAAAAAAAAAAAAACAAAAAAAACCCCCAAACCC
>JAWWMP010000081.1:97028141-97039085 GCA_035047865.1 Dendrocincla tyrannina
TTCTCACTTTATCTTTCAAAAGACCAAGGTAGATGGGTCTAAGGACTAAAAAAAAAAAAAAAAAAAACCACCAAACTATCTTCAACTTCTTTCCAGTCTCCTCATCCCACTTCTGACCCTATGAGCAAGACAAACCCAGGTGCAGGCAATACGGCTCAGCACAACAGCTAACCAGCCACCAGGCCTGGTACCAGCTCGCAGCTCCAGTACCACAGCGTCTGGCACTGTACTGACAACGCACTTCCCAGCTACTGCATCCAGTGCTGGCACTCCTGCACAATGGCCCCTCACACCAAATGCCCAGGGATTTGTACAAGTAGTTCTCAGGTATGCACGAACAAGGCTAAACCTGAGCAAAACCAATTTACCTATTTTTTGAGGTGGGCAGTATCTCCTTTACCTGCTTCCTTAGGTACGCGACAGCTAGCCCTCCTCAGCTCACTCCTTCTTAAAGAGACTAAAGGTGTTCAGGAGCAAGTTTCAATACTTAAAAGTAACAGGGAGAGGAAACATATATTCATTCCCTATATTGTATTAATTTTTAACATTGTTGGGCTTAGGAATAAAAATCCTAGCACTTGCAAATAATACCAAGCAAGAAAAATCTTAAGAATCCACCTATGTCTTTTGCTGACCTTTGTCATTTTTGGGTTTCACAACAATTTACAGGAATTAATTTTGTGATTAGGTTTTGAAATAACAGCATCATTTAATAAATCCAGCTGAGTGATTACTTAATTATCTTATGGTGAATTATCTTACAGTGATGATTATTTAACTCAATATTTACAGCTTGGGAGACTGCATGAGCCTAAGATAATTTGCTATTTTGCATTTTACAAAAGGGTTAGAACCTCTAGAATTAAACAGTGTAGGAAGATGACTTTTTGAGGACATTTTTAAACACGGGAGCACAGTGTCATCTAACTGCCTCAGCTGAGCATCAGCACATTGAAAGACAGCAGGAAAGACATCTAACAGAAGAATAATTTTTAGCTCAGGAGAAATAGGTTAAAATACACACTCAGTAAGAAGATTTCCTCAAACTGTAATAAAGCAAAAGGATCCATTATTTCAGCTGGGATAGAGTTACTTTTCTTCATAGTCATAAGCATAAGGCCATGTTTTGGATTTCTGTGGAAAACTGTTGATAACACAGGAATGTGTTTGCTATTGCTGAACAGCACTTACACAGTGTAAAGGCCTTTTCTGCTCATCCCCCCACCCTGCCAGCAAGAAGGCTGAGGTGCACAAGGAGTTGGGAGGGGACACAGACAGGACAGCTGACCCCAAGTGACCAAAGGGACATTCCACACCATTGGTGTCATGCTCAGCATAAAGAGCTGGGGGAAGAAGGAAGGGGGGACTTCAGGAGTAACAGCATTTGTCACCATTACACATCATATAGCCTTGCTGTCCTGGAGATGGACAAACACCTGTCTGCCCATGGAAAGTGGTAAATTAATTCCTTGTTCTTCTTTGCTTCTGCATATGGCTTTTGCTTTACCTATTAAGCTGCCGTGGTCTCAACCCACGATTTTTCTCACTCTTACCTTCCTGATTCTTTCCCCCATCCTTCTGGGAGCAAGTGGCTGTGTGCTGCTTAGTTGCTAGCTAGGGTTAAACCATGACAATCCCATATAATCCAAACTTTTCTTTTGTTTACTGACTGTTAGGGAGAGTTTCAGGCTTTCTTCGCTTAAAAGTTTCTGAGGAATAGAACTCTGCCTGAAATTATATTTCCTGAGAAACAAGTCACTTTTTCGCTTTCTAAAATGCATTACAATTATGAAGGTGCCTCTTTTCTCCTGAACTCAGCTTTTTATTATTTTTTATAGATAAATGTACACACACACAAAAACATACATGCTTCTTTTGCAAGTGGAATGTTTTAGGCAGCAGTGTAGTTTCCAATTTTGGCCCTAGGTGGTACATTACACCACATTAAAGCAGTGGCTTGCTGAAAACGCTCCAGGAAGGCACAGAGGTTAGTTCCTTCCCTGTCTCTTTCTGGGTGATACAGACCATCGCAGCTTTGAAGATTGCAATATTTTCCCTGCCAAACACAAGCAAAACAAACTATTACGCTGTCCCCAACAGAATGACGAATATTTCAGCAGGACTGCTTGTTCCTTTAAAAGCTGTATTTCCTCAAGGAAAGGTGACAGTGTCTGGCAGAGCAGTGCACGGTACCAAGGAGAAGTACTAAAGAATTATGGAAAGTGCCAAATCTCTCATGCATAATCTGCCTCCCTCCACTTACTGCAATTATTTCTGTTACTTAATGCTTTAAAACTTTTATTTCCTCAACTTCACAGCACTTCACGCCTTTAAGTAATCTTCATTTCATTCAACTGAAGGGAGGAATAAGTACTATTATCCTTTCCTCCTTTGTTTGGAGATGAAGCAAGTTGCTCAAGATGACACACTGAGTCAGGAGCCAACCAAAGCCAGGGCTCCTCACTTCGAGTCCTACCTGCAGATTTCCTAGACGATCTTGCCCTTATTAAATATACATTAACTTTATGTGGTAGACTTCAAAGAGTGGCAGTCACGCACACTGTCTCTGCTGGCAGCACTCCCTAATGAAAGGCCTGCCTATGTCCCTGAAGGAGACAGCAGGAGAATACAGTACACATCCAGCCCCTGCCATCTGATGACTGGTACAAACAAAAATATTTGGCAAAGCAGGGTAAGTCTAGAGCACTCACATTCTCTCCCGGCTGTAGACTGGGTTCTTGTTCCCAGTGGGATTTGCTTTCTTTTGCATATGTCAGTAAGAAAATGAGAATGAATGGCCCAGGGACACCAGCAGGGAACAAAAGGAATAATGCCAAAACCAGTAGGAAGTAATTTAAGAGACCAACAGGAAGGACTAACATTTGAAACTACTGACAAATCCCTGAGCTGTCAATATTATTGAGTATTTTCTGTCAGCCTCCTGACTTCCCCCTTTTATTCTGAAATAGCTGATACAGGATAGAGGGAAGTATTTCTTAAGCTGTGCTCCTGGAGCTTGGCATTTGAGACCAGCATTATCAATGCAAATTCTAATGTAAGCTGACTAGCCCTAGTAGCAATGCTGCCCTCAGTGCTGAGAGACAGGGGCTGGCCAAGGTGAGCATCTTGTGTGACGGATGCAGGGACTTTGCTGCCAGGAGTAGGCCAGGGGCAGTCCAAGTGTTCAGTACTCCTTTAACATCCACTTCGTAAAAGAAGGTGATGCAAAGACAGAAGCCACCAGGAGGGAGAGAAGGAATGAATTTAGGAACATCAGAAGCTCATTAAGTACCTCCCTGTAAATCACTTAGTTAATCTCTTTCCCCTCAATGTCCTCCTGGAAATCGCTAGTGATGACATTGAGTTAATCATCAGGAAGCAAGATTTATCTTTGTTTTGTCCCAGCAAACAGCAGAGTGCCACAGCAGCAGCTGAGCTGTGGCTACCTACGTTCCAGCAGGATGCTTCTGGTTACCAGCAATGCTGCCCTCCCAATACAGTGTCAATCCTTCCAAGGCACAGCCAGCAATGCTGCAACACATATCTCCCCTGGGATATCAGGCACACATACTCTGTGCACAGATGCCTTTCTAAGGCTGCCACATGGCTCTGCCCCAAAACTCCATAGCACTGCCAGTAGCATCAGTTGCTCCCACACAAGAGGTTGTGTTGTCCTAGTGAAGCAGCCCTGAGCATTCTCCTGGTATACTCCACACCCTACAGCCTTCCTATCCCTCTCAGGTGTTCTGCAAATCTTGGCTTGCTCCCAGCTGTGAAGCCAAAGCAGGGGGAAAACATTTGGTGTTTTACCCACTGTGGATATGGACACCACTTAGCAGCCACCTTGCAGGCAAGCTTCCGGCTGCTGCTCATACCAACAATGGTTGTCACTTAGCATCATTCCACCTCTCACAGTTATGACGCCAAAACTCTTACTTCTGCTCATGGCAAAACAGGGTTGGACAATTTAATAGCCTTACTGGGAGAGGGCAGGGCTTGTCATAGGAGGGCAGACAGCATTCTCAGCAGCACTGCTGCAGAAGCATTCACTACTCCCAAGCAGTTTGTCCTGCCCCTGGCTGTGATGTCTAAGGCCTCAGCACAGTAACAAAGGTAATAAAACAAGCAAAGATGAAACTTCAGGGGAGATGAAAAATAAGAAATAAATTTAAAAAAATAAACTGGTTGTTACAAAGAAAGGCATATTTACAGGACAGGTACAAAACAACAACTTTACAGCATGTGCTTGTCAAGGAGAATCTTTTTTCTATGATTAGTGCCTTTTCTGTCCTTCAAATGTTGCTAACAGTTGTGATTGAAGTGATACTTCATCTTTTTAATACTCTAATTTCCAACTTGGCCTGGAAGTTGAAATTCTCATTATCATCCTGCTTTTTTTAATGATCATTTGTTTTGTTTGGGAAAGTTTAAGTCTTTTGCTTTGTTTTTTTAAACAGTAAGGAAGATCAGCCAGAAAAAGAAACCCACAAATGCCTTTTATTATTTCTGAGCCTGACCCATGAGTTTTATGAGGTGTGAAGCCAGCAATAAAAACAGCAGATAATTTATCTGATCACTTCCATTACACTCTGTAGATGAACCAGAATAAGTGAGATACCTGTTCAGTAACTGGTCTTTACCCAGCCAGAAACCTGTGCAATTCAGCCACGACTTAGCTCTTGGAAGGCATGATTATCTAGAAATAGGATAGGCTTGAAGAAAGCAAAATTAAAGGCAACAAAAGAACAAAAAAAAAAGCGTCCCATCTGAACAGGAAAGGCTGGATTTGGCACCTCAATACACTTCTGCCTCAGTTACATGAAGGGGCATTCAACTTCATAGTTTGCTACAGGAACTACCCAATAGTCAACGAATTTGCTTTACCATCTTCTTTCAAGGAAAAGTCTGAATTTCCTCTATTTCCATGCACTGTTTCTCCACCAACAGGCCTGAATTAGAATAATACTTTCTTCAGATGTTAGTAGTTAACAAACATTTCATCTGTTCTCAGTCTATATACCATTAAAAAAATATTCCCTTGGAAGAGAATCTGCTTATGTGTAGCACAAGCACACAGAACAAGGCCTGCCTGTTGAAAAAATAAATGTATTTCAGAAGTGTATAACCTAACCTGCATCTTACCACTCACACTATCTATTCTTGTGTGACTCACTCCACTGTCGACAAGAATGGACTGGTCATTTTCAGTTTATAATCACAGATGTTTTCTGACCCTCATGTACTGCACACTGCTTTTAAAGGTTTGTACTGCACAGACAGTTTCTATCAGAATTTCCTTCTAATACCCAAGACAAAGGAAAATCCAAAGTTTTTGACATCTGAACTCCAAGACCTCTAAAGCCCCATCCCCCACAAGTATGACCTTGTAAGAACAGCTTCAGCTTATCAGAAATTCAGATGAGTAACAGTGATGACAAACCAATACCAAAAGGTTTTCAGAAGAATTAGTAACTGGTTCTTGCCATCCAATCATCAATTCCCACCAAGTGCTCACCTGGCTATGATTATCATTACTTAAAAGTGTGCCATCAAACTGAAACTGAGTCAGTGTTTTAAAAATTATTTCAGAGCAATTCTGGATACTAAAGCAATTCCGAAGTTCCTGCTGCCAAACTGCATGTTCTTTTTCACAAGAAGGTGATATTTCCTCCCTTGTGCCCGAGAGGAAAAAACACCACTGGCTCTGGTAACAGACAATACTAATGAACCATACAAACGAAATAATGGGTTACTTCATGCATTTGACAGCTTACTACAGTTTTAAAAGATTTGTGAAGATGAAAATGCATTTCATTTATCTCAAACTATTTCATTTTAGGCATTTGTAGCAATTACAGCTAACATTTTTCAGACAGAAATGTAGTTCTTGAATTACAGGGTCCATTTCAAAGCAACATTCAAATTAATCTAGTCAATTTTTCCAGCTCTGAAGTCCACAGGGTTAAGGTTTGACAAGTTCCAGTTTCATCTGTAACCACATTAGAGCTAAGCATTCCTACACCATCAAATTGTTAGGAAACGAGGCAACCTCTCCTTGCAGAGGCAGTTCCTTCCCTCCACAGCCTTCAAGGTAAAAGATATTCACCTCAGCATATCACCTGTGCCCTGTTGCTAAGCAAGAGTTTTGGGAATCCTGCATCATCCTGTTTTACAACTGGCTTTCAGGAGGAAGCTGCCAATTGCCAAGACTGCCAGAGATCCAGCTCCATAGCAGCCACTCAGTCCAGCCCTGGCTGTGGCATCCCTGACTCCTCCCCGTCAGTGCTTCTTCCCCTGCCTGGGCACCTTCCTCACTGACCTGGCTGAAATCTAACTGTAAGTTAATTAAAAAAAAAAAAAAAAAGGCAACTAGTGTTCAGGCAAGACTCTGGAGCAAGAAGTGGGGTAAACCATTATGGAACCACATCTCTCAGTTACAATCACTTTTTTTTTTTCTGACAGCAAAATGAAGCTGTGAACCCAATGCTGTTACCAGGAATTAAATGCATCAAAAGGTGATCCTCACAAAGGGCCTCTTGCCCACTGCTGTCAGCAAAGAGGCCAAGGAAACCACTCTGGGTACACTGAAAAGCATATCAGAAGAAAAGACCTCCCTGCAACACCAGAGGACACTGCACAGCTCTGGGGGGATGTCCCAAGGTCAGGGACCATCACAAGAGAGCAGAGCATCCCACCCAGAAAACTCCCGGCTCACAAGGCAACTTAGGTGCCCATTTACTGTTGGGTTGACTAAATATAGCCCTATAAAGTCTTGACTGAGATTCCATCTTAAGGCTCAGACTCTGTAACAAACACATCTTAAGCACTCCAGGCCCTTCGGAGGGATCCTTTTTCTAATCTCTTCTTGCTGTTTGAGTGAAACAAACACTACATTTTCCTGGGCCCTTACAGGGACAGTGTTTTTGATCCAGAAAACAGTTACTACAGCTTCGCGGAACAGTAACAGCAATAAAACTCCATGGTATCAATACATATATGGAAAGTCACAAGAAGGTGTATTTCAAATCTTTGTAACCCCGGTAATCTCCATTCATTCCCCCTCTGCTCCCCTTTCAAATTATGACAGCAGCAAAGCAGGATGTCACATCTGAGCCTTCAAATGCAAATTGAATATAGACTACATAAAACACAGCAGGATCTAAAAATAATCTAAGACAGTATACCTTAAATTTATGTATTGATTTTGGTTTCTACTGACAAAAACAACCCTGGCAAAAGATCTAACTATAGGGAGAGTTACAAGTGATATCAAAAGTTTTGCAAGCAGTTGCCCATCCTGGAGCTCCTCAGGAGGTTTTGCTGCAAGCCCACACAGCACAAGGCAAAGGATTTTGGTGCAAGGGGCTCATACTCACCGTATGCAAAGTTTCTTCCTGTCTTCTGCTTTGGCTTTGTCGGTTGATAAAGGAGCGTGTCGAGAGTTTGTAATGGTTCAACAAGCAGACGATCACTACCACCATAACAGTTATAACCACGATTATAATGATGATTTGAACAAACTCCAGTTCAGCTAAAAGAGAGAAAAAAAAGAGATAAATGTGTCGTTAGCACACAGAATGTTAATCATCAAAGCAATAATCCAAAAATACTCTCATGATTTCATCAAGATTGATCTGGCATATGATACTACTGCTGTCCATTCTGCAAAGCTTTGTGAAGAAAGCTGTTCTAAGAGCCATGAAAATTATCTAATTTTTGTCAGAGCAAGTTGATTGGCATGAGCAGCTGCAGATCAAAACTAAGAAGCTTTTTGGTGATCCTTCTCTGCAGTCTTCCCCAGTAATAAACTCTTCAGCATAAACACACAGACAAGCCTTTTGGATAATACAGTTTCTCTGTGGGAGGGGAAACATCAACAAACCACAAACCCCACTCTATTTTAATAGCCACCTGCAATGCCAACAGAGTCCAGAGGGCTCCATAACCTTCAACGCAGAGGTCATGGAGAGTGGAATCACTGTATCTAGCGATCAGTGTATCTAGTACACTACCCTTAATTTTTTATCAACTAGCTATCTAGTAGAGTGGAAAAAACTTTTATCCTATTGAATCTACAGACAATGTCTTTTTCAGTTACCAACTTCAACTAGTGTAAAGTTAACTTTTCTAGGACTTTCCCATTCAGGCAAAAATCTAAAAAGAGATCTGGTACTCTGAAAACAAGATATGTTCCACTGTAGCTAAAAATGAAACTAAGTCCTTGGTTGTTGCAAGAGATACAATTACAAGGAACTCCGTCAGAGCCCATATCTTATCTGAAGCCCTGCCTATACCACAAATATTAAGTACACTTAGAAATGAGTTGCTCTTGCATCCTTTTGGCTACACTGAAGCAGCGAGGATGAGCAACACAAGGGAAAAGTTGCCCTTTGGAGTAACTGAGTTGCTCCATGGAGTTGCTGATATTTCTATGGAAACTGCATTGCTCACAGGGGATGCTCTCATCTTGAAAGACAACTCCAGTTAATGGGAGGAAGTCTTTGGTTGCTAGGCTGGTAGAAGAAGCAAAGAAGCAGCACAAGTTGTTCAGTTTAGGTACTTTCCAAAAAGGACACTACTTCTTGAATGTAAAAACATCAACTTCAGGGAACTAATTTTAAATTTGTTTTAAAAAGCTAACAAGGAAAGAGAGGTAATGACATATGAAAATGGAAAGACAAAGCAAATAACAGAAAACAAGCTCCCCCCTTTCCCATCCATGATCTGTAGTTCCCCTCAGCCTTCAGTGTGACAGCAGCACACTTGTGCAGACACGATGTGACTATGAAGCTGAGCTAAAAAAATGCGGTTCACACATAAAATCCACGATGAACCAGGGGTGAAACCAAAGGAAATTCAAGGCCATTGCATTATTCTAAGATCTCTTGCAAACAAAACTTCAGGAGCTGCAAGTGTGCTGGTGCCCAGTGGAGGCTGGCGCCAAGGTCCAGCTGTCTGTCACAAGTTACCAGCAGGCACAGCCACGCACCATCTAAGCGCTGAGGGTCTACGACTGCTTCAGTAGGAGAAACTAAGCCTACCGGAAGCTAAGGAAAGGGTAAAGAGCAAAAATATGTCAATCACTTAATTTCTCTTTGCTGTTAAATACCATCCACTCATCTTAAAGACCACCAACATTTTCCAAGAATTTGATTAGTCAGCATTCTGTGCTCTGCTTTTGCTATCAATCCCATACGCAGTGCAGCAATCTTTTTGCCCTCTCTTGTGTCACTGGAAGCTAAACAATGTCAGCACCAAAAGATCAAATAGCAGGAAGCACAAAAATAATTAAAAAAGAAACCCACCAAAACCACATTTAAGTAAAAAGTCAGTTTTTCTCAGCTACCAAGCACAGAAAAGAGACTTGACACAGTTGACAACTGCTGCAATTCACATTCTGTGGCTACAGAAGTACTAAATGGTTTCTTCACCCAAAACCTTTTTTTTTTTTGGGGTCCATGTCATACTTTAGACTGGAAATCGAGAGACTGCTGCTAAAGGGCAACATGCAAAACAAGCAATGTTGATTTAGGCTTTCCTAGAATGCAAAGATCACTGGAATGACATGTTACTTCTCTATGTGCCAAGGGCAGAGCCTTCTAAATTTATCAAGGCCCCTGTATTTCAGGGGCAAGGGACAGTACCTCTCCTTTAGAAATAAATGATTTGGTTTATGAGCACTTCCCTTGGGAGGGAATCATTTGAAAACGTTTGACTAAAACACTGCCATACAACAAAGAAAATAAAAACCAGAGCACACAGGTGTGAGCACATAAGATTTCCCAAGTCCAGTTTTACATTGCAAACGCTAAACCACATCAAAACACCTTAGCGATGCTCAGGAGGATTTCCCCATGGGAAAGCACGGGGAAAAGAAAGGTAATTCTTTATCTCTTCTTTCTCCTGACTGACCCTCCTGCTGCTCATTAGGTTATTAACCGGAAAAAGCAAAGAGACAAGTGAAGCAGCAGCCTGTATTTGCTGGCACTGATCAAGGCCATTTAAATAGTGCCTGGCGGCTGCTGACAGACACTGGGTCACCCCGTCCCCCACCGTGCCCCCTGCCCCGCTGCCCGACACCTGCCAGGCGCGAAGTGCCACCGCCTTCCAGACAGCCATCTATCTCCTCCTGCCTCCTTTTCCTTTCGGGAAGGAGGCCGGGGGGAGCTTCAGGAAGAGAAATGGTATGGTTTTACCTCCCCAAGTCTGGCACGCTCACACACATCCCGTTGCTTTCCACGCAAGAAACAACATTCCTAATAAAAATTCTCCTGGGGAATAAAAACCAAACCAAAAACAAACAAACAAACCCAAAAAAAACCAAACCCAAAAAACCCAACGTTCCAGAGTAAACGCCCAACACGGAAAAGGCGACTACTCGCTGAATGAAAACACGTTCCCAGAAGTGCACGCAAAGAGAGAAACAATTGACGACCCTGCGAGCAGCCACAGCAGCTCGTCGCCCCGCGCCCTCCCCCGCCAGGCCGGGGGGCTCCTGCCCGGGGACCCGGCGCCGCATCCCGCGGTACCTCTTTCCAACAACAGGTCTTTTAACCGCGCATCCTTCGCCGCTGTCCTGTTTAGCCGCTCACTGGACATGCTCGCCTCGGGCGGGCGCGGGGCTCACGCCGCTCCCACAGACCCCGCGCCGGGCTCCGCATCCCCGCCGGCGCCGCGCTCCATGCGGGCCGGCCCGGGGCCCTGCGCGGACACCGACAGACACACCACAGACAGACGGACGGACGGACGGACAGCCCGCCGCCGGGCCCCCCCTCCCCGCCGCGCGGGTGCGCGCACGCACGGGCACCAGCGGCGCGCCTGGAGCCGCGTCCCGAGCAAAACGAATTTTTAAATTTTTTTAAAATAAATAAATAATAACAGCAGTTAAGAAAAGCCAACACCAAAATAATTAAAAAAAAAAAAAAAACAACAAACAAAAAACCC
>JAWWMP010000081.1:97039185-97069377 GCA_035047865.1 Dendrocincla tyrannina
CGGCGGGCGCTCCGCGCCCCGGATCCGCCGCCTGCCCCGGCCCGCCCCACACCGCGCCTGCGCAGCGCCCGCACCGCCCCGCCACCGGCAAACCCCGCCCCGCACGGCCCGGGGGGCAGCGGGACACAGGGACGGGGGGACAGCGGGACAGGGGGACAGTCGGACAGGGGGACAAGGGGACACAGGGACAGGGGGACAGAGGGACAAGGGGACACAGGGACAGGGGGACAGCGGGACACAGGGACAGGGGGACAGCGGGACAGCCCGGCAGTGCCGCACCCGCACGGGGCCCCGGCGCCCCACGGGGCACCGGCCAGCACAGCTCGCCCCCCGCAGCACGCAGCCGGCCAGGGCGATCACAGGCATCAAGTTATAAAAGAAACATAGCAGAAGAGGAGAAAGGAGGCTCCAGCCGCACACGGGGTTCTTCAGCAGAACTCAACAAGGTGTATCAATATCTAAATAGCTATCTATCTATAAATAAATGAATAAATAAAGATATCTAAAGGGACGGTGCCAAGAGGATGGAGCCAGGCTCTTCCTGGTGGTGCCCAGCAATAAAGCAGGAGGCAATGGGCAGAAACTGGTGCACAGAAGTTCCACCTGAATACAAGGAAAAGCTCCTTTAGTGGGCAAGTGACCAAGCACTGGAACAGAGGCCAGACACATTGTCAAGCCTCCTTCACTGGATATATTCAAGAACTGTCTGCATTCAATCCTGTGCCCTGTGCTATAGGATGACCCTGCTTAAGCAGGGAGGTTGGATCAGAGGACCCACTGTGGTCCCTTCCAACCTGACCAACTCTGTGAAATTCCCAGCTCCAGCAGTGCCTGCCTGCCCCTGAACTCCTCTGCTGCCCCTGAAACCCTGTGCATGCCTTGCCCTGCCACTAAACCAGCCTTTCTGATGCCCTTGTGGCCGATGAACCCAGGCAGATGGGTTCCCCATCCCTGTCCCCACCTATGTTCACGCTCAGAGCCAGCAGCAAGTACTCAATGCTGTCCTGGCTGCTGCACAGTCCTGCAGTGTCCCTGCCACACTGGGAAGCACCGTCAGCCCCGTGTCCCTCATTAATGCCATGTCCCTCAGCTCCCGGGATGCTCCTCTTACACTGGCTAGGCAAGCCCCCTACTGTTTCTAGTTACTTCTCTGGGTTACGGTGGCATCCCCAAATCACCAGGTAAAATCAGCGTGTGTCTACATGAACAAGCAAAGAGAGTTCATCCTCTGGTCTGCACTTGGCCAGAACCTGTGAGCTCCTGAAACTAGAGGAGGTGGGCTGCAGCACTGGCAAGGCTCCAGCCCCTCTCCCACTAGGCTTGGGCTGGCTCAGCTCAGCTTCACACCATCACCGCTCTCCCCAACACACAGCAGTCCAAGCCCCCAGGACACGCTCTGGGGTTGACCATGGAGTCAGCCCCAACGCTCCCCATGCCTTTCATATTTGCAAATCCCATGGACCGGCCTCAAAAAAAAAAAAAGAGTCTAACTCAAAGTCAAAGAGCAAGAGCCAGGAGGGGAAAGAGGCTGAGTGGGCCTGCTTGCGGGCACCTATCAAGCTAGCACTATGAAGAGCCAGGGGGTTAAAAATATTAGGGAGACATATCCTGCTATATATATCCACGGCACACAGCAGGGCCCTCTCGATTGGTTACAGGCTATCCCCACTGTCTGAATTTATTAAACTGTTGTTGACGTTTAGCTTGATACTGCAAGGTCTAAGGCCTCAATCCAAACAGAACAGTCATGCTGGGGGACAGTGATTGTGGACTGTAAATAAATATCCTTTGAGAGTTCCTAGAAGAGCGGGATGAGTTTAAACTATATGTTGATGGAATGTTTTTGTGCAAGTGGAGTATTAACCAACTAGAGCACTGTTACCAGCAGAGAGAAGTAAATCAGTACAGATATGGAGCACCTTCAAAACTACAATCTCATTGTCCCTAGACTGCTTTGAAAACAATTAATTCAGCAGAAGGGCCTTCTAAACTGACTGTTGCAAACTCTTTGTTGTCAAGGACATTGTAAAACAAAGTTTCTGAGCCAAAGACTGACCCACATATATCATTCCCCAGCCTCATGTTTAAAATGAGAAGTTGGTTTCAGATGAGTGTAGTTTAAAGACTACAAAGAAAGCAGAAAACAAAACAAATTAATATATTGGTATTAATGCTGTACTTTGGTCTCCTATAACTGAAGCATGGATGCTTATCTTTTCAGTTCCTGAAGGGCATTAACCTACGGCATAAAACAATTGCTTTGGCAAGACTGGGGATTCAGCACATAGACTGATAAACAACATGCTTTACTCCCTCTCTAGCCCACTACTTCCCTACCCATCAACATTTATTTAATATTATTGTACAAGTGCAGGCACAATGACTGCAAAATGGTTACAGACTTCTGCATCCATAAGTAGTGCACCTGATAAGCATCCTCAAGAACATCTTCAGAATAATATTTGGCCCATCACACATTTATTAAGAATTTATCATGAACTTTTTAATGTGAATCCAGCCCTCCAGGGACTGAACAACTGTGCAGCAAGAGCCAGACAGCCCATAAAAAGCTGCTTTGTCAACAAGGGTAGGGGACTGGCTTCCTGCTAAAATTCCCCTCCCAGCTGCAGGTTCCACCATGACCTCTGAGCAGGACAGCTGCTCTGGTGACAGGGTTGAAGCTCCTTAAGCAGGCTCTGGCACACAGAGTCATAATGCTCCTCCACAAGCCATTAGAAGTCTGGCATATTAATGATAAAGCCAAGGGCTAGTTAAACTTGGTAACATTTAGATGAAATTTTATAAAGGATGTGCTCACTGACGTGTCTCCTCAGATGAGTACTGGGAAAACAAAAAAATCTCACTCTGGAACCCGCAAGAACAAAACCTGATTTTTTTTTATTTTGCTATTAGTAAAGATGTTAATCTCAAGTGTAAGGAAACATGGACATGCTTTGGTGACCAAAACTGGACAGATGCTGCTTCTCAGTATGAGTTTTGCGTTTCCACTACTTATCCCTTTTTTCTTTGCTTCTCTGAAGACATTACCAACTGTGTGCAGACTCTTGGACAGCCCTTACTTTGAAGAGTAAGAGAAAAACCACAGTCTTGAATCTGGAAAATAAGGGACTGTTTCCTCCTGCCTGCAGTCAAGCCCTTGGGGTCAGATGGCATCAGGGGAACCCAGATGGCAGGTGTGTGTGCAGAGGTGCTTCCTCCTCCCTGCACTGTGATGCAGCTCAGAGCCACATGTGTAATTTCAGCCCAAAAAACATCTGGGCATTGACACTTCGTGCAGGGCCGTGTGTCCTGACTCTTCCAGCCAGCACCAGGATGATGCTTTATGGTCAAATCCATGTTGGGGAAGCCATGCTTTCACTCCCTGGCCAGCCAGGCTGGGGGGCCCCACACAGCAGCCCTGTGGGTCTTTGGGATTACCCAGATAATCATTGCCTGATCCAGTCTCAGTTCTGTGTCAAGCTACCAGCCATGGAAGCATGGCCCCAGCTCCTTCCTGCCGCCCCACAGCACATGCAGACAGCAACATGACTGAGGCACAAACAAGCCAGACCAGGCCTCTGCTCACAGGGGAAAAAGTCAAATTGCTTGCTGATGCCAACACAAAAGAAAAGACGCAGGCAGTGGTCAGGGAGCAGGAGACCAAGGCCATCTCCATTTCTGGACCTGGACAAGCTTCAAGCAACTGCAGATGCACCTACTGAAAGTCCCATACCCCCACCTCTCAAACTGCCACCTTCTGGGCTAAATGTTTATCTTTTTGGTTAAATCTGGAGTTTATATGTTAAGTTTGTCACAACTTACTTAACTCATTTACGGAAGAATGGCACCACCAGAGGGAAAGAAAGTGTTTCTTTCATAGGCAGCAAATTCAAGTATCTTATTTGTCAGCAGATATGTATCTCGCTATATTGTGTTGTGTTTAATGTGATTAGGTGCAAGGAACAAGCAGACAGGAGCAATGTGGAGAGATTAGCAAAACAACCTAAAAGAGTTAAGTTTGGTGGAGGTAAGAAGGCAGTGTTTAAGGCCTCTAAATTAACTCCCTGTTAAAGCTGGTTTTTACTCTGCATTAATAGGAAGGATTAGGATATTGAAGCAGTCCTTCATATGCACAGTTAGCTGTACAGCCTGAGTGGTCCATGTGCTGGCCACGCATGCAGTGGTTTGTTTTCCTGTGCTGGAAGGAGGGTTCAATCAGGGACACTGATTTATAACATGCTGATTTAAAAGTAATCACCGTTTCAGACCTGACTAGCCCTGGCTCTGTTTACACTGGCGAGTGAGAAAATCTACTTATGAATTATCCCCACTGCAGTTCTATTAGTCCTTGCATGTTGGCTCGACACAGGCAATTTACAGACGTCTCCTCCAGCAGGGTTAAATGGTACAGTGAGCATAATACCCTGGCCCTGTTTACCCTGGATATTACACTGCTGGTAACTTTGATGCTCCCCCGCCACTGCTGAAAAACAGGTACAGAATTTCCTGGTGCTGATGCATGAGCAATGAGAAACTCTGGGCAAGGAAGGGTGGCTGTAAATCTGAGGGAGATAATCAACCCAGGCTACTCAGACCATGAAAATATCCCTAAGTAGACAAACCAACCAGGTGGCTAAGAAACCAAATTTCACACAGGTATCCATTAGGGTGATACAGGGGCTTCCATGTATTTTAGTCCTTGACTAATTCAATCTTCCATTTAGTTCTATCCAAAACTAGAGAACAAGGCCCTGAAAATACTGCAACCCCTTCTATCCTTCATTTTGATCACATTCCATAGCTTTTGGGGTATTTTGAGCTCAAATCTACTAAGTGGTTGTAAAAATAAGCATTTAAGTAAGACAAAAGGTGAGAAGGGATCACAGTGTTGGTTTGGTTTGGGTTTTTTTTATCCTGTTGTTATTCAGAGTTCTTCCAGCAGTACTTGCAATTAATACCTGATACTGGATTCTGTTGAGTCTCAGTGGTTGCAGCATGACTACCCTGCCTAAGCTCCCTATGGTTTCCAGGCAATTCCCAGCAAGTACAGGAAAGAATCATCCCTCATTATTAATATCTTTTTCTTCCCCATTCAAGCAGGAGCTATAAGAGATGCTCTAAGGACCACATTAAAAAGCTGAGAGATCACATCATGCATTATCCTACCACAGGATCGGATGAAAGTTAAATGAGGGACAGAATTAGCATGGGTGCTAGAATTATGCATATGCAAGAATCCACCTCCAACACAAAACTGAAAGCCCTGTTGTAGAAATATAGCTTGCTAAATAAGCTATTAGCAGTATTTTACACACACACAGGAAGGTTCATTCTTCCACTAAAGAACAATCTTTGGAGTTACAGGGTCTCCTGCCAGGTGGATTATTCGCTCCATAAATCTCAATTGCCAACAAACTCCCTGGCAGACAGGAAAAGAAAACAATGGGCACTTGACTGCAGATTAACAGACTATCAAGATATTTTAGTACTTTCTGACTAAAGTGTATGGAATGACTCCAGAAAGCTGGACGGTGCAGAGATCTTTCAAGATCACAAGAAAATCCAGCAACTCTGGTCTAAAAGAGAAGTCTAAGGGCAAGATTACAGAAGATATAAGAAGGTAAAGGAGAACCAGGATTACAATACAGTACTAAAAATAAAAGCAGAATCTGAAGAGCCGTATTTTATTTCTGACATTAATATAATCAGCTAGTTTAGAGACACAAAGCTCTGCCTCACTGATGGTGCTGTCTAGTACCTGAAAGTAAAGGATGAAAAGCGAACCTGGAAAAAGTACTCGAAGAGATAGGGGGGAAAAGCGAATCACCAGAACGTAAAATTTGAGGTCAGTGATGACAGAAAAATGCTGCTTTTAAAGAAGTACAATGCCCATAATAACCTAGTGTTAACATTTAAAAGTGAGCAAGGGAAAGACTTCGATGCTGAAAAATGGATCTATATGCAAAGCAAAGAAAATTTATTTGTTTTCTTTCATCCTGCAGTTTTCTTATCATTTGTCTTGCAGCATTTACATACATGCTGTCTGGATGTGTAATCATAAGGGAAATTAACCCAGGATAACCCCAATGCTGCAGCACGTTTACAGAAATTGCTCTAGAGAAAACAACTCTAGGAATAAAATGAAGGATGTTCAAACCATTGGAAATCAAGTGAGTCACAGACACGATAGGTCTGAAGGATGGGAAAAATCTCTTTATGAGAACATGCCATTAAACATTACAATCAAGCATAAAATTGCTCTGCCACAGTGTTTTGTTTTATTTGCATTGTTAAATTTCTTCTCCTAACAATAATGGATAGTTTATAGCACTAATGATTTATACAAAAGGAGCTGTGTAAATGCATCCCAAATGGGCAGATTCTTTCTTAAGAACTGTAGACTCAGTTTCCTTCAGCTTGATCGCAAATCGGTGACTCACACAAATTTCACATCTGCCTTAGGATACAATGGTGCAGTTTCTAACGAGATTTCATGATGAATTAAGTTCCTATAGTGCAAGGGAGGTGTAAAAACTTATGCTAATTTAAAAAAACACACTGCATTTCCACAAAATGCCATGGTGAAAAAACTACAGATGATCTGCCATTAACAACTGTTATCACATTACTTAGTTCATTATTTCCAGCTCCTGCAGCCCCACTTAAAATTAAATATATAGTTCACACACAGAAACACAAATTTTCCACAATAAATCAATGTAATTGATCTGGAGAAAGGGGCCACAGTTTAAGAGTATTCAAAATACGTCTGCAAAACACATTCACCTCACTTGCAGAGCACACCCAAAAGAGATGAGTACTGAGATTTCTAATGTGCAAAATTATTAAGATTTGTTACAGTTAAAAACCCTCTTTATGATATAACAGAGTAATCTATTCCTAATCTGCACCATTCCAACACTGTAAAGTCAGGCTCCCTAGAATCAAAAATCAGAAAAGTGACATAAAACAACCCTTTGGAATACCACCTTGACCATATCTTTTGGAGTTTCTTTGACCTTTACGTCAAAGTGAAGGTATTCATTCATGCTTGATTCCAGCAGCCAGATTCCAGAAACATTAAGAAAATCTCTTAATTTATGGCAAAATCTTGAGAAATTACAACACTGAGAATAAGGATCAGAATCTAGTCAAGACTTCCTAGGCCATCAAGAATGAGAATAACTGCAAATAAAATGTACGCAGCTCACAGGGGAGCATCGGAAAGTTTCTAATGCACTTCTTTTCTGATTAATGGCCTAAGTGGGTGTGTGGACAACATTCCTCACATAGGAGATGTGAGGAAGAGACAGGAGAGAAAGTCCACTGAGAATGTCAGTTGTTGGATGCTTCCTGCAGTTTTTTCCATAACCACTTACCAAGGAGCCAGTTTTAACGCATCATCACAGGCATTCCTCAGCAAGCAGCAGCATTTCTGTCACTTCCTTCAGACTGGCAAAGGAGTAAGACTTCCCAAAAATACATCTTCGAGAAAAGAGGGAATTAGGCGAGCAAGCTCAGCACTCAATGGGAATGGGATACCTCGCTAACGCTTGTGAAAAGCAGACCTCTGAGTAAACCACCACCGAAACGACAAGCACATTGCAGAAGCTACCAGGCTATTTTTACCAAAGCAGAATATGTTATCTTTTCATTTTGTGGAAAGGCAATAAAAATTCATAAGATTCATGCTCTGCATTTAAAGAGAAAAACTTGGTAATACAGCATTCAAACCACATGGTTTATAACATTATCATGAATGGTCTAAGTTCTTCAGTCTTCTGACATGTTCACGGGGATGGTGTTTACACTGACTTGTTCATAGTACATCATATCACATTTTAATGATTCAGTTCAGCTCTGACAAAAGGAAACATCTGCCATAATTTTTTCTTTCGTGAACTTTATCACAATTAAAAATCTGACGTTTCACTAGCCTGTGTGCCAACTGAGAAGAATGCCAAGTTTGGCACTTCCCGATACATACAAATGCGTGCGGCATGAACAGCTAGTACCAACAGCACCAAGCCATCACTGACTTGTCAGTTCTCACCACAAAAGAGAAGAAAGATCACAGTTTGTGGGCAATAATTTTATAATCTTGATCTGGTTTCCATATGACACAGTGCAAGAGAGAGAAAGCAAAAAAAAAAAAGGAAAAAAGAACACTTCACAGCTCTGTGTGATGACAACATAAGATTTCTATGTCTTGCCCTATTGCAGCCAGAAAAATATTAAAGCAGCATGTCAAAACTGGCATAGCTTCTAAAAAACAATTTCCAAACATCACTTGATGAACAGCACCCTAGCAACTCGATACGAAGCTTAAATCTGCATCTACTTTACATAAAATGAGGCCAGTCGTCCCCAATGCAATGAAAGTATTCTTGCTTTCAGAAGAATTAATGGTATATACAAACTCAAGGCACTTCTGAGACACTGCACATGACAGGAAGGCAGCTTGACTGTTTACCATGAAGACCACCAACCCCTTGTACCCTTTGTAAGGCTGGGGTAACTCTTGTACCTCTAGGCTGTTCCAGTGATGCTCATTTCAGGGTGGAAGCCAAGAAACAGAAAAAAACCCAGCATCCTAATGGTACAGACAATGCAGTGCTGCTTCATATATGGAACAGCATAGTCCCACTGCTACTGTGATGTTACTGAGCCCAGGCAGTCAGAGGGATGGATGTTTCTGAAGAGATTCCAGGACACAGCTGGGGTCTCAAGGATGGCTGAGAAGTGCTTTCTAACACTGCTCCTCCATCCACTTTTTTTCCCTTTACTTCTAACAGAATACTGGATCAGGTAGGGTACAATTAAACTTGAAGTATGTTATACGAGGACTTTAGGAAGTAAGAAAAGCAAAATTACCCTGCATACAGAATATACACGACTGCCCCAAAGATATGGCATGGATACTTAAGGAGATATGTGGTCTACTAGCTACAAGATCAGACTGAGATTGAGCTTCTCTCTCTCTCCTTAGCTCCATAACAGACCTGCTAGTGACCTAAGGCAAGTGCCTTCAGCTCTTCCTGCCGTCATCTTCATTTTTCTCTCAGTACCATAGCACTTCCACAGAGCGCAACCTCCCTCACTTCAGCCTTTACACATTGTCCAATACAAGCACCATATGTAATTTGGACTAATAAGATGCTTTTGAAGATGACCTGTGAGCATCTAAATCACAAAGATGCATTTTCAAAATCTGCCCAGTGGTAAATGGATGGATGCCCTTTCCCAATAAGCAAGAGGCTGCTCGTAAGTGCCTGCAATGGCATTTTCCTCGGTACGACAGCAAAAACCCAAAAATTGTTTGAAATCTCACCAGACACACTGAGAATTGACAGCTAATACATCTTACAGCTGGTTGGCTGGTATTTTTGGGCAGGAGGCCGCATTTCAAACTACTTCATCCTATGTTCCCACTCTGTACAACTGCATATCTGACATTGTACTGACTCACCAGTAGCATTTTTGTGCAGCCCACTGAAGAGATATCACTACATCCTGTTTGGGTGGGGCAAGACTTTATGGGTGAATCTCCTCATTGGAGAGCAACTTTTGAGAGTAAGATACTTGTTTTCAGGGTCACAGAGAAACTGCTCTCCTATGCGTGTATGCACACACAGAGTGGGAAAAGCACATCCACTGCCTCTCTCTTCTCCATGTTACCCCAGTGGGGCAGCAAAACTACTGATGCTTCACATTTGGTGCTGTCCTAATTTTTAATAAAAAACATGGTTTTCAGTAGGATTAAGGTAAAGGGTTACAAACAAATAAACCCAAGTTCTTATGCAGCCTCCCGGGGAAAGGGCTGAGCTTTCTATCCAGCCTAGGAGGGGACACTGCCCACATAGCACACCTTGCAGAGTGCCTCCAGGCAAACACAGGGCAGACAAAGCCTTCTGGAGAAGCAAAGGGCAGAGAGATCTCTCCACCATCCCTTTCAGTCTGAGATCAGGGGTCTCTGCCACACTTCTGATCCTCTGAGTTTTAAGTCAAAGCTGCAGAGAATCGACTTGAGCCAGGCAAGGATTTTGCAGTGCTGGTCTGTGATCCCCTGCCACCAGCACCGCTTCATGCATTCGTGCAGTGATTCAAGAAACAGCCTTGACTGCTCACCCATTAACTGTGGGGCGCAAGTCAGGTTTGCAGTGCTAGGAGACAGGCTATTTTTACCGCACTTAGGATGTGCTGTCACAATGTTAAATCCCAGTTGCAGATTTACCAAAAGCACTAAGGGGATTTGTCCGGGATTTCAGGACGCCGGCATCCTGAGCTGCATAGCAGCTCAGACCAGGCTTTTTGCCATTCATAAGTCCCAGACAAATGACTCGTGAGAGTGTGCAGCTTGCCAGCACAGCGCATATTCAGCGAGCATGCGGGGTCTGGGATGTGTCTGACATCGGAGGCATGTGCTGGCCACCTGCACACAGGATCCCAGCCTTCCCGACATGTTGCATGCCAGACTTCACGGAACACCTATGTGCATGTGTGCACAATGCCTGGGCACACCAGACCATGAGGACCACACATGTGGCATGTTGGAAAGACCTGGCCACGCAGCCTCTGCCCTCAGGCAGGGCAATATATACTGCCCCAACATCCTACACCATTTCTATTTTCTGTAGTCTCAGCCAAATGCAGCACAAACTTGCCATCACCTCCCTCGTAAAGTTTACTTCCAGGCCCACCTTTGTCCTCAGGGATCCAATCTCCTGGCTGTGGTTAGGTACACAAAAGGGTCTCACAGGAGAAATTTCAGTGCACCCATCACTGATGGTTCATGGATAAAGTGTGAGAAAAATTGCCATATGACACTCAGGATGGTGAGGCTGAGTTGCAGCCAATACCTGACTTGCTGTATTTCCTGCCTTGAAAGTTGCATGTCATCATATTAGCATAGTTTTGATAAATGAATTAGAAAAGGCACACCCTTTCCAGTGCTTATCTTGTCTTTTTTTAAGACACACCAAATAACTTTACCTTGCTGTCAATATACCTGGTTTCTGGTTTACACACCTTTTCATCTTGAAAAGAAGGGAATTGCTCAAGCCAAGGTTGTGCATAAAAGGAACATGAATCTGTCATACAACCCAAACTGGCTTTCAGCTTGAATCTATCCTTTTTTGGGCAGAGAGCTTAGACATTTTGAATTGAAAAATACTCTGGCAATTTTTTCCATGTCCTCACATATTTCTTGCTCTGAAAGCTCAGACTAGGACTTTCTGTTCATTGTAGGATTCTTCCTCAAAGCCAACCCAAACCTGAACAGCTCTAAAAATTTTCAGGAAGGTGGTTTTTTGTTTCGGTTTGAGTTTTCTTTTTTTTTTAATTTGGTTTGGGGTTTTGGTGGTTTTTTGTTTGTTGGTTTATTTTTTTACTTTTCGAGGTAACAGTTGTAGTTCCCAGTGTTAAATCACAAAATTTTGAGGGTCTGTTTTTCTGCTGAAGAAAAAATTTGTGCCTTTTTTTTTTCTTAGCACAGTGTGAATTTCTGTCATATAAAGAACTGAGTCCCAGTTTTCAAAATGTTCGTATTTTATCTTTTCTGCTATAATCTGCTATTTCTTCAGTTAATACTTTAAAATTCTGCCTGAAACTGAAGTTTCTCTATTGCCTACACATTTTGTCATTTCTAACATGACAGTTCTGTAACCCATTTGTTTTCTCAGTGCTTCTTTGAGCATCACTTGTACTTCACAGTGCAGATGTCTAATGCAGATCAAGGCGGGCACTGCAGTATATTCTGTTCCAAAAGATATCCCCACCTCCTCGTTTGTTTTGCAACACAACTATCAAAGCACTAAATAAATAACATAATATTAGCATATATCCATTGTTTTACATATTCTGCATGGTTTAGAGATGTTACCTAACTTCTTCACTCCTGTGAACTAGATACAGAGGTGATCATTTTATATGAATTGCGGCTACAAAGCAAGTCAATAGTTAAACTAAATAATCAGATCAACAACCCTTTCTCAAATTTCTGAGGTCAAAACAGATCCAATTTATAAAGAGAAACAACAATAAAATTGCAGACCATCTCCTGCAAAGAAATAACATGTAGGGTAAACTTTGATCACAGCTTCTTCTCTGTGAGCCTCTAGCCTAAATCCAAAGCTTGAGTTCTCTCCCTTAAAGCTCACACCCAGAGGCACAGCTCACTGGTCAATGCAATCTTCAAAGTTTCCCATATTGAACAATTTATTTTCAAGAACAAAGCTTGGAAAAGATCCAAACCCCCCCGTGTGGGTTGGCAGCAGCTCAGGATGCTGTCTAGATGTGGCTGGCTTGCCCAACTAACAACTCCCCACTTCCTCCATGCAGAGCACACTTGTGTTTCACCATACTGCAGCAAACCACCCATTAACTTCTATTCCCTCATTTCTAAAAAGGCTACCAGTTTGTCCCACTAGATCCCCAGCTTTTTGGGCTGTCAGACACTTTGGGGTTTAGCTGGTGGTTTAGAATTCAAAAGCAAATGTACAGTTTCGAATTTACAGCTGGGAAAACAATTTCCCAAAATATCTGTATGAATGCAATGCAGAAATATGCCACATTATAACACTGAGTATTCTTTCTCAAAATGGAAGTGTTAAATTTCGTGCACAGCTCTATGCCTGAGATGAGCCAAGAAACTTCTGAAATGAGTAACAGGCCTTGCTCAGCACCCTGCATGCAAAGCAGCCTCCTCCTTCCTGCTCCTCTTCCCCCTCCAGGTAGCCCTGGCACAGCAAAGCAAAATTTCTCAGCTGTGCTGTTAAGCCAAACTCCCCTCAACATCAGGACAGTGTTTCCCAGCTGCTACCCTCAAAATTTTATGACTTAAAATGGGTCCCTCTGAAAGTTATTTGTATCCATTTAGGTTGGAAAAGACCTTTAAGATTATTGATTCCAAACACAAACTAATTTTTCATGTGCAGAAACACAGAGGGAAATAAACACTAATATTAATCTGTTCAAACAACAAGAAATCCTCATGTTTCCCCCACCTCCCCATGCATAAAGCTGCAAAAATTAAATCCATAAGGGCATTTATAAAGAATATCTTATTTAGAGAAGAAAACAAAAGTGACTGACACAGTTATTTGTCACTGCTGGTAAATAAATTTGCACGGCTTACAATGTTTACCCTGGAGTACAGCTGAAAGATCCATTCGTGCTGCATTAGAAACCCGCCTCAATGACAAACTTCAGCTTCCCGGTCTAGCAAAGCTGATGTATTGACTAGACAGGTAGATATTAGGTGCTCCGACTGTCTGGATGCTATGGAAATCATGCTGCACGCATCTGACCGTTGTCAGCGGCAGAAGACAAGCACCCGCCTCATTCTTATTCTAGCCAGGAAAAAGGCCTCGTCTGCATTAGCCTTTTTACTGAAAGGCTGCCATATTTGTCAGTTCAGACGCATGTAAGATAAGCTCTTTCCCCCTTATCTAATATTTCACCAGGCAGTGGAAACGAAGGATAAGCAGAACCTAATAGTCTATGTGGGCAGGAGATCTTGAATGCTGTCAAGCTCAGCGCAAGGCCTGGATGCCCTAGACAAGGGGAAGTTTACAGCAGAAGTTAATCACTTCATTTTGAAGAAAAACTCACAGGGATTTGGAAAAACGGTTAGGACTTATCCTGGGTATGCAGCAAGCAAGGAGACGAGCGTAAAACCCCTAGTGCAGCATTATACTCGGTGCCTCTCCCCCCTTACAATGTAGGTACTGCTTGGCTAAAATTGCAGTTCAGTCAAAGGGGATTAAAGAAGGCAGCTGGAAAACCACTGCTTTCCCTAAGCAGCTGGATGAAACAGAAGGGCAAACAGGGGGAATAAAAATGAAATTCTGCATACTTGGTAAGTCCTAGGCTGATCAGTCCCTTGCATGGCAGCTAGCAGAGATGCCAAAAGTACCATCACAGTCTGGTTTACCTGTAATAATCCACTCCAGAACTGCCCAAATTGCATGCAGAGTTGGTAGCAACCTGGCAGAGAGATCAGAAAGGCTCTCGCTCAGTCGCAGGGCTCCCTGGTGAGCACATATCTTAACCAGCTTTTCTGCTGCATAATGTGGATAAAACAGTGCTAAGTGAATTCTGAATAAAATTAAGATAGCTTGTTCCAGAGCTCACAGAGTAAGTCTGGGTTAACAGCATGTCTACTTAAGAGATACACCATCTCAAACAGCAGTGACTATATGGTCACACTACTCAATTTTAATGTGCTGACATGAAAATCAGACCATTTCTGCACCAAAGCGCAGCCCCAAGTACAAGCTCCCAGTGTTGTTTTGGCCCACCCTGAATGACCAAGCTATTCCAAAACTGTTTGGGGTTTTTTGTTTGTTTTTCATCTGGCAAAAGTGGATTTTTTTGGTTGTTACTGTTAATAGGTGCTCTGCCAAAACGTTAAGTGACAGCCTTTGAGGGAAGGGTTATAACACGCATTTGGGATGTGGTATCCAGCGTCTCTCTGCTGCCTGTACCCAATCCACCACCCACACTTTAAACGACTGTGTAAGTGACACGGTGAATTGTGTTCTGTGCATGGACTCCTAACGTCAGCTTTGCACTTAATACCTCATGTGGTCACATCAAATCTGCACTTGATACCTCATGTGGTCACCAATAATAATCTTGATCCTCCCTCCAGTCAACAACGCTTTGGCTGTCAATAGCAACAGGCCCAGGATAGCTGCTGTCAGCAGCACCACACTGCATGTGCCCGCATGTGACAGCAACTCTGCCGTGGCGCCCACCTGCTCCCATCGTGTGATGATGGGGAGTACAGAAAGTCACAAGAAACTATTCCCAGGGAGTCAAGTGCTCCTCGACGTCAGCACTCGCTGTCCCCTCGGAGTAGGCCAACCGGGGGAAGACGCATGTGGCATGTGAGCCTGCAAGGAAAACAAAGCCTAGCCTGCATCTAATTTTAGGTTTGGCAGGCCTTAAGGATGTTCTGGGCTGTCTTTATCTTGGCTTTTCCAACTCCTCTAAGGTCATACCCTTAAAAGCAGTTGCGCTGCCCCTCATCCCAGGTCTCTTCTCTTCCCCACATGAGCCTGGTCAGAAGATGCAGCAGTGTGAAAGCCCTGGCCACCTGGAAAGCCTTCCTTTCAACAAGCCAGCAGGACAGCCATCCTGCAAAAACCTGCCAGCCTGCCACCGGAGGTGGGATGGAGAAGAGACAATCCCTTGCACTTTATATCATCACCAGCTGGCTGCATGCCTTTGTGAATCAAACTTTGTCCCTCCAGTCAGTCAAGAGCTTCTCTGCCTTGTCTCACATCAATCTTGCAGTGTACTTTTTCTTTTATTTTATTTTTTTTCCTAACCATGTATATTAACCACTTTATTTAATATAATCAGTTTCACATTACTGGGAAAGAAAAGGGAACAGGAAGGTGCCAGGAGCTTATGTCACATGGCCAAGCTCCATTTGCCCTTATGAACTCCCCCGTACTCCAATGCCTGCCCAACAGGACTCAGATACACATTCTTCACACAGGAGCAAGATGCCATGGGCTAGCTCTTTGCAGAAATTGCCAGGAGGTACATGCAAGATAACACCAAATATCCTCCTCCTTTTTGCAAGCCGCAAGCTCCCTGCTGCAGCACATTAAAGAAGAAAAGTGATGCTGGACCACCATCCCCACATGGGGAAGCTGCTTATCCTGTAGATGCCTCAGCCCAAGGCTGGTCCCATCATCTGGGCATGGGCCTGCTCCAGATTTCAGCTGCAAGGAGCATGCATGCAGCAGCAACACTGCCAAGCCTGCACTCCCAGCCCTGAAGTACAGCAAAGCAGCACTCATTTAGGGAAATGCAGAAATGCAAAATGGAGGGAAAGGCTATGGTAGCTTTCCAAAATATTTTTATTTCAGTGTTAATTTCCTAAAATGGTGCAGGGTTTTATTCAAAAACTGGAAGAAAAGATCTAATAACCTGAAGGTACCTCTTCATCCTTTGTCATATTACACCTCTGCTGGTGTTTTTCAACCATGCCCAGAGAATGCAGCAGGCTACCCACTGAGACACCAATGCTGTGTCCCAGCCCCAGGGGCACTGTACAACCTCCCGCACACTTCTGGTAGGACTGAACGAAAATACCACCTTCTGGAGGAAAGTGACTAGTGTGCAGACATACACCATGACCTCTTACTTCTACTTCTCATTTCAGCTGCCTCTCAGAAGCTTGCACAGAAATGAATAATCTTATTTTCTCTGCTTTTTTTAATATTTCTTTTCCAGAGAGAAGAGGGAAACCTTGATTAGATAGATGTGGCTACTTAAAAGCAGTCTCTAGCAAGTCCATTCTCTGATGAAACAACTGGGGCAGAATGGCTCTCTGTTAATGTTACATTTAGTCATTAAAAATGTGCATTTGTGATTCTAAAAGCTGCTAGAGGCAAAACACAAGAGAGGGATACATATCAGATTTACATTCAGTTTCCAGCCTGGGAGACTCAGTGAAACTAAAATTAACATCTCTACCTTTCATATGTACTTCTGGACAAACATACACTGAGTAATAACCACTACTGCTGTACACATTTGACTCCTCTTTCAGCAAAGGCCTAAATGCCTTTTGAAAAACCTAAATAATTTAGCATCATGGTAGTGGGAAGTGTGTGAACACGCTTTTATATACTACTGCATCTGGCTCTGGGGTACAGCACAGGAGATGTCATCTTAAAAGAACACCACATGATGGCTTTGGGCAGAAAACACAGCTAACAGATAACAGGAACAAGAATACTTGCACTGGACAGGAAAATGTCATTCAGAAATAATAGATAATCAAATAAAAATAATAACAAAAGAATAATACAAACTATATGGTGGAATCTTTAATTATGAGTAACTACAAAGACCTTGGTTTCACATTTTGCCCAAGCTGGTTAATCATCTTGGCAAAATTAGTGCACTTTCACCAACTATTTGTATTACACGAACAAAAAGAACCTTCAATCAAGAATCACAATTGAAGTGGCCTGAGCACTGCATAATTAAAGAAAAAGACAGTCCTATGATCTTGAGGTCTGAACTATGAAAAGATGAATTGCTTATGAAACAGGAAGTGAATTAAGGAGTAAAATGCTCACATCCACTATATAAAATTTTGGGTATTCTTAGCTCAACAGCTGCCTAGCCAAAAAAAAACCCCAACAAACCAAACCAAACAAAAATCCACACCCACCCCCCCCCCCCCAAAAAAAAAAGAACACTCCGAGGAAAGCCTTTTTAGGACTTTGACAGCAAACAGGATTTCCCATAGATCAGGGGACCATTTACTGAATCCCCTAGACAGTTTTCCATTGCACTAGGACAGTCTTTCACCAAGACACATACAGTGAACGCTCTGACTAAGGGGAATAGCAGGAGAAATTAGCAACCATTGTATTTTCTGTATTCCAAATGATCTCTATTCTCTGTTTTTCTGAGAAGTAAAAGAAACTGTAAAAACAAGGTCCAGATACTAACAGAAAAAAAGCTATTTCCTATTGTCCTATTACCTAGCTTGTAATATTTTTGGTGTCTTAAAAAACAACTCACACTAGGAAATAACAGAAGGTTTAAAAAAACCCAAAGCCCAAGTAAAAGTAAATTAACTAGATGAACACACAGTTCAAATTCTGTGGCCATACTACCCAAGGCTCTCTGTCACCACCAGCAGCTGGAAAAAAACAAATCTCAAAGCTTTTTAATTTTTGTTCTATCACCCAAACTTTGCTTGGTTTCCAGGCTATGTAGACCAGAAACAAAAAACTATACCTGGTTTTCCCGTAACAGTTTGCAAATTTCACAGCTCATTTAAATAACTTCTGACAGAGGAAAGAATCATCTACAAACTAAGCTTCAATGTTAAAAAGTGGAAAAATAAATTAAGGTGAGGGACTATATGAAAGTAAGTAGGTGAGGTGGAGCACAGGTGTTCAGAAGTGATGACCCAATGGTCTCTTCTGATTTCACAGTTCAGGAGCTACTGGCACACTGCTGCCTTATCTGCAGCATCTCTATGCTGGAAAGAAAAGTCTCCATCTACAACTCATTTATTAAAAAGTGGCTCTTTAGGCTATCATAGTACAATAATTTACAGTGCTTAGATTCACTTCTGTGCTTTGTTGCTGAGGAGAGCAGAAACAAACTTACTGTTCTTCTTCTACAGTGGTTTAAAAGCACAGCGCAATTTCAAGGGCAGATCAAAGTTAGACTAATTATTTCCTTTCTGCATATCCTATAACTAAATGTAACAGGTCACTAGGGAAGGGTGAAACAAAAGATGAATGTATTTGCACACACTAACAACAAACAACAAGAAACAAGGACATTATTTATATAATAAAAAGATGCATAAGGGAAAACATCAAAGCCTGTATTAAATATACAAACCCACAAATATATCACCAATGCTGCCTAAATAACTAGGGAAATGAACTGGCTGCTCTCTTTCCACATTTCAAATTAAACATAACTGCTGAGGTGGTTAAATCCTTCAAGAGCCTTTAGCACTACTGATGATGGTTTGATAATTCTAGTATTACCCACTTGAAGTTAATCCCAAGACTAAAAAAACACATTTCTGTTGTCTTCTGTTGTTCAGAAATATTTGACTTTACTCAAGCCATACCCTAAAGATTTGGGCTGCAGTCAGAAAGGCTAGAAAAACACTTTACTGTAATTTTTAAATGAAACTTGACATTCTCATTTGTACAGTTCCAGGAATCAGAGTTTTAAAATACTCCAACTATCATGAGAACTGAAGAGTGGTCAAGAATATAATTTGCCTGTAGAAACTTGCAGAAGCAAATAGCTTCTGCTCTCATTAATTCCTCTCTAGGAAACCTCAGCAGGCATATTTAGCTTATGTTACTGTTCCTTTGTCCTTCTCCCAGGTTACTTCATCTGCTAGTTGAGAAATTTCAAGCTTTAGGGGGAAAAAATCCAGTGTGTAGCTCCAGTGTTTTGTCTGTCATCAACTGCAAAGGCAGTCTCTATGGCCCATCCTTAGCATTCCTACTTCAACCTACTTCAAAGCACCAAAAGGTACAGTGACCCCACCGTATAGTGACTCCTCCAGATACACAGTGGCATCTGTCAAGGCTCAGGCAACTGTCCAGCTTCTGTCAAGACCCATTAAACTCTCCACGATTCAGGACAGCTTTCAGTGTAGGAGCAATACGGATTCTTGTTTTGAGATCGGCCCATGAAAACCATGTTCTTGGACAGTATGTTTTCTCCCCTCAAAAGGTGAAAGAGGTTCACTGGAATAGGTGGAGAAAATGAAATGGGCCTTTTCAGGGCACAGAACTGAAGGTCTTTCAGGAAAAGCTCTCTTGAACCAAAAGGTGGCACACAGGGAAGCAGAAAAGAGGTATGGCCATGACTGCATGGAGCACAGGGCCACCACCAGCAGCTGGGTCTCCAAGAGTGGCAAAGTGTACAGTCCTGCAGGCATAGTACTTTGCATATGTATTCCTCTTTTCTTTTGCTCTCAAAGCCTTAGGGAAGGTTGTTGCCTGGCTCACATACAGGAAAGGTTGCATTGATCACGCCAAATGCAGAAGACCACAGCCTGGCACACAGAGGTCTGAATGGCACACCTATGTTTCTACAGTTAAAAACAGGAGCAACCCCAAACTCCTTCTCCATCTCTCCACAGAAATAAAGGGTCTTTTATTTGCTTGACAATACTCTTTATTTTTTCAGCCTGTGCCCTTTACTGTTCTTTGACTAAGAGTACAGATACAGGCATTTCTCACCCACACAGTACTCAAATGACTTTCAAACCTTTGTGTTAGCTTGTCATTTTTTTGGTAGCTTTCACACCCCTATTGAAACAAAGCTTAGATAAACCCTGAAAACTAAGAATCTCTCCAGACATGTCTAGACTCTCAGTTCAACCAGGCACAATATTTTTGAACTCTCTAACCTTTATGGGAGGTGACCAAAGCCAGCTCAGACAGACTAAACTGACACACTGCCAGCTAATACCCTGAACACCTTAAAATGCAAATAGCTCTAATCTTATTAACAATGATGCAATTTGCCCTACCTCAACAGCAAGAGGGGGAAGGGAAGCAAAAAATACTGTTGATAGCACAGGCTACAGTTCTCATCAGAGAAACAAAACTAACATTTATGAATTACAGGCATTTGCAGTTAAAGAAGATGAAGAATTAGAATTTTTTTTTAAATCCATATTGAGCCTGGTAAAAGACTCTAAGTAGGCTATGTGTGGGAGGTGAAGAACTGCCACCATCTCCCAAAGACATGACTAATACAAAATTTGGTAAGTCAGGATGACAATGCCAAGTCTTTCCTCATACTGTACAACTTGGATGAAAGCAACTACGTAGGAAGGTAGCTAGAACATGCCAGTGGAGGCTCGTGCTGTACCCCACCACTATAAACAGGTATTTCACTAACTTAGATGAAGTAAAAAATGTAGAAACAGTAAAAAAGTAGCTCTTTGCAAGCCAGAGCTGTCACGCTCTGGCATACTCCCTCCTACCTTCAGTGTGGGACAGCAGGACACCTGCACCCTATATAATGGAGAAGCTGGGCAGCTGCCAGTCAGTTCTACTTGGAAGAGGGACTGTGCCACTGATGCAGTGAGCCTTGCACACCACCTGATTCAAGTTGCTTAAAACCTCCTCATTTACAACATGTCAAAGTACAGTCTTGATTTCTGAACATCAGGTAAATGAGGATTGGTGAAAAGTTCCTTATTCTGATAGGCTACTTGTATCCAGTGCCCTGGAAAAATAATGTTGCCTTGGATTTCCGCATGCATTTCCAGTAAAGAATTTCCAGATTCCTCCCAAAGACTTCCAAGTCCTGAATCTGGCCTGCAGTGGAAAGGCCTCAAGTGAGGCTGCCCAACTTCAAGATCATGATCGCTCACATTTCCAGAAACTCAATTCAGTCCTTTTCCAGGAGCAGAAATGTGTGGCCAGCCAGGGCTATCATAGTATAAAAAAGGACACTGATAAAAAGCTGGTTTCTATCATGTCGTATCAGTGGACAAGCTGTGCAGCAGTCGCACAAAAGCCTTTTGGCCATGCTAACAAGCAAAGGCACATGGGAGAAACAACTGCTGGAGTTTTGGAAGCTATTTGCTGCAGTAATCTGCAACTGGTGTAGGACAGCATGTACAGAAGGAGTGTGGCAACTTGACAGAAAGCGAGTAGCAAGCTGCTTCTCTTTTATTGCAGCTTTGCTCAGCTGGGTTCCCTTATGCAACCACCACAGGAGCAAATTCACCATGGGAGGCAAGAGGGAAAAGACTGATTTATCTTAAGCCCCGTAGAGCTTCATTCTCAGTTTTGCAAAGAGTACAGCCCCAAAGCACAGATCCTATCACAAGAAATACCCGCCAAAAATAAAAGGCCTAATCATTCTATAAACACTAGGGCATCAGCAAACATAAATTACCTCCAGATCATAGACTACTGTTAAATTAGAACAAATATCTTTTCAAGTGACATCTCAAAGTAAAACAAAATCAACCACACTACCCAAACTGAAATGAACCAAAAGCCCTACAGCCTTCTTTCACAACCCAATGCACATATATCCATGTTTCTATCTGTTTTGGTTCATAAGAGAGTAACTATGAACCTATTCTCAGACAAGCATTCCCATGGCAATCATTCCCATGGCATTAAAAAAATTGCTAACTAGTCTTCCATACTGAAAACCTGGTTCAAGTCAGGTCACAAAAGAAAGGATGGAGAAAGCTTCATAAGTGATCTGGGTTTTGCTACTCCTTTGATGGATTTGAGATTAGGGATCTGGTAACAGTCTAGCAGTCATCAAATAAAAGGCAAGCGTGAATACAGGCCATTAAGGGAGACTTGCAGAGAACAGGCAGGATCTGGAAAGACCCTTAAGGATAAGACCTGGAAACAGAGCAGTTTGCCTGTGCCATGCTAGCTGGAAAGCAGCTCTCTGTAGTGGCTGGGGATTTTGTAAAGGGAGTTTCAAAAACTGCAGGCAGCACAACTAGTGCCTTCTGCACCACAAAACGGATCAATTCCATTAATAAAAATGAAATTCTGCCACTGTGAAGCACTTTGAGCAATCTCTACCATGGTTTGTTTCCACTTACATAAGGGTTTACCTGGCCAGAACTGCAACTCTGCAGAGAACCTTGCATGGCTACTGCTAATTCCGCGCTAGCAATCTCAGACTTTCATAATCTCCAAATTACTCCTGACTGTCTCTTAAATCCCAAAATAAGCCATCATTCTTATTACCATTCAGATTGCTTTGCAGAACTTTTTTCCTGAAGGATCTGAGCATTTACATGGAATGTTCTGGGTCTTCATGTTAGTTTTGGTCTCAGACTGAATCGGCAAACAAACCGGGAAATCTGAGTGAACAGTGGATCACCAGGACAGCAAGACAGGAGTTCCAGGATTTTTCTTCACAGCTTTGAGGACTCCACAGAATTCAAACCCAGCGCAAATGGCAACACGGTTGGAATAGGATAGTGTGAAAAAGAAGGAGACAGGAGGGCTTCCAGTTACAAGCCCCACCTTCAAATTGCTAGAAAGACTTAGGTCAGTCATTCCAAGTCAATAACCTAAGACCCCTAGTGCAGAGCTTCACCCAAGGAAAGAATTTTGCTCACGTCTTTTGCCCTTCTTCTTTGGCTCTGGCCCCAGTATAGCACTGCTGACTGTCTAACTCCCATGATCTGGCACGTAGAGACAGGAAACTGGAGAGGCACCACACTGTTGGGAACATAGGTGGTGCCAGCACAGCGACAAAGAAGCAGGAGACGAGAGCTCTCCTCTGTAATGCCCCATGACCACGCTCAGCAAATCCATGTGGACTATCACCTCTGTGCCAAAGGGAAGGAAAAGATCATGAAAAAAAAATTTCAGAACACCGAAAGAGAAATTGTGAAATTTTACACCATTTTCCCTCACACTGCTAGCTCACTGAGGCTACTGAGTGCAAGGGAGGGATGGCAGATTGACCACAACTGTTCTAAATGGCATGTACCGCTGCATGTCAAAGATACAGCATCAGAAAAGCAACAGGAACTGTTAACACCCCTTAAGAGTTCAACAGTGCTTCTACTGCTAGCCCTGCACCTTTGAAACTTTCCAGGGACAGCCAAGTGCAGAGGACCCACAGTGACCACTAGATGAAGCAGAAGTGAGATCCAGGCACTCAGAAAACACCTATGATATTAAAGAATTTTTTTTCAGCCATTCAAGCAATTTTTTTGGCTCACCTTGCTAGCACGTGTGAAAGCTACATGAGTAATTCTGATGCATACAGCACATACTGCACTATTCACTGCCCAGGAACTGGCACAGCCCTGCCCAGAGCCACTGAATCCTTCAGGCTGGAGGAACCCTGGGAGGTGCCCCAGACGATGTTATGCCCAAAGCCAGGTCAGCACTAAAGTCCAGATCAGGTTGCAACTTACATTCTACTGATTGGATTGACTGTAAGAAATACCCTTTAACTCATCTGGACAAGGAAGGAACTCCACTAACTTAAACGAACTCACTTCTAAAAAGACATTAAATTGGTATTGCTTGGGTCAAAGTAAGGCTGGCAAAGGTTTCCGAAAACAGGGCATCTTGGCAATTGGAAATACCTCTAGCATAAGAGAACTTAATGAAGTTGATAAAGCTATGCAGGTAACTGTCTCTTACACAGACTACATGTGCAAAGAAGCCCTCAGACAGTACACTTTAAACCTGTCTCTTGGAAGGAACAAGCTACACCAGCAAAAATTTTTTAAAAAAATTTCATTTATCTTCCAGTTTCTGCTGGCACAGCTGAATGTGTTTGGGGAGTGATTTACACACAACCCTCGCTGATGTACCATTTTGTAGTGCAGACTAAGCTGCAGTCATTAACTAGGAGAGAACTTCAGAGTACAACAAGTTTAAAGGAGCTCCCTAACCAGTTCAGAAATACATGCCAAGCAATTAATTTTTAGAAGCGTAGCAAACAAGTCACTGATAATATTCCCTTTGCAAATGAGACTTGTCTTTCAGAAAGTTCAATGCAATCATTGTGGTCAGTTTTGAAAAAGCACATTGTGACATTTAAGATTACCCAAAATGAACAGTGCTGAAGTAGGAAGACAAAAGTTTAGCCGTAAAACATAGACCTTTATAGTCTGATGACTGCCAAGTACATACGTTTTACCCTTGGGTTTGCTTTAACACAATGTGGGTATTATCACTGCAAGCTGATCTGATACCTTAAAAACTCTCCAAGTAATATAAATGCATGTTTTCAAATGTGCCAGTACTGTAATAGCTCTGCTTACAGCCCACAAGCTTCTAGGGATAAAACAGCAGATAGGAAAATTTTCTCTTTAATTTAAACAGAAAAGTTCTCAAATCAATCAGTGAGTTATGCTTGTGCTACCAAGATAAGCAAATTTCCAAATACACGAGGTTCAAAGCTGCAACTGTCCTACATGTGGGTTTCCTGAAACCTCACTGGAGCACTACATTTTTTTAGGAAATAATTACATATGGTTTCATTATTTTACTCACTCACCTCTCTGTTCTGATTCCAGAGAGTTTGTTTTTGCTTGCCCCAAATGATCCACTGCCACTACCACAAGCTAAAATTACACATAACTGGCGCATACACTGAAAAATATGAATTTTTTTTTAGTGTGATTTGCTTTTAAAGGCAAACCAGTATTTATTAATCGGTTGACCTATTTCTGCTCTAATTTACGATATGTAAACACACAACCCAAAAAACCCCCTACAGAAAGGAATAAACCACCTCAAAACTTAAATGGGATAGAGGAAGAGGTAAAGATGCCATTACCTACTTAATTCCTTGGGAGAAAGAAAATTCGTATTATAAAAAAGATTAACTACAATAAAGAAGAGGAATAGCAAAGCATAGAGAAAAGATCCAGGTCATGAGGATGGTATTTCCAATTTTTTTAAAGATGCAATGCAATATTCCCAAGCTGAGAAAAACATGCTCCCTGCCCTCGTGGCAACCCCACCACAGAAATGCCAGTGGCCATCTATCTCCTGTTCCAGTTCCTCGTGTCCCACACCTCCAAACCCAGAGACTAATTCCTCTATCCAAGCATGAAGCTTCCTGCATGTCTGAAGGAAGACTAGCAAGACTAAAGACATTGCTTACAAAGCATGTCCCTATGGGTATTAGCCAAAGTGTCTATTTTAATGGTATCATTTATTTTCACCTATCTGTGCCTTTTCTTTTTTTTCTTTTTTTTTTTTTTATTTCTTCCTCCTTGAGTAGTCCATAGAAAGAGTCTAATCAGTCTCCCTTTTCTTTGCTGGCACAGGTCCTGGTCCCAGTGACGGGGCTGGCGAGATGCCTGTTGATTTCAGTGGGAAGAGGATCAGGCCCAGTCCTGCAGATGTTACTCATGCAAGTACTCATCTCCACCCTTCATTTCTCACATCACTCCACACTCTACTACTTAAAAAACAGGGATAAACTGGCCTCTCCTACCTTCTCATCATTATTACATGTTGCCCCTCAAAGCTCTTTGTTACTGCTCCTCGGGGACTGATAACACCCAACATTTGACACTAGTGACTGCCACCATTAGGACATTCTCTAAGGGATCTTAGTGGGAAACATCCACCATCATCTTTGTTCGCCAAGGACCATGGTTCTTCTGGCCTGTGGGAAAGTCAAAAGCCAACAAAACCATCTCGAATACCGTGGTCTTTGCTCTTTCTTCTAGAAGTCCCAGTTCCTGGAGTCGTGTTTCTTCTTGAGAAACTTGGCTTTATTTTAAAAACTAATCTTTCTGGGTTCCCATAATTGCAGAGAATAGCCTGAAAATCTGGCTTCAGAGGTTCCCAAGGGAAAATAAAAAGTCAGTAAACAAATAAAAAGAACTGAAAGTTTTTCTTGGTTAGATGTAATTTGTTGATTTTTCTTAACATCACTATTTTAAGCAATTTGCCTTTTTTTTTTTTTTAATGTCTTGGCAAATTACTTTTGAATGCTTTAGAATGGCAATTTGCTTTGAGCTACATCCTGATTCAGACTGTCACCACTTTTGAATAGTAAAAAATGTTTCTTCACTTGTTTGTCAGCATTATTCCATATTAACTAACTATATTTTATATACATTCTTTTATAGCAATGCTTTAAACCTTTTTTATTGGATTAGAGGCAAACTTGGGAAACAAGTTCATTCCCAATCTAGAAAACCCTCAAGGCAACTAAGAGAATCAGATCTCATTTTATGCTTATGAAGCTGGTGTAGGAATTGTAAATATATACCTGTGAGACATTCTAGATTTCGGAAAGAAAAGCTGACTGCTGCCCCTTCGCAACTGGACAATCTACAAATCAGTATGTAATTGGGCTTTAGTTGCTGACCTGTGAAATATGCATTATTTCGTTATTTCCAACTCAAATAAAATGATGCTCATTAGAAAAATGTTCAGCTTGCATTACTTCAATTCTCAAAACTGCTCCTCCCTAAGCAGAACTGCAATAGCAAACAGACACATATTTTATTTTCCTATATGTCTACACATACAAGCACACTTTTTTTTTTCCTAACTACACTCCCTGCCTTTAGGAGAGCAAGAAATGCATCCTGGACAACTTCAGATGTTTAAGAAACCCTTGTAATGTTTAAAGAAAAGCAAAGAAGTGAATTGTGCTTGCTTAATGTCCATGTATTTCATGCACGTGGGTGCAAGAGCACATTAGCTTTAACACTCACTTTGCATTGTTGATCTAAAAAGAAAAAAAAAAATAAAGACAGGGAAAAGAATGAGACTATGAGACTTTCAGTGCAGCTGGGTCAGCCTGTACCATGGGACTCATATCTGGCACTGGCACGGCCCAGCTGCACATAGTATCTTATGCCAACATCACAACGCAGCTACTGCAAACGAGGGCTATTGCGCAGCGGCAGCACTGTCTAGAAACAGGCTGTCGGGGCTGTAAATACGCAGCCCTGTCTTGTCCCCAGCCACCTGGAACCATGCCTGGCTACGGAAAGTTCCTGCTCGCAGACTGGCACCAACTAAGACGTCAATGCTCCCAGAATTTATGACCCTCCACACTTTGTCTGCTTACAGTAACCATCCTCACAAAGCGGCATGAGATGGGCTGTGCTGTCTGTACTGGGCTCACCAAGGCAGAAACACTTCCCCCACCCCACAAAAGAAACCCTGTGTGTTTTGTCCTGCATACCCAGCCCTCACAGCCATCCTTCTTCATGGCCTGCCATCATTAAACAATCTGCCTTCAGAGAAATATTCACAAGGAGCTATTTCATATGACTTACATTTTTCACCAAACTCTGAGCCTGGGCTTCCCAAAACACCCCCATGAAAGTCTCTGGATTGGCCTCTAAACAAAATGTATCACCATAGCAAAATTAAAATGCCATTTATTTAAATGTTTTGATTCCAGAAGTGAGGGGCTGGAGATTGCAGCATTGATCCTCAGCAGCAAGGAATTAAACAAACTAACAAAAACCACTCACAGCCCACAACAACAATGCAGTAAGCTTTGAGACAACTCAAACATAATACATTTGACTCCAGAACTAGTCCTGCCAGCCAAATAGGAAAACTAGAAGATATGTTGGGAAAGTCAGGCTGGGAAACTTAAGCTGAACTGTTCTGCCCACCTCACCAAGGCTTCTGGGTTCTTGCTGATGCTTTCTGAATTTTAAGGAAAAAGTTAGGAAGTTGGTATCCTGGACCTTTATGTGAAAGGTAGCGATGCCTGAAGAAAACATACTTTGGTTGTGATACACGCACAAGGGAGTGAGACTCAAGGACTTATTTCTGAGAAAAATAAGAGCAATGTGCACTGCTCTAGCCCATCAGGTGACGGAAGAAAACAGCAAGAGAGTTTAAGGAACTGCCATTGCCATGAAAATAATAAGATGTTGCAGACAGGGGAGAAGATGGGACAAGATAAAGGTACCAGGAGAACACAGTGGTATCAGGACTGACTCCAAGTTTCTATGTTTGCACTAAACACTAAAGCATGGACTTTTACTTATGATTTTAATACAGAGCAAACAAACACAAGAATTTAAAATTACCAGGTTCTTTCCTTCTCAACTCTCCCCCAAGGACTTCAGGTCTAATTCAAACATAAAAGAATTTGAAGCATTGAGACTATTTCTTAACGGTGAACTATAATTTGGGGGCAAAACGAAGACATCTGATTCTTCTGGAAAATACCTGTTCCCTTTTAAAATGGTTGCAAAAGTACCTGTTTAGGGTATGCACACACTCAGAAGACTGCTGTGTTTACAACACAAAAATGTAACCTATCAGCCCATGCTTAGAAGTCAGGAACTCTCAACTGACCTCACTGTGACTGCATGTGGAGCATTTTCCGCAAAGGCAAACTTCAAAGAATTTTCAGATACTAAATATCAGGTATAGATCTTTTTTTTTTTTCATTATGGTGTCTTACTATGATCCATGAAGATCCAAATAATCTTTTTCTGTCTCGTTGTTGAATTTTAAACTTAACAAGATCAGAACAAACCCAAATCAGTAATTTTTTCCCTTCCCAGAGAAGGATTCATGAGTTCTCTGAAAAATCCTTACATTTAATCAAATATAGCCATTCAACCAAACATGCCCTAGGATTAAGCTAGTATTTACAACTACACGGAGAAAATTTTGCAGTGTGTACAAATCCTTCTGCCACTACACTGCTCAGCCTTTGGTAGGTGCAAGTAGTAACAGCTTCGAGGACTTGAGGAACTGCAGGACTGTGCAGTTCTGCAAAAACCAGCAAAACCCAGCAAAAAGCCCCAACCAAACACGTGATGAAAGTCCTTAAACCCTTCCCACATTCTCTTTTTTCCTGTTGCACATGTATGTTTCATACCATCCTGATTTTTCTAAGCAGAGAAATCTGAGTGTTATCCCACACTTCCACATCTTTCTTCTGATTTTTTTTTTTCTGCTGTCTATGTTTTTATGGGAAAATGGGCTAAGGAGAGGAGTTACATCCACATGGAAATCAGACTCTGATTTTGATTTCTCTCATAATGGTTGGAATCAATGACAATCTCAGTGAAAAAAACTGAGTTATTCTGATGGAAACTCCAGAGGGAAAAAAAAACAAAAAGGGAGAACTAGGCTATTGCTTCACTACAGAAATAGATCAGTGATGTATGTTTACGCAGTGGCATTTCTCAACTGTGCACTAATAAGAACACTCAGCTTGAATATTCCACAAATTCTTTAAGATCCTGATGCCTCTTCCTGGGACTAGCTCTTCGTTAAATTTAATGACTCCTTAAAACAGACAAGAGAAAATGTCAATACCACCTGCTAGCATGAGTGAAAGCTATCAAGGTAAACCTGGTCAAAAAATTGTACTGGAAACTTCCATGACATTCAGTGGGATGATAAGTATTTTCTTGCACACATGAAGGGGAAAAAACCCCCAACCTGCTTAAAGAGAAATTTTTGTCTTCTCCTTATACACCTCCCAACCCCCACCCCAACCCGAAAATGTGATTTACCAGAAGGAGCTCACAATGCTGCTCTGGCTGAGAAAGTACACTGAGAACTTCACAGCAAGCCCAAAATAGCCTGAAAAGAGGAAATGGGTGGGGGTGAGGTTCTTTCTTCTGCTCACAAAGGACTTCACCAGCCGATATAGATCAAGCAAAAACAGTCCTGACATGCAGAGCACACTTGGTGACAGTCCTCCCCTCTTTTCCCAGTCTGGTCTATTTTAAGATCACATCACAGGAAACTTGGCAGCTACATGTTTCCGAAAGTTGCCCCTGCCACTTCCACAAGTTCAAATCGTTTGTAAGGGCACAGCTCACAGCACAGAAAATTCTGAGGGGACAGAAAAGATACTGTTGAGATACTGAAGCCAGGTCATTCAAAGAAAGAATACAATAACTGATAATTAAATGAAGCTGAAAACACCCTTGCTTTTCAGTACCGTATTACTGGTTTTCAAAGAAATAAAACATTTACACGAGCCGTCCAAGTGCTGGTACTACTTGTGATGGACGCTCTGTGTGTGTGTGCCAATGAAAGAAGTCCCCTGTATCAAGGCATTCAGTTGCATGGGCTGTGTCCCCATCATTTTGTTATGGACTTACTCTCACCTTCTTATAATCTTTCCTGATAACTTTAACACCGTTACTAACAAATTAAAAAAGGATGGATGTGTGTGTGTGTG
>JAWWMP010000081.1:97069477-97219373 GCA_035047865.1 Dendrocincla tyrannina
CACCTTCTTATAATCTTTCCTGATAACTTTAACACCGTTACTAACAAATTAAAAAAGGATGGATGTGTGTGTGTGTGTGTGTGTGTGTGGTGCACGTGCACGAGTTACACACACAGACACAGAACCAGGAACAAAGAACATAATATCCTTGTTTCACTTCAACTCTGATTCCCATTGAACATCGAGTAGAAGGAATGTTAATGGCATGGTCTGATGAGAGAAACTGACGATAGTTAAAATACTAACAAAAAAATGCAAAAACACAAAAAGATTGCTGGTGCCTTCAACCCTACATTATAAAATAATCCATATATACAAAGGCAGCAACAGGAGATTTTCTGAAACTAGGAAAATGAGCAGCAATTATAACTGTAACATTCTTTTAAAAGCCCATATATTTTACAAATGCCAAAGTTTTCCAGTCTCCCTTGTTCAGGGAACTAAGTTTCTGAGTAAACTGAGCTCAAAAAAATTGTTGGAGAAAAATATTCTGTAGGACAAAGATATATTACTTAAGCTCAATGGATTAATGTATTCAAATAGATGTTTATCTCCCTTTTTCAAAGTAATTTATTTCTGGATATGGGAAGAGCATTCTCATCCCCAAAAGTCAATTTTAAGATGCCTGCAAATAACTTAAAGTACAGGTCCTCAAGTTCCATCTGTACACTAACACTACTGCTGGAAAACCTTAAATCTTGAGTGGCAATATAAAGCTATTTAAAAAAAAAATATTCTCTATGAAGAAGTTGGTGCAAGCCCTTGCATCTTTATGATGTGTAAAACAGCACAAAAGTTTTCAGGTAGTTTCATGTGGTTGGTGTTTTTTATTTTAGTGACATCTGCTTCAAAAGGAAGGCCACCATAGGACAGGCATATTTTATCTCTTCTTGCAAAGCTTGCTCACTCTGTTCCCATACTGAATATCACTGCCCCCTCATGCGAAGGCTCTCTGTTCAACTTCCACACACAGTTAGAGAGATTAGCTTAAATTGCTGTAAATAACTCCTACTTGCTATTCTTGAGCCCTTTATTCCAGGCTACTCTATATTCTTAAACTGTACCTGAGTCACCTTCATGTGTTATCCTTGTTGCTCTGGGAAACTCAGGGTTTAGTAAACAGGTTAAGCAAATGAAAAGATTAGTCAGTATTGTGTTTCAGATGGATGCAAGATGAGATTACACTAAAAGCAAGTATATTAACAAAATTAACAAAGAAATGTTTCTAGAATCTTTCCACCAATCTAAATAGCATGTACTGCACAAAAAGAAACCACCCACAAGTTTTGTGCTTGAGCCTTCTTGACCCTGGTCTTGAAGACTGTTACCAATTCCACCAGCTTATTGGGCAAACTGAGATCTTTTGTTGCCAAAGAGACTAGATGACATGGCCATTATGAGTTCCCTGTGATTGAAATGAAAGAAATTGGAAGGAACTGAGATTAAGGTGGGTACTAGATGATAATATTAGTTATGGAAAACAGAATAGCACAATATACTTACTTTTACTCCTCACCATGCTGTTAATGTGTATTCCTACATTAAACAGCATGAAATTCAATACACTTAAATGCTCTTCACCACACAAAAGAAGAACTAAGGCAAGTTAAAGCAAGCTCAATTAAGAATGTATACTGACATTTACGAAAGGCTCAAGATAATTTCTTCATTCTTTTTCTGGGTTCCCTCCCCTAAAACAAATATGCTAGTGACACTAAGGCATGAAAAGCCACCACCAGTTCAAACTCAAAGCTCACCGGGGACAAAAACATTAGGTGGGATGCAATATGATCCAACCAGTACGGCAATGGACAGGAAATCTACCGAAGCTTGGAAGCAATCCAGTCTCTTCCATTCTTCTCTGTATCTCTGCCACAAGTAAGTTCAACCCTCAAACCTCTGTTTTCCACTGGCCATGAGGTAGGCCATAATAATTATTTATTGATTTATAAAAGCACTTTATAGACAACTATAGAAAAGTTTTAAAAAAGAACTTTGTATTCTTAGGTCCTAAAAATAATTATTCACATCAGGTGGCCTTACGGTCTTAGTTTCCCCATGTTATGTATGGTCTCTCAGCATGAATGCGTTCAGGTTCTGGTAATTACGCCATCATCTCAATAGAGGCATCATCCATCATCTTGAATCATTAACAAATCAGCATCCTCAGAACTAGGAAGGTCAAAGGAAAGGACAGAATGGTTTTTCCTCTGAAAATTCCTTGTTCTGAGCAACCGAGAAAATATCTTGGACGTAAATCTGACCAAGCAGAATGTAAACTGGCTGAGAACTGCAAACTGACAGAAAATGTTTGGTGCCAATAACCCAGCCCTCTAAGAGTCTTCTGATGCAGTCCTTCAGCTGTGAGATAACTAAGCTGACTATTACAATCACTCTTTACATATACAGAACCCACAGAGCATACACAGAGCTGAAGAAGTCTTTCCAGTTCAGTGGTATCAAAGAAAGGAAACCCCCACACTGACACCATTGCATGTGGCAGCACAGCACCCAGGAGTTCCTGGGGTGCCACATGTACCCATGCACACTGCGGCCATAACTAATAAAGCTTCAGTTGATGATAAAGGGAGAGGGTAAGTTGAGAAATAGGCACAGCAAGATGAACCCACTGCCCTGAGCACCAGCTGAAGGCAAGTGGCAAAGCCAAGAGAAAAAAAAGGCTCTGTATGGTTGTAAAAGTCTGACTTTTGGAGAAGCCATAAGCCACATGACATGGTTCCTTGCCTTCAATATATGACACTCACTCCTTATTTGTCCTTAGTCCCAAGCCATGCAGAACACCATTTTATCTTCTGAGCTACCTGGACTGCCACCTGGACTGCCACCTCTTCATTCCATTTTTTTTTTTTAAGGACACACAGTAATTTTATGCAGTGAGTCACATTTTCAGAAGTTCTCAGCATCCAGAAATGTTGAGCCTTAAAAGAGCTCAGCACTCACATTTTCTGAATATGTAATGACATATCTATAGAACTGTCTTGCTCAAAAATCTAACCTTGGTAACCTCTCTGGAGATTACATCAATACACACAATAAGAAAAGTTGCTGAAACCTTCCCCCTCCTGTTAAAAAAAAAAAAAAAAAAACAAACATTTAAAATATTGTTCTAGTTTCTAATAACAACTAAGAGTTAAAACCCAAAACTTAATCTTTCCCAGAACTCAAGTGCCCCTTCATAGTAAGTGCCACTGAACCTCTTGCAGGGATGACACTGACTCTGTATAACTAACTTTTATGGTGCCTCTGACCTTCTGAGCCCCTCAGATAGCAAGAGGCACAGTCACAGCCATGCACCCTATCAGTCCTTTTTTAAGTAACAATTTTTATATGGCACAAAGTTGCTTTTCAAAGATGCCATCACTCTGTTTGCTGTTGACTACTCAGGAATCAATGGATCCTCTCCAAAAACTAGGCCATAGAGACTTTAACGCTGCGCCAAGGCTCACTGAAGTGACACTTGCACAGTTACAAAAGTCACAATCTTCCAAAATCAAAGAATGGATCAGGGAAAGAACAGGTCATAATCTCTGTCTACACAAAAACATTAAAATAAAAAATATCCTAAAAATCTGGTTAATTTTAATATATTAGCAGTCACATTTTAAAATGCAGACTATTGGAGATACATCTCAGTGAAGTGCAGCTAGGAAGGGTTTATCAAGAAGAAAACAGCCACTGAGGTAAATGATAAGGAATGTAGCTGGGGCCACCAGCTCAGCCCCAGGTGTGCTGGCAGACACTGCAGAGGGGCTGTCAGCTGGGGAGGAATGCCGAGGGCACCACTGAGAGAAGGGGGAAGGCAGGTATTGGGGGACACCTGCATGAGGAGGCTCAGCTCTTGGAAAGGATAAGAAGGTGCTGCAGGCAACCTGGTGAGCAGGAACACACTACACTGAGCGGGGTCTGAAATGGTGAAATGTGATGCCAGCAGGCAAGGAGTGAAGAAAATCTGGCAAGCTAGGATAGGCATTTCGGATAGGTGACGTCTGTCCACTCCTCTTTAGCCTCCCGTTTGGATTACAGCGTGTCGGTCTCCTGCTGACGGAAAATGGTTACCGAAATCGGGTCCTCGCTGCAGGCTCCACAGCTGGGGACTTTCTCTACCACCTCCCCGCAAGTTCTCCGGGTGGAGGAGAAGGCTGTCGGTTTAGGCAGCTTTAAGCAGCTGGTTGGAAGGCTCCGGTTGGGGGTGGGTAGGGTGCAAAGAAAGGGGCTAAACAGTTACGAAATATATACGCTTTAATCGAATTACTACCTAAGTTATTAAACCGTACGGGGAATTTGACTTATGTTTATCGCCAATAAGTGATGCTTCGGTCCCCCCCCTCCCACCCCCCCTCTTTCCCTGAAACAGGAAAACCGCTTCATTTGTTCCCGGCTGAATCAGGAGGGAGGGAAGCAGGGAGGGAGAGAGGGAAGCAGGGAGGGAGGGAGCCCTCGGGGGCAGGGGTGGTGGCGCCGGGGACACCTGCCGGCCACGCCGGGGCGCCCCGCAGCCCCCCGGCCCCGCAGCCCCGCCGGGGGTGGCTTTTTCTGGAAACATGACAGCCGGCCCCGGGGATCCGGGAAGCGGGGGGAGGACCGGGGGGTGCCCGGCAGGACGCGAAGGCGCGACGTGGCGACGGTCGCTAAGGCAGTGACAACAGAGCGATCAACAGAGGGGCTGGTGCGCGGGGAGGTGCGAGCGCCGGGTGCTTGCTTGGAGCCCCGGGTGCTTGCTTGGAGCCCCGGGTGCTTGCTTGGAGCCCCGGGTGTTCACAGGCGGCCCCCGCCCCGCTGCCCGCCGCGCTCGGCAAGAGCTGCGCCCGCAGAGCCGCCGCTCCGCTGGCAGCGCACCGCGCCGGGCGGACTGCGGGGCGGCCCGAGCAGGATAAAACTTGAATCCGGGGCAGAGTGGCTGCCTTGCAGCCGCGTTAAGGGCAGCGTGCTTGGCTGCGGGTGAGTGAGCAGGCCTTTCTGCACGGGCAGGAACGCCTCCCGTGACGCCGCTGCAGGGGCATCTGGCATCCCACCCGCGCCGTCGCGGCCGCACAGCAGCCCGGCCGTCCCATGAGTTGCCTTTTGCCCCACGGCCCACACTCCATCCCACAGCAGCTGGCCCTGCATGGCAGGCATAGCTCGCCAGCCTCCTTACAAGGGGAGGGGGTAGGCATTTTGGAACGCAAAACTGGCTCTGGGCTTTCCATCCTCACTCCTTCAGTTGAGCGCTGCATCCACCCGAAAAGCCGCTTTTTCTGTTCAAATCGGGCCTTCTGGCCAAAGCCTCTGTACCTGGACAGTGAGTATGACTAACAAAGCCCAGCTTGCTTAAGCTCATGCTGCCACACCGTACCTTAGAAAAAAAGGAAGATGTGGAATCCTCATATCACGAAATTAATGTGCCGAACTGCAGCAAAAGCCTTGACAATCAAACTTCTGTTCCAACAAAGCAGTAACAATAATCTCTTACACTGCTGTGGCAAGGCCCTGAGTCCTGTTACATATACTCTTCTTTTTTTTTCCTCTTGTTGAAAAGGAAAAAAAAAATCAGGCACATTTACTAAACTTTCAAAGGTGCAACATATTGGGTACCTTTAAAAAAAAAAACAACAGTATTTTGATGCAAATATAAACTTATCGTAAGCTTCTCGAAGCACATGCAGCATAAAGGCAGTATCACTGCAGAGAAGGTATCTGCTTTCAAGGGGATTTGCATTCTCATTGAATGCTGGACCAGGTCCAGACCAGCCGGAGGATAACCACCCTCTAACCTCCCTGTGGAGACTTACAGAGACGAGACTGAAGCAGTATCATTTCTGACAGAAATCAAATCCTGGCTACTGCACTGCTGGGAACACTACAGACAAGAGGAAAGAAAAAATAAGGAGGAATTGGAATTAAAACAATTCTGTGGAGCTCATTTAGGTAATACCTTGTCAAAGGACATGATCTGGGAACATGTATATTTACTAAATGAATGCAAAAGTTAAGCAAGCATCTGCTAGCATAAAATGTAATTTTAACAAATGGAACTTACAAATTAGTTAAAGCTGACCAGGATCCACTCAGTCACATGCCCAGGTAAACCAAACTAAATAGTATGTCCATTCAAATCCTACATGAAACCACGGAGACCATTCAAAAAATACAATTTGTTCACATTTCCATCAGTTCATATTTCAGCACTAGCATCTCAGAGGACAGGACAATTCCTAGCGATATGCCTCCAAAGATTCAAAACCAAGTGACCCTAATGGAAGCTTATGAATATTAGGATATTGCATTAAGGGTGCCGGATACTTATTCGGTACTTCCTTCTTGATGCAATGCACCCAGGGACATAGATAAGAACATGCCAGGACAGACTGATGAACAGCTTCCAGGTATTCCCTATCTTGCCATACTCATTTTGTTGCAGTGGTAGAAACCTATGAGCAGCCACATAGCAAACTGTATCAGAAAAATGGTAAGCTAGCAAAAGCACGGGAGGCAGCACAGGAATGGGAGCAAAGTGACTGCACAAGACAGCAATCGCTCAGTTTTGCCAATCTGGCCAATAAATGAGCAATCTTCATATATTGCGTTCAGGGCCAGTGAGCCCTAAGATTGTCCCAAAAGTAACAGCATCTGAATTGTGTTAGGTCTCCAGAGACCCTTAGCTGTGGCTGGACTGTCTGTGAAAATATGTCTAGACTACAAGAAAATGTAATGGTTTAAAATGTCCCAGTTGGCTTGTTTTAGCTGTAATACTGGCAACCCAAATTATAGATATGCCAAACCCAGATGACAGTCAGATATAAAATCATGACATTACAAAAACACTAGATACAATTTATTTTTCAACTGATACCTTGATTTGCATTTTTTAAGTCAACATTTAAAATAGTTTCCATTAGAATCTTGTTTTTTTCTGGTTTGTAGCAGAAATATTAAGATTGACCTGAAGAATGTATGGACAGATATGTCTGTCAGTGAAAGCAACAGGAAGGGCAATAGAGCAAAGTTAAGAAAAAACTCTGAAACATTTTGATAACCATGGACACACTGACAACAATGAAACAGGTGAACACTGAGGACTGTGGTGTTTGCATGAGGGCCAGGAAGCTTTTGCCTTAGGAAGGCCACAGCATGGATTAGCAGACGACCTGTGCCCTTACAGGAGGAGGATAGCAGTGAGGTTCCACCATGCTATATGTGCCACTTCTCTTCCTGTTCATCCAACAGCGAAGACGACTGTAGCCATAAAGACACCCACAGCAGGCAAACCCAGGAAACAGCCTGCAACATAACAGGCTGAGGTAAGCAAGACTCACAAGTGAAAGGACACACCATAATCATGTGCTTGACTGCCAAAGGATAGAGAAGACCTACACCAAAAATAAGGCATCATATATGCAGAAGTCAAGCAACATGGTGAGAAGCTGGCGAGTGTTCTCCAGGGAGACAGCTGATCCCAGCCAGATCACTTCGTGGGCAGACATATCTTAATCCCCTTCTTTAAAGCATAGGCGTTGTGCAAGTGGGGATGATAATGATAAAAGAACAAGTGTGGGACAAAACAGTTTTGTTTAAAACAGATATCACCTCCTTCTGTAACGTCTTGCTGAGGGGTTTTTTGTACTAATTTTCTTGTCACTATGTGTTAACAAGATGAGCTTCTCAGATAATCATTAGAACCTAAGAGTTGAAACTTGCAGAAAAATTTGGAACATGCAACAAAGCACAAGAACTAGCAGGCAATACTGTAAATAAAACATTTTACACACTACCGCATAAGATGGGCAAGCCAGTGATGGAGAACCCCACTGTCGTATATTTTACCTAAATAACAATTTTTAAAGTACAATTCACTCTATAAAAGTGTTTTAAGAGAGTTGTCTAAAAAAAACCCATTGCTTGCTTTCTTGTTTTTAAATGCTCTCCCGGCACATTTAAATGTGCTTCAGGAGAAGCTCCATCAGCAGTGCAATTTCAACAAGAGGCAGGGTCTGGATGTATGTTAACTATTTGCATAGAGGCAAAGTTTGCTGAAGAGAGAGGGGAAGGAATATACAGTAATTGTGGCCTGTCTCTAAGAATGGTACAGATTTACCAGAGGGGACAGCACTTATAACATCAAGAGACCTGTTAGTGTTTTGCTGTCACATGTTTGTGTGGGTTCTTTCTCCACCTCCACATCCACACAAATCAGGAATATTTGCCCAGGGAAGGCAGTTCTTCATCTCATACAGAATTCAGGAGGTAATGCCATTTGCTATTAGGATTTGATCCAAACAGTAGGAAGGGAAAAAGAAAAAAAAAAAAAAAAAAAAAACAAAAATAGAAAGGAATTGGGCAATCCTGTAGGAGAGACAGCCTGAAGCTATCCTAGATGTGCAATTTCCTCACAGGATTAAAGCTAAGACTTACCTGAAAATAAATTGACTTTTATGCTGAAATGAATTGCTCTCACAGGTTTGAGGGAAGGGGAAGGGGGGGGGGGGCGGGGAGTGTCACATCACTACAGGTACAGCTAGGTGACCACTCTGCTAACACTGTACTGTGAACCCTCCCAGTACAAACTAGCTCTGATATCTGATCTTTTGTTTCTGCACAAGTACACTTGGTTCAGTTACAGGTGTGATTCTTACAGTTTACACCAACGCATCTATAGTGGTATAGAACTTTCTCTGATGCTGCTTCACCCATTCCCACAAGGGAATACTCTGATACTGGACAGAGAACACCAGTACTGAAATCAAACTGCATCACTTTATTTTCAAAATAATTTGCTGCTGCAGTGCTGCAGAGTGCATGCTACTGAATGCTGGTTGCTCTTCAAGCACCAGTTGCTGTTTTCTGGGATTTACAGCTGAAAGGATTAAAAACAAAGAAAACTAAAACAGATCTCCAAATGATACTAATAGGTCTTTCAAACTCTGTCACATTCTAGATCTTATTATTACCAGTACAATTTTCTTAAGGTAATAGGTAATGCTATCTAAATTTAAATGTTTTTTTTACCAAGATGTAAATTCTAACTCATTAGACAAATATCCAATATTCCAAACACAACTGTGTATGCAAACTAGGTGATCAGTTTCCCCATTTGTACATATATTTAAAGAGCAGCTGAAAATTTGGGCCATTGTGAATGTATGTGTGTGCCACTGTTTTGCGAACTTAGGGCTAATGCCCTGGAAATACTCAAATGCCCAATGGCACCAGTGAAAAGTGAGGGCTTTCAGCGTTTGGCAGAACTGAGCCCTTTTTACATGTGGATGTAAATACATTTGCTTGCACATAGAGAGGTTTGAATAAAATGCAGATGGTGGACAAAAATTTCCTATTCATCTAGACATTCTTGGAGATGACCTTCTTGACTACAGTTTTAACATTATAAATTAAGATTTGGTACTTCATTGAAACATAGTTCATTTATTTTCTGAAGATTCTGGATTCTGGTTCTCAGCAAATGAAGAAAACATATTACCAGCCAGCACACCAATCATAATATTAACTCTCTCACACTTGCTGATAACCTTTAAGGAAGCTTTACCTATTTATATCACAGTCACAAAAATATCCGAGAGGAATATTAATTAATAGTGATAATAAAAAATAAAGCCTTCAGTCATGTGTTCCATTCAGTCACTTACACCATATATTTTTAAAATGAACAAAATACATTTGCAGTTTGCCGGGGAATTATTTTAAGGTCCTAGTATCCCTTAGAATCTCTTCTCACGTCTTTAGATGTCTGCCTTTCGCTCGTGCGGACTGAAATGTCTAGACACCCAAATTAAGGAGTGACCAATCACTGACAAACTGATCTCTCTGCGCACAAGGTCAGTGCTACAGAGGCACACACGCTCACACACACACGCACACATACTGGCAGCAGGCACCACGCAGGAGACCTTTATTTGTGCACGAAAATATTGATGTTGCTAAGTGATACACAGACGGTCACTAGCCATAAGTCTTTGTGTTTGTTTGTTTATCCCTGTGTCTTCTTTCCTGAGTAAACAATGCAATGGTGATGTGAGATAGAAGAACCCATCTAAATTAAACTTAATTTATTATGTCTGCCTGGTATCAACCTATTACTTTTTTTTTCCTGATTTTGTTTCATTAAGTCAGAAGGAAAAAATTTAGGAGGCACTTGAAAGCACATATGTCCTGAATAGTCAAAATCATCCCACTTTCCTTCAGTTAAACAATAAAAACAATCTATTTGCAAACGTCCCTCTGCATCTTAAGCTTGCAGACACCAGATTTAAGGAAAAATTTTGATGTTAAAATAAAGATCCTGTATTAATTTCCTGTGTCTAGTCACTGAAAGGGGCAACCTGAAAATAGTATCTCTTGACACCACCTAATAAGTGTGAATGCACCTTCTTTATCTAAAAATTTAGTCCAGTTCCATTCAGTTCCAGAATCCAAGTTTCTATTTTAAAAAATCTTTTTAAAAAATCCCCCCAAAACAAACACATGCACACACACACACAGAGTTTTTTTGATTCATCCCAAATTTGAAAAACCTTATTTTTGGTGGTACTACAAGTAGGTTTCTGGAAACAAAACTGTTCATGACAGGGGTCCTGTTTGAAGTTTTCAAAATAAATTGGCTATCTTTACTTCCAGGAAGGCAGAGTATGGAGAAACTGAGTTTCCCTAATCATCTCCCTTAGCTAGATTTCAAGGCTTCGGGGGTGCCTTGAAAGGCACTGCAAAAGTGCTGCAGACCCCTAAGCTTGTGAGCTGTCCTGCTCCAATGCAGCTTCCCAAAGAAGGTGCCCAGGTGAGATCCTGGAGAGCCCTGCAAAAGCATGTCCTGAGACTTCACTGTTTGCAAGCATGCTGGGAGGAAATCAGCCTGTTCTCCTCCTCAGTCCCTTCCTCCCTACATCGGTGATTTGGTGGCTGAGTCACTGGCTATTCTGTGTCCCGGTTTGTCTGTCTGTACAATGTTAATTGTAATGATACCTTCCAAGCAAAAAGTGCTGCTTTAAATGCCAAAGACCAGAAAGGTTCCCATTCTGGACAAAAGCTATTCTTTGCCTAATTCTCGAGTTGCTTGCACAGCCAGCACTGGGACCAGACCATTCCTGCAGTAATTCCTGTACTAACCCTTATGCACCCAATCAATACTTTCCATTAAAACATTATTTCTGTAGGTGTACTCTGGACAAATACTTTAGTTGTGGGGTGAGAAAAGAAGAGGGAAATGAGGACATTAATAGAACACATTTTCCTCAGAAAAGCTGTGTGCTAATTGGAAATATTCTTTTCTAACTAACAGACTTTTTTCTGTTTGTAGGAAGAACGAGATGCTGCAAACAAAAGGGCTTAACAGCAATGTCACTACATTGAAGGGCCTGACTTGCCTTCAACTACAACATGACTGATCAGGCAACACACATCATGAAGAGCACATAATCACACATGAATTTATTTGTGTTACTTCTTCCCATTTTCTTAAAAAGAATTTTACATCTCACTAAAATTCTGATTGTTCTACTGAAACTTCATGCTTCTGATTTTGCCTATGCAGAGGAGAAAGCTTATTCACAAATAAACCTTTCAGGAAGGAAAGATCAAGTCAGACAAGTATGACTGGAAACTCAGATGCAAAGAACTCAAGTATTTCAAAAGGTATCTTGATAGGTATATTCCCATCTCATTCCAAGCAAATAAGATTAGCACGTATTACTGAGAATTTTATGCCTCTGTAGAAGGCCCTAATTATATTTCACACTGCTGTGAAGATTCCTGTAATATACACACATCTTTAATGTGGAATTTTATACCCTATTTATAGCATATAGGCTCTTTTTGATATTATTACTTTTCTAGGAAAGTTCCTTTGAAGTCAGGTAATTACCTTAAGCGAAATATTTAGCCTGTTGTGAGAACTGAACCGTGAGATTTGTATAGAACAAGTAAGTCATCGTGTGTCAAATATAAAGGTTTTCAAGCCACAAATGGGGATGGAAACATTAATTACAAAGACAAAGCCAAGAATGTATTTTAAAAGTAATTTGAAGTGAAAGCTGATAAATCTGTATAGTACTACACCCTGCTTTATTCATGTCCCTAAAAACTATTTGAACTAAGCACTAAATGGATTAAAATAATTTCATTACTAGTTACTATCCTTAGTAAAGCCACAGGTTGCCACAGGTTACCACAGACCTGGCCAAAGTTAGGCTGTAACTGTGAAGAGCTTAGGAGGAGTTGCTGAGATGGCTAAAACTGATCTGCAGTATCTTAACTCCAACCAGAAATGGCACGTCATTAAAGACTTGTAAATCTGGATTCTTCCATACTAGATGAAAGTGTGTCTCTTTCTCTGCAAAGCTGTGAACCTCTTTAATGGGATAAATCCCAGAATCATAGAACCAAATTACATATGGCTACCATATATCAATATACAAAGTTATGTCATTTTTATATTGCGTTCTGATCTAGGACTGAACCATGACCACTTTTATTTGACAGCAGCATTTTGAAGAGAAGTCACTTGTAGTGAGAAGTCACCAGCAGATTCCCCTCTTCACCTCCTCAGACATAGTTCCTTGAAAATACCTAAAAGTACAGGATGTTAAAACACCATGCCATATGGATCTGCAATTTGTCATGCAAACGTTATCCCTTATATGCAATGTATACTATAATATATGAAACCAAAACTTCAAGATGTAGCAAAGCCATACGTACAAGCGCCTACACTCATACACATACAAAAGGCAAGTCAGGCAATGCAGGACCACAAAACCAATTTATTATCATTTTTCACAGATGGAACAAATTCATCTCGTCTGCTGCATCCAGACAGGTTTTCCCAACTGCATGCACACCAGTAATCTGAGAATTGAAACTGCTGTTTCTCCTATATTTTCTGCCTAAGCAAAAGTCTAGCTTCTTATTAAGAATGCTTAAGAAAACCAACACACATTAAAAACAGTCAGCAGGGAGTGCTGCAATTATATGCTTGCACAGTGCTTCCCTCTGTGCCTACATGCAAATATTGTTCATCTTATACAGCCTTCCAGAAACTTCATTGTGGTGCTGTAGTAAGAGAGACCTCCTCCCTTTTTGCTCATGTGAGATATAAGGCCATTGATTGCTTATCACCATTACTTTATAGAATAAAACAAAATTGCTTGTAAATTGTCAAAAAATGTAAAGTTCCCCACCCCACATGGGATCTCATTACAGGCTAACTGAAGACACCGATACTGTGATTTCATTCCCCCAAAACTTAGGGGTGGGGGAAAAACTAGTACTAAAAGGCCGATGAGATATGGGACCATAAGGGTATAAAAAGATGGAAGAAACACATGTAAGGTGACAGAAGTATCTACAAAGATTATAGAAACATTCTCCTTTATAGAATATAAAAATGCTAGTATGTTCTCTTTTTTTGGGAGGGGGGGAATGTTTGGATTAATAAGGGCAATCATAGGGAAGACAGATGTAGATTTCCTCTCTATTGAGTTAGCCAGAGGCAAAATTCACTCTGATTGCTCTGGGATTCTCTGTATAAAGCCAGAGTCTACTGAATCTACAGAGTGCTTCATGTCCTCAGCGTAATTCCTTCCATCTGAGTGAATGATGTTCAGTGGTTTATAGGAGGCATGCATCCATCTTGTAAAATTGGCTGCGTATAACTTTATTGCAACATCTGCAATTCTCTGTATTCACATTCTTCCTTCCCAGAGCAACCTACTGAAGGGACTATAGGATATACATGAAAGAAACTAAACTGTCAGGAGGAAACTTTAGGAGGGAATAGGAGAAAAGGCTCTGAATCACAGACCCACAGAAGGATTGAGGTAAGGAGGGACTTCTGGAGGTCATCTCGTCTAATCCCCCTCTGCTCAAGCAGGGGCATCCACAGCCAGTTGCTCATGGCTGTGCCTGGCTCCTTCCAGCCTTCCTCTGGCAAGTGAGAGGTTCTGTTCAAGGGGAATAATTGTGACTATCTCAGCCCAGGGATGCTATAAGACATAGTCCTTTCCTAAACCACTTCCACAGGGTGTCTTTTATGAAATGTTCAACCTTTCTGTAAAGGCTTCCAGACAGAGCCGGGTGGCATTTGACACCAGCTTTTCTGATATCACAGTCTGACAAAGAATTCCATTTAGTCAGAGCTTTGTTCCCACTGCCATATCCTAGCCTTCAAGCATAACAAAATGTCTTTACCAGAAGCGAGTATGCAAACAAACAAAAAAATGCTGCAAAAATATTCAGTGTGAAGAAAAGCCACACCCGTCATCTAGGTCTGTCCAAGTCTGTCTTTTCAACATGTTTATATCCTCATGTCGCAGGTTTGTGGATTTATTAACTGCAAATTTGTCCATGTGAGTCTCTTGCTCATTCGTTATGGTCTTTGTAACGATATTCCTTGCAAATGCCTTGAGGTCACACTTAAAACCATGGTGTGAACTATGCCAGACACCGAGTTTGTGAAAGAGCTTCTTCCAGGACCGTGCGTGATGTCTGCCTCTCTGCGCAGAGCGATTCAGAAATGAGGTGCAACAACAGCAAGCCTTTCCCTGACGCCCGACAGCCGCCGCGTCTCCTCTTGGACACGGCTGATTCCCACAAGATGGCACGGCACAATTTAATCTGAGTTTAATCTGAGATTTTAAATGATGACTCCTTCACTGACGCAAAAGTCTGCCAGTGCACTGCCTGGCTACACATCTCTCACAATTCACTTCTCTCACGGAGCGCCTTTGCAATTTTGCCTGAATCAAAACATTGCCGGTCTCTCCCTGCTGACATCAGAGCACTGTTTCTTTTACAGCTCTTCTGCAAAATGGAGTTACAATAGTTTGGAAATAAAGGTAGTTTTAGGTCATGCAGTCTACCTGAAAGACCACTCAAGACAGTGAAATGTTGAAATGGGACTGAGTTGGAAATAAAAGGAAAATAAGACACAAAAAAAAGAGCGTGGTTTGGTTTGGTTTAAGATTTTTCAGCTTTGATGGGTGCTAGTGCTACCAGTGTTTTGATTTAAATCAGTTTTGAAACAGACTTTGCTTACATCTTTAGTAAAAAATTCAAACTGAAATGGAAAATTAACACTGGTTCATCAGTACAGCCCCTCAGTTACACAAAATCTCCATTATCAAGTTGTAAAAAAAGAATAAAATGACATTTCTTGTAGCCATGCATGAAGTTGAAGAGAAAAACAACCTTCTGTCAAAAGCTAAGCAAAAGGTTTCTCTTTCTTTTACTATCTTTATGGTTTCTACCACTTTTTCTGCAAAGGCTGATATTTCAGCTGCCTATCTGGAAGCATTCTGCAGAGAAGCTCCTACACTGCTGATGTGTCCCTGCCTGTCCACGGCTGGGGATAAAACAGTTAAGTTCAGCAGCAAAGTGACAAGAGAGGCAGCAGCCTCCGGCAGCCATGGGAACAACAATTTCTACAGACTAGAGGCTGAAATTTCAGAGGAAAATAATCCCAACCGTCATGGCCAGGTCAGAGAGGGGGGTCCCAGTGGCACTGGCTTGAGTTTTAAGGCAAAATGTTACTGTAGACGTGCGTGGACCTGACTTTACCATCCTCTAAAGGGCCATAATAATGACAGCCACATACCTGCAAGAGGTAATAAAGCAAAGCAGGAATTTTGCCTGCACAAAATGTAAACATCAAAACAGATGGCGCAGTTATGTTAATCAGTTAATGTTTGCCGAGTGCTTTGAAGATGCAAAGCACTGTAAAGGTACTAAATACTTACAGTCTTGTCTAGACATCATCAAGCTCATTTTTAGATTGCAACCTTTCCAGTTCAAACAGAGCTTCTCTGTATATGGTTGCACTGTTCCTTCTGTAATGGGCTCCAACCTCAGGATGTATTCACAAGAAAGGAATAACAGAGGAGCAGCTCCTGGAGGTGGAAAGCTCAAGCCAACAGTTCCTGCTAAAGCAGCATGAAATAGCGCAGCAGAGAATAGGGCTAAATATCATCAGGGAATCAGGTGGAAGTCAGTATGTACTGCACCATATTTAACCAGAGAAACAGGCAAAGATTGAGGCTGTCATAAAGATAATCCTATACCAAACAGTTTGCCGTAATGGTGAAAGCAGTTTACTTGCGCTAGCAAGCCCTGATGAGAAAAAAACATCTTTGACAGATTAAACTATGTATGTAGGCTTAACAAAGCTGTGAGAGGTGCAGAGGCAATCTTCGTCATCCATAGTCCAAGAATGGAATTTAACAAAATAAATTATGAACAATAAGATCAGAGATTTCATTGAGGTTTGGGAAAAATCCATCTAAACCATTTCAAAACTCACACTTTTTATTTGCTCTAAGGAATGTGGCATGCAAATAAAATTAAACTCCAGAGACTTATTCTGCAATAAGTGAGCCTTCTGTGTAAGACTGCCTTGCAACCTAACCCAAACCTTACTATTTTGACATTAAGAAGCTACATATTTCAGAAACCTTTTCCACTCACATTTCCCCGTCAGCTCAGACTTTAAATGGGGAGAGAAGTCTGGTGTTACACAAAAGGTGCAGACAGCTGAAACACGTAATCCTTATTCATATCCTAAAAATAGACCCAAACTGACCACCCAGTGCATAACCAGTGCTACTGAGCATGGAATTGGAGTTAGAGATTTCAGCTCAGCTGCTAGCTTGGGGCTAGGAGCAGTGTGGAGCTGGCATGTGGAGCCAGCTTCCAGTCCCTCTGAAATGGCCCCTCTGACCCATTCTGAGGCAAAATGTACCAGACCCATGGGGGAAAAGCATCCCTTTCCTTTGAACAGAAGCTCAGCTCCGGTCAGGGGGCTTGTAATCAGGATAGAAAAGACTAAAGGAAGGAAAGTGTGTTTGTGTTTAGGAAATTGATTTTTTTCACCCTGAAAATATTTTTTTTCTCAGATTATGGGAAGGTATGGTTTTATTCCTGTTTGCACTTTCAAAGCGTCCCCTCAAATCTACGTACCTACCTACCTACTCTGCTGGGGGAGCATGCCAAAGGTTTGCAACTAACTCACTATTTCCATAACCAACTGTATGACAAAGGTCCTTTGCTGTAGATTCACTTGAATGTAATGACAGCTAAGGTTATTTTCCTGGTTTTTTACTTATACTCCAGGCTCTTCAATTCAGTTGTTACACATTATTTCTAAACAGAAGAAAAGCCTTAATATGATTACAGCTCTTATTTATCAATTTGTTCTCAAATAATTTCTGTCACCTTCCCCAAAAGAAAACTTTAATTGGAAAAGAATTAAAATAATAAAAACCCTTGAGTCCCTTGTACTGGCAAAGCACACTGAAGAGCAATGCCAATACCATACTGACTTCTTTCTTTCCAGGGAAAGTATTACCTCTCCCTCTTTGTTTCAAACAGCATGTTTATATAATAAGTCAAATTTTCAGTCTCATCTTAACCAGGTTACTGTTTCCTTGCCCATAATTTTGCATATGCTCACATAATTATGTCCTGAAATTTGCAGATACAATTACTTGCTGACACACTTTGTTATCTGAATGATAAAGTATTTGATTGTGTCCAATGAAAACAAGATTAAGACGGGGAAGCAAATGTGTTTTAGCAAACCTAATGCCCTAACTTAAGCTTTTGTTGTTTTATGGAAACGTGATACTCTAAGAGCATGTCTACACCCTGTAGTGAAGTATTGTCTAGAGACTTTACATTAAAAGCAGGATAGCCATATCCCTGCCTTACCACGTTTGCACTTGCCTGGTAAGAAATACAGCTACAGAGGAACAATCACCTTTTCATTTTTTTCAGAACAGGGAATTTGGCTTGGATAAAAACCATCAAGTTAATAATGGCATATTAATGGAGTCACAAAACAACTAAGAAAAAGGTGCTGCCAAGTTAAACTAATTTAGAATTCATATGGCATCTTGATGTTTGTAGGTTCACTACATGTAATAAAACTTTCTGATTTCTCTCCCGAAGAGAAAATTTGCAAAAAGAGTTAAATCAGAACTCCTGATCAGAAGAGCGGATTCAAGAGCAGCTGTCAAGACACTGAATTACAGTTTAGCAGAACTAAGGGGTTTTTGACTGAGTTTAGTTAGATTTGTCAATGACTTCTGTAGTTACATTTATTTCTCATTAGTTCAAATTTAGCAGTTCTTTTATTATCAAAATTCCACGAGAAATCCTTGAAATTCACATTAGATTTATCTGGGGTTGGCCCTCTGTCTGGTAGAGTTCTCGCTGGATTTCACAGTGCTCTCGATAAATGCAAACAACTAACTGGAAAATCCAGATGGGGTTCAGCTGTATTTCAAGAACAGTTATGACATAAGAATTTCTTGGTACAGAGCACAGATGTGATACTGGGGAGATTACACTAACAACTCATTTTGGTTAGAAACTTTCAGGAGAGAATGTGAAGTAGGGGTAAGCAGCCTATTAATTACATTTAAAGATATTATTCAGAAAATCTGAATAATTCAGAAAAAAGTTACCAATGTATTTAAAGACATTATGAGTAAGATCATGAAGAAAAAAACCTTACTGTTATTAATAATATTTTCTGTGTTTGAATATACTGTCATCAATGGAAAAAAATGCCCAGAGCCTGGAGTCATGTGTTTTAAGTCTTGAAACTGGCACTGAATAAAATCACAGCCAAACACAGAGAGAGATATTTAACACAGAGAGAGAATATTATATGAAATCAATCAACATAACATGAGTTACCACTTCAAACTATTCAGAAATTGTGACAGCACTTACATCAGGAGAGCTTAAATATTCCTACATATTTTTTCTTGAATTTTATCTAGTTTCAAAGCCTTCAGGGATCATGTGTTTAAGCTTTTCTTTGCAACTGAGAGAGCTGGAAGTTAACCTTTTTTACAGTGAGGCCAAAATTCTTAAGTATTTCTATAATCAATAGCCTCGGAAGGCAGGTTTTGAAGAAAATGCAAATCAGTGCATGACTCCAGAGAAAAACTAACAGTTAGTAACTATAATCCAGCAATGACAACATCCCATAAATTGGATATTAACTTCAGGAAGAATCAAACAGTGACATTTCAGTGAAGTCTTGAGCAGGGTCAGCTTCACGCTATTACCCAGAATGTCTGCACTGTGCTGGCCCAACCATAGATAAAGCATCACACGAGTGTACAGTTGGAGGGGAGGTAGCACTGAGAGCAGCTCAGTATTTACAGCTGTATTTGACACGAGTGTTAATGTATGAGGGTCAGCCTGACTTCTCTGTGTATAAAAACCCCTGTGTGATCATACTCTATGCTCCAGCAGTTCAGCAGGAAGCCTACACTTATCAGATCTATTTAGAGGACACATCCCACCAGCACGCAGTCCATCACCACCAAGGGAGAAGCACAACTATTCCCCATGGACTGTCAAGTGTTGCTCTTAAAACCAACCTGAACTCGTGTTTGCATTCCAGACTTTTGTTCCCATTGCAGCTATGCAGGATCAAAAGCTGTTTACTCCTTTGCCTTAGTAGGTTCAACACCAACGAGGTTTCAGGAAAATGTGCCAAAACCGCCAATCAGGACTTTCATGTTGTTGTTAGAGCCTAAGGAGGGATGACACAGTGTGTTTACAGCTCATGGGGCTCTGAACTCTCCAGCTCTCTGGTCAGAAGAAAGGCAGTACAATCGCAGTCTCCTGATTACAGCTTGCATTTTTGAAATGTTCAAATCTTTGCACCCTTTCCATAGCATTCAATGCATTTTGACCACAAACTCTTCCAGAGCGCAGGCAAAAACAGTTGGGAAAATATTAATCCTCTTCTTATACAGTGAGAATAAAAAATACAAAAATACAGACTGCATTCAATATGATAAATGTCTAAGAAATTCCTCTTTGAGTGGATACCTTGACTCTAGCACCTACATTCATGGGAGACAAATTATTGTGGGATATAGAGATAAAAAATTGTGTCAGCTCAAGTTAATTTTGTGCCACAATTATTAGAAAATAGTGGTTTGACCTTCAAAAAAAATAGTCTTTTCAGACTTTCACCCCCTCTTAAAATGTAATTCAAAGTGCTGTACAACAGTTCTTGGAAGTCAGACAAATATTTTTATTTTGCAGAGGAGGAAACAAGATAAAATTGTTAAGTGACTTCCCCAAATCATTAGACCTGGAGAAAATTTCAAAAGACTTGATCCCATATCCTGCATTGTCCATTCGTCAGCATTCCTGACAGAGTATGTAAGTACAAGCTATCACAACTCTAAATGTTTACATTGTATCTACTGAATGGCTGCATAAGTTGAATAAATTACATTAAACTAATCCCTCTTACTGGGTTGCTTTCCTGTTGGGTCAGCATTGTGGTCTAGGTCACCACACAGCTGTAGGAGAACTATTACCAGGAAGTGGGCAAGAACATGTGGCTGGAGGTAGAGAGCAAGACCAAGTGCAGACAGAGATAAAATTAGACACGGAAAGCAGACAGTGATCTAACAAAGTTCTCTGGTTTAGCCACAGGGTGCTGGAGGGGTTTTTTATTCATGCATAAAAACATGGAAATACGGGACTGAAGAATTCCCACTCTAAGGTAGGAACAAGCGCATGCACATTGCCCATGACTGATGATTATCTAAGCTGTTCTCACCTCTTGAGAGAATACTGCATTGAGTAAACCTCAGGTAGGCACTGATAGTGTTTTATCATCTCAGCAATGGAAAGGCCATACAGACTTTTAGCCTAAATCACCTCCATAGCACATTAAATTGATTTCTTCTTTGCTTCCTCTGGAACTTATGGCAAGCCATTGCTTACTGACGCTTAAATATTGACATTTTGCATATCAAAGACTTATGTCCCTTCTGGTGTCCTTTTCTTCAGTCTTTTCTCTGTGGTTACCTATTTGAAATCTCTTACAGTTCAGAACTTTCTCTACTTCAGTTTTGTCTCTCAAAGTGAGGGAGCTAAAACCAAACACAGAATCCCACTGACAAGGATCAGTACCAAACATAGAGAAAAAGCCTTCCATTGTCCGACTGTTAATTTATCCTTACATGCAACAGTAAACTAAAATATCACAGAAGACGCCAAGTGAATTCCAACAATATATTTTTATGCAGAGAATAAAATTAAACATGATGCAAGGAAAGTCCCTGCTCTGCTTTTGAAACAACATAATTACACACACATTCTCACACACATTATAATCTGGCTAGCTGCCTGTGTGACCTACAGATTCCATTTCTTGTTATGTACTTTTATTTATTCAGCATTCTTCATTTTTCCACAATGTTGTGTGCCACAGCCTTGCCACTACAGTCAGCAGACCAAGTAGGAACATCCTCGATGAGACAACAGTTGCACCTATCAATAACTGCAAGGACTGTCCTTTCAGACATGGCCTCTCCAGCCATTTCAGAGGAAAGAAATAAAAAAACGAGCAAAGCTCCCAGCAGCAAGGCATCCAGGGAACAGAAAAGATGTGGACAAAGTGCCACTGCCGCAGTGAGGTAACATAAGCAGGTGTTCAGGAGCAGGACTGTTTTCATAGGGCTTCCCACACTGCATGCTGCCTCCAGTCAACAGACACCTGCATACAAATCTGTTTTTTCCAACTTCATGTCTTTCTTTCAAAGATGAACCTGAAAGAATTGATTGAGAACTGCAACCTGCCAAAAAAACCAGGAATCTGGGTAAATGTCTGCTTAAACAACTGGGTAGGTGGGCTTATCAGCAGTGGCTCTACTGCTCTTTGCTTTTTTCCAAGTATTTTTCCGCCAGATAAGTTCCCGGAAATACTTCACAGTATGGGAAAACAGCTGTATTTGCACAACTCAGGACAGGAAAAAGCGGCTGGAAGGCACCAACTGAAGTCACCACCACTGACTCAAATGTGAAGCCAGAGTCTTCAGTCCCTTTGGCCAGGCCTGAGAAATCCCAAAGGAAATTGAGAAATCAGTTCAAACAAAACTATTTTGTTTCTCTCAAGACACTGCAGATCCATTCATATTGATTATCTGAATATTGCAAACTACACGTTTTCTCATTACAGACTACAACTACTGATACGTGTTGGGCTTCACTCAAATTGCCTCTCATAACTCATTGTAGCACAAGTAATCTATAATGTTTTTGCAAATAAGGGCAATAGATTTTCTTTAATTTCAACCAGCAGCTGTTGAAGCAGACCAATAAATAACCACAACACAGCTCCCACTGAGCTCCAAAAGGAGGATGTAAATACATTTAACAACCTGCAGCATAAACACACCTTCTGCTTTTAACCACCGCTGAATACCTTTCAGAAAGTGTTTCCGTTATGTTTGTATTTGAAGAATACAAAGTTTTTAAATGCCCCTTTTTCCAAAAGAGGTATCCACATTCCCTGCTGCAATTGCATCTCCCAGATGAATCAGCAGTCCACAAATACCAGTGGCTAACCATCTTTCTGAAAATGAATGCAGTAATCAGTCTGATTAATTTAACATTTACATATTTTAATGTGAAAACTTTAACTTGGGGAATACATGACAACTGGTGGAAGTCACAGAAGACTGTAGTTGTGTCCTGGTTGGCCTGAGTTATTTCCATAACACACTGCCTCCGTTAGTGCTTAAACTAACTCAGATGTCTGAGTAGCAGCCGTGTGGTGTTTGACAGATTGCTGGCTATGGCACTGAGCTGAGGCTTAAAGGGTCCTACTCACATGGACTCACACCACAGCTAGCCACCACAACTATTTGTACCACCATCCTATAAAACACATGGTTGAATTGATCCAGCATAACAATATCCAGGTTTTTTTCTTCCTGTAGAGTTGTTTTTCCGCACTGGTATCTTCAGCAATGGCTCAGCAGTTCAGCCTTGCCAACAGTCGTACTGCCAAAACCTCAGTGGTGGCAGGCAGATGCAGAGCCAGAAGGCTCTTGCACTGACTTCGCCAAGGAAGCCACTGTCTTACTGAGTTACATTCTCAGGAGACAGCAACCTCCAAAACTTCCCTTGAGCTTAGCTAAGAAATGCCACTACAGTAGCATATACAATGTGCTGAGGCAGCTTCCAACTTAAAAAATATACAAATAAAAAAGAGACAGAAAAATCAACCTGAAATATTTTAAAAGAATGAAACTCGAATTAAAAATTAAATTATGTTTCTTTATAGCACCAGGGTACCTGATGCTTCACCAGTCTTGCAATTCATCCAAGTCACACTGAATTTGTGTAAAATGAAACCAATTACAGTCTTTGCCATCCTCACTAAAAGTGATGGGCTTCAGTAAACCATAACCTGGTGCTTGGGAGAAGAGTCCTTAAGGAGACATCTCTAGGAGAGATTTGATGCAAGCCGAGAGAGCTGGTGATACAAGCCCCGCCCCACCCCACCTCCTTGCCCCTGAGACCAGTCTATCGCACTGTCTGGTTAAATTAAACCAAATCCAGGCCTTCCCTTTTGCTTCTGCTGAATGTCTCACATTCATCCCAGGGGACAACTGTGCCTTAAATTAAATCTCTGAAAAAAACAGGATATACTGGGGAAGAGCTGATGCACATCTGCCTGCCATTTCAACTCCACCTCCAGCTGGGGTAAGCAAGAGTCACTGGGAAGGTATGAACACTGTACTTCAGCCAGGACCATCCCTCTGAGGAAAAGAAACTACTAACAAAGGAGACATCTATTTATGCAGTGTGGAGTGTCACTGGGAATGCCATGGTTTGCCGATGTACAAATACACTTTTCATTTTAAGATTGCAGCTCTTAGGTATGGCACAGGACTCAGGGCAGGGGTAAAGTTGGTGGTTGGATCAGGTAGGAAGATTCTGGCATTAATATTCAAGCAGTTTGCAAGAAAGTGACTTCACTTTCTATCTCTCTTTCCTTCTGGTTTTGTTTTTGATTGTTTTTTTTCACAATACACAATAAGACAAAGACTGAAGACTTCTTGTAGTTGTACAGCACACAGCCATTTTATGACTTGTTTCCTGTTCTACCTTGCCTTGTTTCACAGTTTCCACTATTGCACAGCACTCTAGAGAGTTTCTGCTCCTATTTCTAATTGCAGTAAAAGGTGCTAACTTTTCAACAAGAACAATAAATCACTATCAAACCCAGAAAGAAATAAGAATTTGAAAATGTTTTTTCTTTAAGCAGAAGTTAAATCACTGGTGAAGACAGAGCATGAGTTGATCAGAGAAAGCTAAAAAGACGCCCTTCCAAAACAGAGAGCACTTACCTGAGTGAGGAAAACTGCCTCTGTTACGTTTGAAGGAAACAGTTGACCTTGGGCCTCCCCAAGCAGGCTACAGAAGCATCTCTGCTCACCTCTGCTGACACCTGTAAGTACCTGCTCAAAGTGAAAACTCCACCAAGCAACAACAAGGCACACGATTTGGGTCTAAGAGTGGCTCCCCATGTGAGGCTCTGGTGGGCTATGCAGGAGATCCAACAAACTGGCAATAACCTGATTCATCTCCAGTTCCACATATACCTACGAAAAGATCTTCTGGTAGGCACTGTACTGCAACTCTTATGTTTTCCTTGGTTATCCTAAGAGCTCTCTGTAGGTTCAACTACCCTTGACTCCAATCCAAGCCTCCGAAAGCACATGGTAATGAACTACAGCAGAATACTTTGTTCTATTGTAAATGTTTAACTTAATCAGAAAATACCATGCAAAGAGTAATGAATCTTGCAATCATTATTGTTACACTGCAACTGAGAAAAAGATACCTGGAAAGAAAGGATTTTACTGCAGTTTCATAAGGGGGATAAAAAGTGCCTTACAACAGAACAGCATGATTTGAAATTACTTTTGTGTAGTAACTAACACTATTTTCAGTGCAAGTGAGTGGAAACACAACCTTGCTCAGGTGCAAAAAAAAAAAAAAAGTAATGTGCTTTGCTACTGAAAGAAAACTTTCAAGCAAATTCTTTGTACACTGGCAAGGAAGCCCTTTGCTTCTGTTTCAGTCAAAGGAAGAAGTCAGTTCTACACTGTGAAACAGCCCAAATTAATGCGCCTAAAGAAGTGACAGAAGGAAACATGGGGGGGGAAATGAGTTTGTGATAGTTTCTTGATTTTATTAGCTTAGGCATTCAGCTTTTGGAAAAGATGTACAAATTACTATCTGCAGTGACATTACCTCAGCTACATATTTGTTTGAAAAGCTGAACAACAGAGTCTGGGAAAAGTGCGAACTATTTCTCAAAGTAACCTCTTGTCTGTCTGGCACATTTCAGGGGACAGAATGTCTGGGTCACATAGGAAAGAAGCTGGAGTCTCTGTGAACCTTGACAGAGCCATGTTGCAAGCTGTGTGAACTGCTTCAAATGAGGCAGCTAAGGCGCAGCGGGGGGGGAATGCCACTCTAAATGTCTCACAAAAACACTTAAAATACTGTAAAGCTTCTAGAATAAGAGACTCAGCATTGCCAACCCTGAAATTTTATTGTAAGTCTCATGATGCTCTATTTAAAGTCATAACTTTTGGAAACAACTCTTTACCTTGAAATTAGCTGCCATTAAAGAAGGCCTCCAGTAGAGCTTACATAGAAAAGCCTGAAAAGCCTGAGTAGGCTGCAAAGCCTCAAGAAAATAACCTTTTCATTAAAGGCTCGTAGTCCTTAAGCTAATCTTGATTTTGACAGACTGGCTCATGACTTTAACAATTGGTGTAAGCCATATCAGTGAGGTAAAAAAGCCCCAGCAAACCCTGCCTCAAAACTAAGCCTAAATGAATTCCTCAACAGCATGAGAAAATTGGCAGCAAAACCGGAAAGCTATCTCCGCATTGCCTTGCCTTTGAAAGTCTCTCAACAAAACAAAATAAGTCTCATACTTCTCTAAATCAAAGGGTAATAATCAAAATCAGCAGAAAACTCCAGAACTATGTTGGGTTTATGGAGCCATTCCCAGAAGGAAAAGTAACAAAAAGTGGAAGAGAATCTCTGGGTTGTTGATTCCAGCACGATAGCTGGAGCCTGGCAGTCAGCTGCAAAATAGGTGCAGCAACTTCAGAAACAGGAGATGTGGGAGCTGGTGGAAAACAGATGGATGGTTTGCCTACTATGCCAGGGAAGGTTATTTTTTGCTGCTTCTACTTCCATCCACACAAATTATAATATACATCCTGTGGATGTTGACTGTGAGGGAAGTGGGGCGAGAGGATCAGGCTGCGGCCACAGCAGTGGGAGAGAACTATCAACACTCATCAAAGGAGCCTGGATGGGAAAAAAACAGTCTTCAAGTAGGCCAGATCAAGATAAGAGAGATGTAACGCCATGAATAAACTATCACTTCCACCTTTGCTACATTTATCTCTTCCTTCATCATTATTTCTCCACTCCCCCCCACCACTCCTTCAGATTTCCATTTCCAAGTAAGACAGAAGATCGAGACGTGCGCTTTATTTTAAAAGGGAAGGCAGAGAGGAAGACATGATGAGATTAAAGCAATCAGACTTACTTCTCACTTGAAAGTTTTGTTTTTACAGGGAGGATGCCTGTCTGATTTAAGTCAACAGTGTTTTGTCAAGGTATCATTGCCACAAGCACCAGAGCAGCTCCAGCCAAGAGCAGCACAGCCTGATAGTGAAAGCCACACCACAGGCAGGAGCAAAGAACAGAGCAGGGGAGTTTTTTCCATCCAGCCTATTTGGCAGGTCACCATGGAAGAATAGGAATGGTGCTTTTCCTGCAGGAAGGGGGTCTGTTTATCTCTGTTAGACACAGATAGGTATATCTTTTTCATAGTCCTTCTCTCTATAAAGCTGCTGTCATGCCAAATACTGTTAACAATAAAAATCACACTTCTTTCTAAGATAGAAATTAAAAATAGTTACAATCATACAAAGAATTTCTGGTGACTCTCAATGCCTGTTAGGTCTATCCCTGCTAAACATGCTGCATGGAAATAATTTAGAGGTGGTAAGCCAACCAGGCAACTCACAGGAGATTTGTAGTCCATTTTTTCCTAGATTTTGGTCAACCCATTTGTTTTTAATATACCCAGGATTCCTCCCAGGCCTGCTAAGCCCTTTACCGTTTTTGTTCGTTTTGTTTATAATCTGTTCGGCAGACAGCAGAAACAAACAAACAGAAAAAAAGCTTGAGGGAATGGACCACATTAAAACTGCAGGAAGCTTTTCAAAAGCCAGTTTCTCTGGCCCAACATACTGTGAGACAATGGCCACAAAGCAGAAGGTTAGCAAGCCTGATCTTCCTCACCAATGTGACTGTACATTTAAAAGTTTAGAGCAAAACACAGATGCTGTCCTTAAAATGCAGCCATGGACACATGTCAGCCTCACATCCAGCAGCAGGGCCTAGCTTCAGGAGACAGAACAGAGCAGGAAGAAGCAGTGGAATCTAATCCGACCTTTCTTCTGCCTATCTTGTGGTGAGCAAAGTAGAGCTGCTCAGCTAAGAAGGGCTTGTGCCCCTACAAAACCCATGTGAGGCAACTACTGCCTTGTACTGGTGTTGCTAACTATTCCCGAAGCTTTGGCAGGTGTTTTTAGTTTGAGCATTCCTTGTCACAGGTTGTACTTCGTCACTCTCGCAAAGCTGGGCTGGTCAGGGCTGGAGGGAAGAATGCAGTGGTTTGCAGCAGCTTCTGCAGAGCTGACAGCTGGTTTGCCATGGCTGCAGACATATGTCTGCTGTTTGAGCACAGCTTAGCAAGGCTTTTGGAAGGCGTTTTTCCTTCACTAGTAACTGATCAAGTCAGTTGCGGCTCAGGCACGGAAAACTTTCCACTGTGGAGACACCAGATGAATTGTTAGTTTACTGAACCCTGTAGCCATTTGGGAGAACTGGGATGGTGCCAGGCTCAAGCTCCAAAGTCAGGCTGATGTGTTACTTGCATAGTGTACACTCATGCAATAACACTGTGTAGACTGATAAATCACTGCATGGAATGTATTTATGTGTCTGCTGATATATATACTACCAGGGTAAAGCCTTGCATATAAATGTAAATATTTAACAGCAATATAGGGGTAAGATTGTGCATATATCAAAATATTTTTCACTCAAGGCCTTTATGTAAAATTTACTTGTAACAAACCAAATAAATACTACTCCCTGTTTTACAGAATCTGCAGTCTGTTGGTGATTAGTATTTGTTTACTAAAAGACTGCATGTACTATTTGAATCTGACAGTTACCAACAACTCTATATACACAGTAGTCCTCAGAGGAATGTGCTACCCTCTTTAATATTTCCTGAACAGTTCCAGCTCTTTCCCATGCTACAGAAAAGTTAAGATGAGGCAGAGGTAGGACAGAACAAAGTGCCGTCAAATGCAGTACATAGAGACATGTCATGACCTACCAAGAACTGATAGGGCTGTAAACAATTTTCATGTAAGTATCTTAATGCTACAGATAAAGGTACACAAACGCATGAGTTGCATAAAACTTTTGAAAGACTGTGTGTAGCTAGATATGAAATCAAATTAATGGCCAACATGATATTGTGTAAGCATAATTATCAAGATGATGGGATGTCTTAAGTTAATTTAAGGTATAGTAACAGGTGCATAAATCTTGCCAGATAGATTTATCAGATTGGAATATTTTGAAAACCTCACCAAACAAGCTCTGACTTTAGAAAGAGAAAGATTAGTCTCTGCTGTTGCACATCTAAAACAAAATAAAATAGAAAGGTCAAAGCAGTGTGCATGACATAAAATGCACTTGGAAATTTCATTACGGATTGGCATGCACTCTATTCACAGCATCATCCAAACTTACCTTCAGCCAGGAAGCAAAAGATAAGAGCTTTCTCAATATTCAAGACGTATCAAAAAAGGAAAATGGTATCTCAAATGTAAAGCTCTCCAAAATGCTCAGTAAAACATATTCCATCTATGAAAATTAGGCTCTAGTCAAAGGAATATTTGAGGACTATTCTGCTCCCTAGCCTTCCCACAGGACCCAGCCATGCTTACCCGGCACAGATCACGTCCTAACTCAGACACAGCTTTAGCTCCCATAACACGTCTGCAAGTCCTGTTAACCTGAGCTACGCAGACAAAATTAAGCATGCCATAATTTAAGAGTTAACAGTATCAAATTAATTCTTCAGCATAATGGCAACTGTAGTTGATATAAGATTCAATTTTGTCAGTAGAGTATCAAAGGAATTTTAGCATATCCTAGACAATGATTCAATCACCTAATAAGAAGAGAGCTTATGGCATATATAGTTTGGGTTAACATCCACGGAGACCATACTAGGACCTCTCTGATGCAACAGATTTTATTCCATTCCATGTTATGTTGTCAAAAAAAAAAAAGTTTCAAATCTTACTGTTTACAACATTTTAAACCAAAAATAACTGAGTGCGTCATAGTTGCCACAGAATCATGGAAGTCAGGAGGAACATCTACACCAATGCTTTTCTCCTCTTAAGAAAGCTGAAGAATGTGCCCGCTTCTGTGCTGATTAATGTGAAACAACAGGATGTCCATAATATCTAAGGTGAAACCTCTGCAGTCAGGGTAAGGAACTTTCTCCTGATTTAATGCTTTGAATCAATTTTACTTCCAACCATGTACTGTTGTTCATTTAAGATATTCCATAGTTCATTAACAATTAGAAACAATCCTCTGTGAAATAGCTTGGGTTAGGTGTTTCACATGGTTTTAAAGAGTGCTCTGATTTGAAATGTGGCCACATCATTTAACAGACCAACAACTCTAGCTGAAAGGTGGAACTCTCTTCCAGGTTTGGCTAATTCACGGATTCAAAACAGATGCCTTTCCATATGTTGTGAGGATTAGTATTTGTTCAGTATTTTAGGCATGAAAAATACCGTAAAGCATGTGTCCCTATTCCAGGTGCACAGAGCCATGCCATTCTAGGACTCTGCAATCTCTACAAATCCTGACACAGAACCTGATCAAATCTAAACTAAATCTAAACACGGCTTACCAGGCCTTGAGAAATACTGTTGAAAGGAAACACTTTTCCCTGCAATATGCAGATGACGGTAGAATTGGCTGTTGAAGGCTGCTGAGGGCAAGAATTTCACAAAGAGTATGATGACATCTGTACAGATCAAAAGGCTGTCCAGAGTTGCAACAGTTAAAAATTCAGCAAGCATATTAACTATCTGACTTCTGGGCTTAAGCCAATCATGATGAGAAATCAAGCTGAAGCTCAAAATGTAAGACTTCCTTCCCCTCCCCTCCCGCCTTAAAATTCTTCTAAAACTGTAATGGCTCAGCTATGGACAATTAGGGGGGATTTTCATTCTCATCCAGCTGTTTGATTGGGCAAAGGATGTTCCAGAAAGAGTGTTCATCTCTGTAGGACCAATGCAGGACCAAGCCCAGCCACACTGAATGAAAGCATGACAAGTGCTCGTCACCTCTCCAGCAAGAGGATGAGTTCTCAGCAGGAGCATGACACGCTGTGGCTCTGGCACCCAGTATGGAGGGTCCCACTAAATTCACAGTGGGAAAAGGTGGAGCACATCACATGGATCATGCTGGGCTATCAGGGCTTGCCAGCCTCTGTTCAGTGTAAACCCTTTGAGACATTACTGGGCAAACTGAAGGAGAGAGCAGCTCTTGAGGCACAGAGGCCAGTCCGGAGCTGAGCTATCTGTGCCATATGTACCTAAGGTCCCAGAGCTTGAGGAGGTTAGTGCACTAACACCCATGTCCCTCTGCAAGCAGTCAGCCCCATGGCCACCAGGCCATACATAGCTCAGTGCTCATGACAAGTGATCACACTGCTGAAATAATCCAAAAAAGAGTTCAGCTATTCCTATACTGTGATGCCTGCGAGCTAAAAAAATCCTTTCAAGGCAGAAGTGGCTCTGCAGGGGCTGAAGGCTCTATTATTCCTTACTCCTCTTAATCTGCCACACAGGTAGTTTGAGGTTGACTATCCTTCTCTGAGTGCAGGACTCCAGTGTTCCTTTTCCATAACCTATTCACCCTGACTCATTGCTTCCCCCCTCCCCCGCCTCCATTGACTCTACTGTGTACTGAAATCTCCATCTTTTGTCTTTATATGCTTATGAAAGAGCTGTACACAAGCAGAGCGCTAAATGATTTACATGACTCACCAGGGATGAAGAGGGATTTGCAAGTAAAAAAGTATCATCGAGCTAGACAGATGGCTGTACTGCAGGGGTTATGGCTAAGGAAAAGGCTGCAGAGACTGATAAGAAAAGGGAGGTGCAGACCAACAAACTGCCAAGCACAGGGTTGACAGGGACTGCTGTACTGGGGCAAGATTTGTGTAGGAGGCCATCCAGGTAATTTTGAGGCTGGATCCCTAGGCAAACGCGTAGGCAAAGGATTGAAGAGGATGATTGTTAGATAAGGGTTAAGTATGCCAATTTTGCCAGTATGCAAAGTCTGATGAATAAGCCTTGTTGCAGAGAGGGTTGCTAGCAAAGGCTCTTTTCTCCAGCTGTGTCAGCCCTGTAGTCTCCAATAAGGCACAAGATAAACATTAAAAGAGAGCAAGAGTGCATGAAAACCATCCAATGCTGTAATTCAGAAGAATACCCTAACCTCATCATTGCCAAGTTTCTGCAGACACAACAGCAAGGGAGACTTCTGAGGATACTGTGAGTGCACAGAGGATGTTTACAGGGGTTCTCAAGAAAGAGCATTGGTGCCAAAAGGACAAAGCAAAGGAAAGTTTGCCCACGTAACTCTTCTAATCCTTCCACCAATTCTCCTTCCTCCATAACAAAATCTCTAGCACATAAATTGCTTGCCTTTGCTTTCAAGACCTATTCATTTCCTACCTATCATATCTCATTTCTCACTGAAATATCAGCTCCCGTCTCTGATCAACCAGTCATGCCAACATTCATCACCAACTTCAGTGACAAGCTGGGACAACAATCTTTGCAGGAGCATTTGCCATGGATATGAGCAAGACTGTATTTGTCAGGGCAAGAGAAAAGTATATGACAGTAGTTGAAACACGCAAGTGAATTTTAGTTAGATGAGAAGGTGAATAGAAACAGAAGATGTTTTGAAAAAATTCTAATTTCTCTGAGACTCTTCTCAGACTCTTCCTGCAGCTGTAATTCCACACACTCTATTCCAAAACCAGAATAGGGTTGTGTTCTGAGACTCCTCACTTTCTGAAATCTTTCCTTGCTTTTGGCTTAATATGAAACAATTCTATTGTTTTCTAAAGGAAAACTTAGCTACCCAATCAATTATAATGAAAGACAGCAAAGCAATCATATAGACAAAACTGAAGAGAATTCAAAAGCTTAATAGGAGCAGTAAAATTGCTCCTATTAAAAGGAGACTACTTATTGTAAATAAAGGGTTATTTTGGTTTAACTTCTACTTTTCTTCATCTTTATTCAGACCCATATTATGTATCAACTTGACCATGTTATTATGAGTGCAGTACTGAATAAGCTATATTGCATGGAAACAAAAAACAGAAGACATTAGTACTTATAAGTTGGGAATTCAGGTTTAAGCCCCAACTTGAATTGGAACTTGACAAATACTTAAGACATTCAGAGAGCATTTAATGTTAAAGAAGACAGATGCCATGTACACTGCTGTAGCATTCTGCAAGGGTTAGGTGTTAATCTATCCTTTTACCAAAAAGTTCTAATTTATACTAAGTAGAGACAGTGTGAGAAGCAAGCAAAAAAAATATCATTGGCTCAGCACAAACCACACTAGACCAACAAAAGTATTTTATCTGCAGATGAGAAATTATTTGCTGTAATTCTTCATACAGTTAGCACTTTACCGGTTTTTCTACCCCTGGAGTCATACACATCCAGTGATAATTAATCTGCCAGCAGATCTGCTAGAATGGTCCAGACATAGCAGGTATTACCAATGAAGCACAAAGCCTTTTCCTAGATGAAAACCAGCAAAGCTTCAGGACTGGCAAAAGGCCAGGTGATGAAGGGTTGCCACCTAGGTTCTGTACAGCGCACCAAGACCTGGTGGGTCCAATCTAACAGGCAGCATTTCAGCAAAAATACAGCAAAACAGATTTTTGCAATCCATCACATTAAACTATCGGTTCTTTGAGGGGCAGAGACTGTCAGACAGGCAATGTGATGCCAAGGATAATGGACACACTGCAAGAATTCAAGCAGACTAATCAATGCAAGAATGATCACCTAATTTTATAACCCAGTCTATATTTAAGTGCTATGTTCAAATACAGAAGGCTTTAATATCACATTAACTGCAAGAAAATAAATGTAAATGTAAAATCATGTGGTTTTTGACAGAGGAAGTGGGGCATCTATTCCATATCATGGAAGGGTTGCTGGATACCAAAAGGGCTTTTGACTGGGTGAAGTGAAAGAACTTTTCAAAACTCCTGAAGAATATACACAGTTATTTAAATGCAAATATATGTTTTCATTGGATTTGCAAATTTAAAACAAAACAAAACAAAAAAAAACAAACCCCAAACAAAAACCCAACAAAAACCAAATAAACAAAACCAACTCCCCCAACTTCTCATTAAATGGTTCTATTTCTCTACCATTTGAAGCATTTGAAAATAATGCTCACTCTACTGTTTTGACTTGAAATTTCTCCTGGGAACAAATGAGAAGAACTACCAAAAAAAAAGTGCAATAATATGAGCCATCAAGTCTATAAAAGTTATACGATGCTGAAAGAATGCTGCAGCCACTCCAACATTCTGTTATTGATATTTAGAGATCGGTTTGCTGAATCTTAAGATATTCAAATTAACCAAGTACATAATGTCACTGCTCTGCATTCCTGGGTTAACCAAATCTGAATGATAATTTAAACTGAACAAAATAAAGCATGACCTGATTAGGAAATGGATGATGGGGTACAATTAACATCACTATTCAAAATAATGGGTCAGGTTCTCTTTGCTATAGAATTTCTGCTTGGTTCAGCAGGAAGGAGGGTCAGAAAAACATTTATAGCTCCTTACTTATTTCTCCGGCCCGGAAATGCAGATAAGCCTCAAGTCTGCTTTAACATGCAGTAGAAAGAAAAACTCCTTAAAACAGATAAGAAGAGCCGAAGAACTTAAACCACAGCTTTTCCCTGTCTCCAACATGCTGCCTGAAAATACCCATTCTTAGGATATGGTGAGAATGGCATAAAGAGTAACTGGCTTACATGAAATCTCCAAGATATGTCTAAGCAGAGCCCAGTGGAGATTGCTGTGATGACAGAAAAGATGAACAAATAGAAAAAATATGCATTACATGGACAAAAATTGTATTGATAGAAATAACTGGATTTTGTGGTGCTGCAGCTACATTGCAGTGCAATTTGGGTACTTACAGAGTAGCACTGCAATAGCAAAAAAAACTGGATGAAACATACCAAGATTAACAAGGAAATAAAAATCCAAGTAGTTTAAATTCAATACAAAGCAAGCAGCTGCCTGAGAAAATATTCAAAGCAGGATTAAAAACATGAAACTGCAAGTTTTTATATCTTCTGTCCTTTCTCTACTTCCAAAACCAGACAGTAACACCCTTACAGAAAAGACAGACACATTAGGATACAAGCATGCATTGCACTGGACAAAATTCAGCTCCGGCTGTTAAATCAGAGGATTCAACAGCCCATCAACAAGGACTTGTGCTCCTTTCCTCCTCAACAGGTCTGCTTATATACCAGGAACAGTTTTACCTGCTAAGCAACCCAAACTCGAGAAGATGTGGCTTTAATAAAACTTTTTCCTTTCTCTTTTTCTCTCAAATCCAGAATAAGCAGTGTCTAGCTTCTTGGTGATCTAACACAGTGTACTGGGCACTTCCAAGGAGAACTTATTTAAATGGAGAAAAATTAATTCATACACACACACGAAGCTACTTTACACTTCTTTTGGGAGTCTCTATTTGTACAGTAGAAAACGTATAGGATAAGATCTTGGAAAAAATCAAAAGAAGACTACACAACCTACATTTGAATAAGGTTTAGATTTTCAAAGCAGAGCATTTTGTAAATTATTTTAAACACATATGCACACACACTTTGCCCCTCTTCCTCTCCCAACCATTTATTGTTCATAATACATACATAAGATGCATTTCTAATATAGCATCATTCTTAAACAGAAGGAAGACATCTGACTTAGAGTTACGGTTGAGAGAACATAACCACAGTTTAGGAGAAGAAAAAAGGGAAAAGGATACTACGGTATTGTAAACAGATGCACCTTTAGAAAGCACAGAAATTCAAAGACCAAGTTTGACATGCAATCTCTATGTTTAAAGGCTGTGGAAATGCTGACAGAATAGAAACACCTTAATTCTGTTCTACAGGAATGCCATTTATCCCACCCCTTTCCCCTCTAAAAATCCATACAAAAACATAACAACTTCAAGAAACAGGGAGAGTGGAAGGTGGTAAAACCACTTCATTCATAGTAAACTCACAGAATTCTTTATAGAAAGAGGGCATGTCAAGAAGGAAATCACAACAGTGGTCAAAAAACTCTTTGGTGTTATTCCCCTCCCTCCTTTATTTAAAGCTGAGGCCGAATAACATACAAAATTAAGAGGTGGTGAAGTGTTAACCAGATGAATACTTTGGTATCTACTCTTTTAGATGACAGAAAATAAATTGCGCCAATTATTTACATCCATTCTTGGTACAGAGCTTCCCCTTTCCAAAGGCAACACCTCAGAATTAAAGGTGTGGAAGATGCTGCAATCACCACTCCCTTGTACTTTCTTACAGCACCAATTATTAACATCAACAGTCAGGATGATACTGGAAAGCCATCAGGGCTTCTTAAAAAACAAAGTTTATCATGCAGGATAACTGGGTAGAACTGCACTTCAATTACCTTCTTAGACAGCAAAGGAAACCAAAAGTAGGGAATCAACACTCCAAGAAAGGTTTTGCATGTCCCAACTTAATACCAAACAAGTTTAACAAATGTTTAATTTGCTTAATAACAAGCACCATTTAAACGAAGCTACAGATTAGTAAGTTACATGGGAAGCTTGATGAAGCTCAGGAGATTGCTTGATGTTTCATTTCCATTTGTCAAAATTCAAAAGCTCCATGGCGACTTGTGAAAAAGGGTGCCCTGGAAAGGAAGTCAGTGCTGAACTGCTTCTCGACTTCCATAATTTATGCCTAAAAGGTCCTAGCCAACAGTTACTGAAGTGTTCCCAATGTGATTTATTAAATTTCTCTTTTTCAAATTTGTTTCCAACATTGTGATGAAGAATTTCAGCCCTTGATTTACTAAGAGGAACTTGCATCTTTAAGGTTTCAACTATTAAGAACAACTCCAAAAAAACTCACCAAATATTCTGCTAAACTACTTATCCATATCATACTGTTTATTGATGTAGATTTGCAAATGTGTGTAACTTAGCAGGAATTTCAAATGCACAGGAATTTCAAACTGCCATTGCCAGTCTGAGAACTGGTACCTACATATGTTGGTTCTGAAGAAGCTTATCATCTAAACTGGCATCAACACTCTTCTGCAAAGAGTTACTGTCCATGACATTAGATAACAACTAACAGCCATGCAGAGCTGCCTCATCATCGCTCCTGACAGGAAATGTCTAGTCCCACAGAACACCAGCAAGGCACTGGCACTACCCCAGCAGTCGCTCAGGAGCCTCAGCTGCTGGCTCCTTTCGAGGTTCAGCAACTTGGACCGCTCCTCATCCTTATTAGGAACCAGCTTCGACTTTGTGACTCAGCAGGAGGAATTAACAAGCTGGCGAGAGGTCCAAAGGAAGAAGGAAATCCCACTCAACACAAAATCCTGCACTTATTGTTGAGTCTGCTGGAAGCCTGTATTAGTCTGTCCTTCAACATCTCACTCACTCATCATTACAGACTATACATTGCTGCATGATGTATTCACCCTGGATTCTCTTTTGATGATGCACTTGTCTTTGCCTTGTGTCCCCTCCAACACTTGTGTCTGCCAATGTCTGAATGCCAGCAGGAAACCTAACCACCAAACCTGACCCAACCAGACACCAAGCACCCCATCCCAAGCAGAAGTGCCGTGGGGTGATGCCTTCCTAGCACTAATGAGCCTAAAGAACACATCACATCTGGGACTTCCAGAACAGTCCTTGAAAGACAACTGGAAATTATGAGCTACTAACACCAGGAGTGCACACTTATGTATCAAGAGAGAAAAGTCTTACAGATACTTGGATCTACTTGGTAATTAAGGTTTCTTTTTTCCTGTGAAAAAGTTGGATAATTTCAACCTGAATGGATGGGCATAAGTATGAACACAGCAACTGTAGGATTCAATAGAGTCTGAACTGTTCATCTGTACCCACATACATAACATCAATGTATATCAGCACCATCATCCAGTGATTTCAGAATTTCATTTTTAACAACTGTTTTATCACCAACTTCTCAGTAAATAAATAATTAATTGGGAAAAAAAATCAGTAACAGCCAGGCACCCAGGCACTGTTTATTTATGTGAATAAAAATTTCAAACAAGATAATCTCAGGAGAAATGTTTTGTCATATCTGCTGTTTATAGACTCAAATCCTACCCCCTCTCTCCTGCTTTACTGATCTCCAGTGTACATACCACACCTTTGGACATGTGGTAGCATGATCCTTACGATAATATGAACCTCTCTATAGTCCCATATCTTACTATGACTCAAAAACTGTTGGAAGTACAAAATCTGGCAACAAAATTCCTTTCTGAGGCCTTCCATTCCCTTTCCTTCTGAGAAGGGAAGTGCTTCCAGTTAGTCAACAACAAAAGTACCTGAAGTCGTCTTCATCGATCATGATGCATTTAACCATCCAGGATTGCTAAGATGCTTTTTACCCAGCATGTAATTATGACAGCAATGACATCATAGTGAGTGAAATGATGCATCACCTTGATTCCATGAGTGACTGCAGACTAGAATGTGCCCAAGTGTCATAATTTTTGTGTAGTATTGCTTTGATAAGCAAATAAAAAGGAAAAGACATAGTATATAAAGGTCAGCTCCTTCAATCCTTCCCTGAAACTTTGGCAATAAAGATAATTCACCATTTTACTGCTTTAGTCATCAAATTTTATTACACTTTTGCTAGCATGAATGTTTTGCTCTCTCTGACACTCAGACACAGTGATTTTTAAGGTCTCCTTGTTCAGCTTTGAGAACAAAAAAAAAGTGCAAATATTAATACCTGTTACAATCACTCCTCTCTGCTCCCTCTTCCTGAGACTTTCAGAGCCTAAACATTTAGCAAACTGGCAAAAAGCATTTGCAAGACATGAAGTACTCTGAACAGCCACACATTTAAAGCATCATGTACATAAACTTGGGGCTACAGTCCCAACACTTTGTCTTTACAGGAAGGGCATCACTTTTCTGTTTTCAGAAGCAGAATATTTGTCTTTAGGTTTTCACCCCCAGGTCTGAAGTTTCTTTTAATTGTCCTTGAGTGAATACTTTTTTTGTTTTGTTTTGTTTTCTCCAGGAGACTTTTTTCACTTCCAAACAGCATCAGAGGAGTCTTAAGATGTGGTATTCAAACGTGAAATTACTGAAATGCAGGCAATATGAACCCAACTGCACATCCAGCCACACATTTTTAATTTCATATGTATGATCACACAGCACTGTCTTTGTATAAAGCAGAGCGCAGACATTTTGAGAGTAAATTTAAGATGTGGCCCTTCAGTTAAGTAGATGTGCCAAGCCAAAAGTCAGGTTGGAAAGTAGCATGCCAATATGATGTGACATTTCACCTTTCCCTCTATGCAATCTTCCCCTATTCATGCACCAAAGCTTTATGTAACTGGATTTCATTTGCATTACATAACACGTATGAACACATAACAGTGTTCACAGCTGAATCAAGTAAGTGCATGCATTACCAATGATCTAACAGTAATTTTCTAATGGTTTTAGAGTTAAAACCTCTGGAGTCCAACTTTAATGATGATTACCTGCAGAACACAGGAAAACACTCACAACCTCTTTAAGTCTCACTTCATCTGGCAATTTAAAAAATGGGAGTGAAATGATGTCAACCCCACTTCAACAGTGTTATCGCGGTAGTCAAATTGCTATTTGTGAATTATTTTAAGAGCCTCAAGATAAGATGTTTCAATTAAACTTGTTAAACAGCCACATGCAACACATCATCATTTGTCTGCATATCTCCTGTTACTCATGCAAAGAGCAGTGACTTGCACAAGGTCACAGTGCATAAAAGCTCTTGGCCTGACATTGAAAAAACCTCAGAATGCTGGAAGTGACTTCTCTTCACACAGATACATGAAATCTTAGGTATGTATGAGCATCAAAATACATGCACATATCTGTATCTATTCACATTTGCTTTTTACTACATTTCCAGCATCACACAAGCTCTCTGACCTACTCTCGAACACTGCACAATCCAGAAAAAAATTACTACAGGAAGCAGCTTCATCTTCCACTGATGCTAAACTGTATGACCCTGGTCTTTGGGGAATTCCTTAAATCTTCTTACAAGCAAACAGAGTTTTATTTGAGCAAGGATAGTGATGGAGGGCATTCCACACACAGCTGTGTGTACATGGAGACAGATACACACTGTGAGTAGAGTGAGATCTATGAACACTATTAGTGTTCTGCAAATTATTACTTATTAATTTTCCATAGATCAGATGAGTTTATGAAAAGTATTGGTTTTCGTCTTTCTTAACCTCCCACTCCACACTCACCTTTTATTTTGACTTATACTGGTTCTAAGCATCTCTCAAGATACATTCCATGGCATCTTGCAAGAAAATACAGGCTAAATAATGCCATGAATCAACAGACTTGAAACAGGTCAGTGAGAAAAATGAAATCAACATCTGGGGAAGCCCTTCAGCAGAGGAAAATTCTCTAAGGCTGATGCCTTTTCTTTTACACCACATTTTTACCACTACTTTTAAAAATACTACCCCATCTCTGGTTAGAGCCAAGGCTAACACACATTTTGGTAACTAAGCTGAGCTTTCAGAATTCTTAATATTGCAACTAAAAACAGGCCCTAAACTCCCATAAATTCTTGCATGTACTAACACCACCAGTGCCTTAATGATGAGTAAAAGCTAAAGCATTTAGTACATATTTTTGTTTCCTCTTTAGTGTATCTAAGCACATAGGATATTGCAAAACCACTTCAATAAAGCTCTGTATTCATTACCATAATATAATTTATCTAACCATATTTTCTGCCAATTTTTAAAGCTTAAGAAAAAGCCCCACTAATATAACTTTAACCTATCATCCTTCAGGATTTGAGTTACTTAAAAATCAAATCATTGGTTTTAACTACAAGATACAGAAATACAAACAAAAAGAAAAATTTACAATAGATCTTGTGACTTGAAGATCAGTTCACCAGAACTACACCTGAAAGAAACGTCTTAGTAAGAAAAAAGGACCCTTGGACGCTCGCATCACTTCCCCCTTCTCCTGGCCCCAAACTGGCCAAAATACAGTCTTTTGCTTCTAAATTGCCAATACAACTCCATATTTAAGTGGTAATAACTGAAATCAATTGTCACCTTGAAGGCTTATTGACTTATGTTAAAGAAATCTGAGGTCCAAGTCTAGCTCCTGGAGCAAAGGTGACCAGATTATGGCCTATGACAATTGATTCCACTTGGCAGGTTCCCTTCCTGGCTATTCAAAAATACAAGAATAGATGGATATGAAAGGGGAAGTAAATTTGAGGCTTTGTAGGCAACAGCAACTCTGCCTTGCTGAAGAGCTCTGCTTAACTGTAGGCTTTCCTACACACGACTATTACTCAGCCTCCTTTGCTATTGGAGAGCATACAACTCTGAAGATACCAACATGGCAATATTCATTCACCTTTCGTGTTCTTCAAAAGAAATATTAAAAGCACACATGGGTCTGTGACCAGCAGAACTAATGACATCTGATTTCCCAGAGTTTTCTGGTTCAGTAAGATGCAAGCACTAAAAAGAGTTCTTCCAGTAGCTGAAGCACCCATAGCATTCACTTCCTGCCCAGACTCTGGTGCTGACAGGGTACGGGGCTCTTCCTGCAGCATTTCATTCAATGGACTCACTGACAAGGTCTCTCTTTTACCCACTTCTCACTTTTGAAGAAACCATTCCATCTCTAACACCTGTTCCTCTTTCAGGGACTTCTTGGTTCCAAAATTGTTGTGAAGGGTGAGAAGTAGGCAAACAGGGAAATGAACGTCTACATGCTTCAGGCATGCAGTGTGCATGCACACACACATATAGTGTTCACAGACAGTCACTGAAGCCTCATGTCTTTGGGCATTTTAAATAGGGAAGAAATGTTTTGCAGTGGGTTTAGTCCATAATTCTCATCTCCTTTTAAGTGTCTGAAACATTAGCAGATGAAAATATCTAGAGCTTAGCAGTATCGCGAACACCACACTGTTGAAAACGTAGTTTGAGCTTTGTGGATAATGGAAGCCAGCCAGTGCTCCTGGCTCAGTGGAGGTACGTGCTCAATATCCCTTGTCCCCCAGAAGAGCAGCTGAGCATCTCTCCCTGGCCCTAGAGGAGTTTTCTGACACTTGCTCCCCATTTGTGCTGGACCACAGACAACACTGCTGAGCACAGAGTGCATCATGGACAATATTGCACCCTCCCACCACGAACACCATGACCTCAGCCGCTGTGAATCGGCTCAAAATTTAGGATATTGAGGATCCTGTCTCTTGCCGTACGGCCCCTCTAGGGATATGGATACTACTGATAGAGCATCGTAAACAAAGACTCAACAGTCTCTTGCAGATCTGAGCTCTGCCCATTCCAGTTCTGCCTGCAAAACACGTGACAATATTTAAATTATTTCCATTCAACAATATGAAAGAAACCTCTTCTCTTTAAAAAGGCATACAGAAAATACTTTGGGTTTGGGTTCTAATGTAATGGGCCAAGAGACTTTGTTTATTTGGAGTTGCAATTTTACTACTAAACAATAAAGAACTGGCAAAATCAGATTACCAATCTCCAAAGTAGCATATGATCTGAACTGTGGATGGGTAGACAACAGGAAGCTAAAGAAAAGAAGTTGCACTGCATATCCATTTGACAACTGCTACTGTTAATGATACCACTACTAAAAAAAAGAGCAAGCTCTGCACTTCATTTATTTGTTCCTTATTTACTGATTGACTGCATTTTACCTGTTTAGGTAAGTAAAACAGGATAGCTGTTATGTTTTAATAGCGTCATATCCTAGGGTAAATATCATTACAGAGGAAGATCACAGCATTCATAAGGAAGTGATAAAATAAAACAATTAAGTCAAGAAAATGTAGAGAGATCACAGTTCAGGGTGGAGGTGGAGGCTCATGAGTTTATAATCATCGTGTGAAAGGATACATCTGCTTAATGCAAAGATCACACCATTTATTCAATAGCTTTAGGAGTTCAAGGCCGTGAAGGATACATATTAAAGAGGAAGTAACTTCATTTGCCACCAGGTATATAGTGCCAGCCCTGTTTTGTCATATTGACGCAGACAGAGATTGCTGATAAGATAAAGTATTCTGGAATCTACCATGCTGTCCTGTTGGCAACCTCCTACATCTCCAATGTAGATGGAGATGTAAATTGTCAGGTCAAAAGATAAGCCACAAGACAACTTCTAGATGCATCTCTAATTCTGAGTAGAAGCAAAAGTGCTTGCCAAACAGGAGTGTTGTAACCAGTGGCTTGCATATTTTTTTTGTTTGAGCCCTGGAACTGAAAAGGAAAATTTAATTGGGAACATACTGAAAAAAATTTGTTCACTCTTGGACAGTCACTGGCCAAAAAGCAGCACAGGTTGTGCTGGCACTCTACAAGACTACTGAAGCAACATAAGATTTTCTCTCACATCTTAAGCAATGATGTTCTTTCTTTTGCCTTAAGTGAGAAAATATTTGGGAAAAAAAAAAAGAAGATTATGTTCTGCTTCTGTTTTCCCTTGAGAAAGATTTAGAGAGCATTGTCATAATTCAATGTCCATTCTTCTCATCTGCAGATGACAGAATGGAAAATGCCACTTTATTTCAGAAATAAGCTACTTTCTTCATCTTCTGTTAGTCATTCCTGCCTGCAGGCACAAGGGTTATGGAGATGACGCCTTCAAACTCATGTTTAGACTACTAGTGCTTTTCCTATCTGACAAGCTAATGCTTGTATACTTTGATAACTCAGGCAGCTCAATCTTCTAACAAACTAGTTGGCCCAAATGCTATAAAAGATTTAATTCTTAAATCAAGAACCCCAATGACTTTTATAATTTAGGTACACAAATTAACATCCAGAAATATCTTTGCAGTCTACTTGAACTTTCATAAAGCAGACGATCTGACTTTACCACTTCAATAACCTGTCTGAAACACGTTCAAGGTCTTCTGCCTACAGCAAACTAGGCCAAATCACTAGCAACAGGAGAGTGCCCTTCGTTTGACTGCGAAGTATTGTAAATATAGGAATGATATAGAATTCTATTATCTTTTATATTGCTGGGAAAAAAACCCCAAACAATTAGGTCAGGGACCTCCCTCAGATATTTTGATGAAACTTTGACACAGTTTACCAAGATCAAGCAAACATCTCTTTCCTTCTCTGCTCCAGAAGGCCATAAGCTCACACTGTTCCCTTGGGGAATGACAGGACACTGCTCCCCTTTTGTCTGATGGCATCTCTTTTATGTTACTGCCTCTTAAACCGTCGCTATAAGATGGTGCTATTGTTTCATGAAATTTAATGAAAACAGTGATGGAATCCTCATAAGCAAGGTTGAGCATCTGGTTCCCTGTTCCTTTGTGAGCTTCCTTTGACATTTATGACAGAAATGTTAAATACCACTTAACCAAAATGATAGCCTTACAAATTAAAACTTTCAGGTCAACCAGTAATTAGATAGCGGAGAATCAGTGTCCACTTCTATGTTTTTAGAATGTCTTTATTACTGTCATTAAAAGATATGGAATTTTTTATAAAAGTTTTTCTCTTCCTTGAAAACACTCAGGAAACAGCAACTTGGTGCTGTTCACCAACAGAAAATTCCCCTCCTGCAAAATAACTCAGCCATTATGTAGGTCTACTGGTGCTGGACCGTACATCTTCAGTCCCCATGCCATTTCCAGGAGAGTGATGTATATTTTGGCATACATTTTTTCAGAATTAGGACCAATAAGTGTGAGCAGAAAAGCTTCTTCCAGAGGTTGGCCACCCAATAGAGCAGGTCCAGTAGAAACCACATGTGTTTTGGCAGGACAGAAGAAAGTAGATGAGGCCATTCAGTTCAGACCTTTTCTCCATGAGGTAGGTAGCTATCATTTTCAACAGCTGAGCAGACTGAAATTTAGAAATACATCCACTGATCAAAACAGGAAAGAAATCTACTGTATAAATACTACCCTTGTACAAAGTGACCTCAGATTTATAGGCATCAAACCAGAAGAACAAGAGACTTAATTTCACTGTATTTTCTCCATGTCTTCTTGATAATGTAAGAAATCGAGCCAAATGAAGAAAAAGCACAAAGGTGTCCAGCCTCATGCAGGTTTGAAATGGAGAAAGATGTGTATATGAGAAAATACTGGTGCACCAATACCAAGGTAGAGGGGTGACCTATGGACATCTGCAACTCTGGAATTCACAAAGGCATTACTGCAAGGACTTCAACAAATCCTTAACAGTGATATTGTATCTTGGACTCCTTGAACCCTGCCGTGGAAAAAAGAGTAGCGGTAGCCAAGCAGGTGGATGCAAGAGTATGATGCTCTTTTAAAGGTGTTGTAACAAAAGCAACTGTTGTTTTTGCTGGAGGTTTTTTTCCCCTCCACTTTGTTTTTTTCCTATTACTATTTTTATTACTACTTGTCAGACTACTTGTCTGAAATACATTATGAGGCTTAATTTTTTAAGGAATATACAACATGCTGAGAGTCTGTGATAGAAGACACTCTACACAGGCCAACTATCATAATTATGCTATGATTTTACGCACAGCAGGAAACTTATGATTTGCCACCCAGGAACAAAGCTAAAGAAATGATCTAAGGTAGCCAATTAAAGTTTTCATAAAGAAACCCTCATCTGTTCTCAAAACCCCAAAATCTCCTTTTATAGCACAATCCTCTTAGCACTTATCTCTCCCTTCCTCATTAATCCAGTTTCACCTAGCTGGCACCAACACATGCAGAGACGGGGAGGGAGATATACACACATATATACACACTTTTTTCCTTCTGTTCTTATTGACCTTTCTGATTTGGTTCAGCACTTACGCTAGCCCACCTGTCTGACCAATCTCCCCTGCAACGTGCCCTTCACGATGAAAAACGTAGTTTGATAACGCATGGTGACAAACCTTGCAGAGAGCAGGCGTGTGAGCAAAAGGGAGAGAAAGCGCTAAGGGAAATCGCTTCTAACCAGGATCTGCTGCTGCACAGCTAATCAGGCAGGTATTCAGTTGTTCGCTCCTGCAGACTTGCTTAGCATAGAAATAGGCTGTCTGCCCAGGAAGATGAGGTAATGTCTAGGTTTAATGCCAATCTCTCTAACTGGCAGGACACATCGGGTAAATATTTCTGCTGCAGGAGACCACAAAATTTGATTTTGCTACCAATTTTCATTATTATTTCTATCACAATGAATATGCATGAGTTTACCTGCTAATGCTGAGAATGGAGAGGGCATGGGGCTTCAGGTGAGGCTGCCTTCGTGCTGCAGCACTTCTCCCCCCTCACACTCCTCCCCACACTCTTTGCTGCCTCCATTTGTCCTTTCATGTTCTTTATGAAGGGTCAGGCATCTGTCTGCTAAATTATCTTCTCTAGTCCATTTATGTAGTATTAGATCCCCTTTTCCTCTCACAGCACACATTCTTCCCCTCCTTGTTGTACCACAAAACACACCTTCCATTCAGTACTGCAATACTGTGGTCACCTACAAGTGCTTTAGCTGCATAGTAATACAGCCAGTTTTTCTCTCAAACTGGCAAAAATTACGAAAACCTCTATCAAACAAACTTTGCACAAAACACTGCCCAGTAAATAGGCAGAGGGGTCTTTTCACCCTCTTTGCTCTCTTCCCAAGCAGAAAAAGTCTTGAAAGGTCAATGTGAAAACATCAACAAGAAGAATGGATCAGTCTGTCCATCTCAGAGTTGCACAAACACAGCCAGAGCTCTAAAACTTAAGAGGTGTTTAAAGTAAGTCAGGGGCATGACTGCCTGCAAACAGTAGCAAGAGAGAAGTGGAACATTCCTGCAGGAATGACAACATGAATTAATTCTTTGTTGGCTCCAAAATAAGCAAAGTGTTCTGGGGGAAAGGTCTCATGACAAAGAAGGACATCGATTAACAGTCTGAGAAAAGATTTGCAAACCAAGATTTCCCCAAAGTGACTCATTCTTGGCCTTAATCACTCTCTTATTTCACTACGAGTTAGACCAAACCAAACTATCTGTGCCTTTAAAAAAATTAATTCCCCCAAACTTTGCCCAATATGCCACATTTTCAGTTTTGCTTTTGAGCTCTACAGTCTACTTGAAAACAATATCCTCAGGATACAACAGTGTTTACTGCAGGCTCGTATTTGCTTAGACACATACACAAGGGCAAAAAATTTGGTTTTGGCAAATACAAAAATATTCAAAGTCAGTGTTGCCTTTATTCAATTGTAAAAGCCTCAAATACAAATACAAACTGGTATTTTCCTCCTTTTTCATGAGGTAGAAGAACACGTAGAAGAACAGATTCTAACCACCTAAATACTATCCCTATCAAACTCTTTAAAGCAGGTTTCTCATCACAATGGGTACAAGCAGACTTTTGAAGGTACCACACTCCAACACAGTTGCATGCAAACTTGTTCCCGTTTGGAAAGACTGTGAGGGCACGGAGCTCAGGCTGAACAGCCATCTCCTCTAAGCGGGTCTGTCAGCCCCAGCTGCAGGCCACGCTTGCATTGCCACCAGTTCCCTGGTCAGAACCAGTTTCCAAGTCCCCAGCTCAGATCCACCGTGCAAATGTCTGCATCCTGCCTTTCAAAATACTAATTTTTACTCAATCGTGCACAATTGTATGAACATTGGGTGAAATCAAATATGGTAATTTTCTTTGTTCAGAAGCTTAATGTGTTTAAAACAATCTTCTCAGTGTTAAAACTGATCAAAATCTTTGGAAACTGCTAGCAAATCTCTTGCATTAAAACTATTTTTTCCATTCTCTCACCTTTCATCTCTTGAATGTCAGCACATATTTTAAATCATATAGCTTCAAAGAGGGTGAGAATACATTTGAGTTCATTCTTTTACCTTTGATACCTGTATATAGATGGATGAGCATTTTAGTTTAAAATCTGTTACCACTTGTGATCAGCATCCACAGAGTGAAGACTGTACTCCAGCTCTTCACTTTGTTTGTGCTTTAGGTCATGTCATCTTTCCAAACCATGCTGTTCCATTTGGTTCTACCGTAACTATTCCTTGCACCAGATTTAATGTTTTAAATACACAGTCTACCACATGAAAGTAGTAGCTAGTTTCCATGGGGTTCAGCCAATCTAGGGCAGATAAAATACAGACTTACCCACTTTTATTACATACACTTATTTCAAACGAGTTCTTTGTAGCTTCTGCTGAAGAAACTGATCAGGCATCATAATTACCTTACAAATTTGTTTCTGGTTCATCACTACCAGCAATTCAAAAACATGAAAGAAACATTTTATGTAAAAGAAGACTAAAATCTGCATGAAGAGGAGGGACAGAAGGTGTCATGGTGTCTTCCAGACAGGTCTTTATGACAAACAGCAAGGAGAACTGAAATTGAGGAAACTTATGTAAATAAGGCATGCCTTCCTTCCTCTCACGTGTGCCAGATACCAGTGATATTTGACAAACCTGAGACAGAGAATGAACCAGAGACCTTTGTTAGAACTAGAAAGGAACGTGACTCTGTTTGGCAAGAATGTGGTGACTATTCCCAAGCTGACTACAAGCCAGAGCATGAGGAAAGGAGCCCATTTTCAGCATTAGGGATGGGCAGGCACAGAAATCCAGCTTGGAAGGAAAAAAGCCTCCCTTCACTATCAAGAAAAGCAAAGCTAAAAGGAAATCTGTAGGCTTGGTGTCACTGGGATCAAGACTCTTTGCCCAGCAAACCTCAGCTACTTGCACCAAACAGAAAAAGATAATTGATGCTCCCTGCATACTGCTTTTCCTGATAGGAATTTGTTCTCATATTGCATATTCAAGTGAGGCCACGCCCTGGCAAAAAAAAGACCAGCGTGGATTTGACAGGTGACACATTTAAATAAGTTTTCAATATTTTGTAGCAGAAAAATGTGTCTATTTAGAGAAAGGCTGGATATGCCTGCTGCAAAACAGTAATGGCATCCAAGTATTGGACATTACCAGATTGCACTGTATACCAAAGTGCTAACACATGTCCTCGCTTGCTTCCATTTGCTGCCAAAAACCCAACAAAACAGGTTTTCATCTCTAGGTCCCTCAAGGTAGCATCTTTCATAAGGGACAATTTCACTTTAAAATACTGGAATTATTTTCAGCAAGTCCAAATTTAAGTTGTGATGTCACTGATAGACAGTAATCAAGGACAGCTGCTTCTGAGTGCCAGTACCCTGACAGGTTGATGACACCTCAGTTTTATACCCTGGAATCCCTTGTTCTCTCCTTCTGTATGAAAGCTCCCTCAAGAGGTTCTTAGCAGAGATTTAGCCACTTTCAGTCCCTACCCTAGAGACAAAGTCCCATGACAAGATAAAAAGAAGACACAATTCAGACAAGATGCCTGTTACAACACTTGGCCTTCCCAAGGATGCCCAGCCTCAATAAATTCCCATATATGTCAACAACAAGAACACATTTCTATAAGTGTTTCTGATTTTATTTTTCAATAAAATGATAGCAGCTTTCTATCACTTAAAAAAAAAATTAAAACACATGGAGAAAGAGATGGAAAAATTAGTGTACCAGCCACAAACCACCGCTGAGGAGAGTTAACACTCTGCACTGAAACAAGCCAAGTTTCAGACAAAACTTTGCCCTTGGGGTGTCCTGCCAAGCAGAGGGAAGATAGCAGGGCAGGTTGGTGGGTCTGCCAAATTCTCCAGGACACAAAGTACGTGGCACATTGTGGGTACAAGCAGTTGGAGAAGGAAAGCCATGGTCAGGTCTCTGTGATCACTGGGGCAGCTGTGACAATCAGATGAGGTGGGAGACATCAGGGTGCCTTTAGGATGTAGGAAAAAGAAGAGGGAACTCATGGCAGCACTGTGCAGCTGGAGAGAAGGGAGCAGGCCACTAGAGAGAGGGGATTGGGCCACTGAGCAAAGGTTTTTATGACTGAAAAGGAAAGTCTGGTAGATACAATGGGAGGACAAGGAGAATTTAGTTTAGAAAAAAAACAAAACAACAACAAACAAACAAAAACAAACAAGCACAAACAAAAACTAAAAAACAAACCAAACAAAAAATCCAATGCAAAAAAAAACCCAAAAAAAAACAAACCAAACCAAAAAAACTTTGAGGATTTTGACAACAGGGTATACTGAGGGCATCTACCACCAAAGTCATTCAGCAAATCTCACACATACCTCTATGCTGATGTGAACTTTACGCTGTTCCCTCCAATCTGCTGAAGAAATTCTCCCAAATCCCCTCAAGTGGTGACAAGTACTTTTACTCATGCTGGCTGCCAAACCTCCTTCCTCCCCCAAACCTGTTACAGTAGCAATGCAGGAGGAAGTTAAAAGGAGAGGAAATAAGAGAGCTTCTAACATGGCTTTCATAAATCACAATCACTGAAAACCAGGTGGATAGATCTTTCCCAAAAGCAAAAAAGCTTCTGTGTAATTGAAGTATCTCTTATTCACCATGTTCTAATTGTGCATCCTAACCATGGGACTGCAAAAAATATTCAGCTCCCTTCAACTCAATCAGAAATCAGGCAGTTGAGGATAGTGATTAAGTGAATAACGAACAACAAAAAAGGCTTTTCCTTTTTGCATTTAGTATTTAAATATTTTCCAACATACGTTGTCTTGTAAAAATACATGAAATTTAAAACTTAATAAAATTCTGAAATGAAATGTTTTGACAATTTAAAAATTGAAATACTGAAATACTTCTCTAGAAAAATTATTTATCAAGTGTGGCAGAAATTGGTGACAAGATTGAACTAGCTCTAAACTGTGTTTCTCAGCAAGCTTACACCTCACCTGCTCTATGGTTCACACTCCTGTACATCTTAGCTTCTCACTCCATCTTCAACAGCAATTTTTCACCAGCAGGTCAGACTACATAAAAGTCTGGAGATCCGTGAGAAAACTTGTATTGCGATTGACCTGTTGTCTTTCAGAGCATAAAGACATCATTCAATTCCCACTGATGAGAGCACAAAAAGTCCAACATTCAAATTATTTCTTGATTTGTTAACTATGCAGTAATTTCGAATACCAAATACAAGTTACCCCCTAATTACTTCCTTCACATAAAGCCATATGTTTTGTTTAATGCTGAGGTTTTGTGAAAGCAAGCAAACTGGTTTTCTACCCTTCTTAAAAATCCTACTGCCTGATCTATCACCACATATCCTTGAGGACAAACTACTGAGTGAGTTTCTCTGGGATGCCCCTGAATCAGGAGAAAGATTCTGCTTTTGAGAAGGCTTCTTCACATGGCTCTACCACACAGATGTCCAGGACTTTCAGAATTACCCTTATTAGTTTTTGAAAAAAAATGCCCTGATTGCTTCCGAGCCATGTACTGCCAGTCCCTCTTTTGTGTTCCTCTGTTGTACCCTCTGGTTAACAGACAAGCAAGAAAAAGTATTGCAGACATTTTCACATAGCTAATCTTTATGAACCAACAGCGTTTCTGACAAGCCATTCCCTACAAACTATGGCTATTACCAGAGGAAAGACATTTTTCAACTACTTACAAGGATGCAGCAACAGTTTAAAAAAACTCTGATGAGCATTGTATGCATCACCTCAAAACTTTACACAAGTCTGTATCATCCTCCAGCAATCTTAAATCTCCAGGGAATAATTTTTCTTTTTGTTCTGCTTTAAGTCTTCTAGTTTGCACACAGAGGCTGTAAAACTAGGCTCTTGCCAGAAGGTGAACAAGTTAATTCATTGGAAGCAGCAAGCCTAAAGTTGTTTCTTAGGCTGATGAATAGAAGATATTTGTTTACTGAAAGCAGTAAAAAACCACACAGTAATATTGTTGTCAATATAGAGCTCTAATTTTCAGCTATACTTTGAATTAATTACCCTTGTGCTAATCAATTAACTTAGAAGGTGTGATAGAAATTAATACTATATTATTTTAGCCCCTTCTCCAGTTTCTCTGGTCCTTTGACAGATCTGTGTGCTCCTCCTTGCTCATCACCTGCAGGTAACACGTGGAGCAGATAATGGCCACAGTGAAAAGTTACCACCAGCAAAATAATGGCTTCAGCAAAACCAGACTGACTGATTTGGCACCATTTCAGCTCAGTGAAGATCATCTGAAGCAAAAATGTGAATTACGGTTTCAACCACCCACCCGTGCCCACTCGTGACACTGTTTGCTCACACTACCCACGCCGCAGTGCGCGGATCGGTTCCAAATTACCACCTCTAAGAGAAAGTGCCAAGTGGAAAGTTCCCCAACTGTTCCAGAACAGTACGGTTTAACATCAAAACACCTCCCCGTACAACAGTACCTCCCTCATTTCTAACCACATTTCTTTCCTATACAGTTATAGACTATCTATATTTTTTATTTATACTTTCAGTAGCAGCTCATGATACCATCCCTTCTCTAGAATCTTTAGTGGAACTCGGTCTGTGACATGAGGACCAAAGAGATCTATCATACTAAGGTCTCACTTAGCCTTGTGACGTTATCACCATGGAGTAGATATGGCTAAAACAAAGTCAGGCTTTCATCTGATGAAAATGCACCTGAATTTACTCTTTAATACAGCACATTGTAGGTGAGCTGGTAAGGCTCAGGTCTTTCATTGCTATGATACCTGTTTAATAAACCCATTTTCTAACACAGTGAGCTCATTGAAGTTTTCACTTAAAATGAAATGGTTTCCAGGGACAACAGTATACCCTGTACACTTGAGACTCAAATTCCAGTAGCCCTTACGATCAGGACTGAAGTCTCTTCAGCCCCTCAGATATGGAAGGCTACATCTGCAACATCCCCAAATAACAGATCACTGGTTTTGGGGGAGGGGGCGGGGGGGGGGGCGGTATTTCACTTTGGGATATCCAGGAGAACATAGACAAAGGGTTTTATTTCCCATTTTCACTGGATATACATTTTGATGTCAGCCAAAGTGAAAGCTAACACAGTTGGAATATACTAAATGTCAATATTTAATCTGGCCTTTCCTTTCCAATTTTTTAAACCACAATGCATCATCTCAGCATGATTAATAACAACTCTTCTGTTGCTTTCCCTGAACCAACCTAAGGCATTTTTGTTGCTTGTGAGCTGTCCTCCCAACTGCAGGAAAGATTAAGAGATCTCAGATGGAACCAAAGACAGCATGCCAGTAATCACAGCTGAAAGACGCTTGCACTTGACATCTTGAGATGGGAACAACATGTCTATTGTTTGGAGCCATCAGTCCTTTGCTATAATGCATGACAGACAAAACCACTTACCTTGTCAAGAATTGGGAACCTTGTCAAGAAGTCATTTATACTGATTGGATAAACAAAAGGGGAGTCTGGAGAAGCAGGTTCATAAAACAAACAAAATGTCCTAGAAATGGCCCACATTCACCACTACATTCCAGAGCAGAAAGGAGCCCTCCATCTGCTATAACTGGTCCCAGGAGGATCCAACGCTCATAATGAAATCTTGCACTGGCCTCAAGCTTCCACAGCAGCTTTTATAAGAATACAATGTGACGCTGCCAAGGGAGTGGGTTTAGCCAGAGAAAAGAGAGTTTTGGCCAAGACATTCCTCCATCTGACTAATCCTTGGCTTTCCAAGAGCCTGTTGGAGCCACTGGCAGCCAATTCAAAAAGCCTAACACCTTTTTAGTCCCAACCTATATGAGATAATATTTCAGCAGCCCCAAATCAGACAAACTTGCAGTCATACTGCATACTTCCTCCAGACTTTAACTATTTCTTTGCCTGACCAGAGAATTTATTCTAAAACACTTCTTTTATGCAGAGATCAGTATTTCCATTAGCATATTTACAAAAATACATAGCCATATCTCTGAGTTTCCCAGCAATACCCTTGGCAGAAATAAAGGAAGCTAGACTGATAGAAGAGTTATACTTCAAAATTACCATGCTATATTATTTGCCAAAGAGTAATTTGTCAGTGCAGTTGACAAATTGAAAAAGGGGAACATTTTTAGAGCCAGCCCCAGAAAACAGCATAAGTGAAAAACAATGCTCAATCCCCTACTGAAAATATAACCATATACAGCCTATAAGATAAGGAGGGGAAATACAAGGGAAGAAAAAGAAATCACTGCACCAAGAAACCTAACTCCTTAATCTTATACTCTTTAAGATTCTCTGAGTGAAGAGCAACACAGTCTGCTTTTTCCCAGTTAACAAGCTATTTGCACATTCTGGTGGCACCAAGGCTCCCCTCAGGAGTCAGAGATCCTTTTGTGCTAGGCACTGCAAAAATACTTACTAAAAGGACAGACAGTCCCAATGGCTTTATTATCTAGAATAAATAAATTATCATGACTTAAGAATGAAGTTCCTAGTAGGGTGGGTAAGTAAACCCTGGAACAAGTTGCCAGGTAGTACTCAGCATCACATGGAGTCTTGAAGACTGTATTTATCTCTAAAAAGTATCATTTCAACTAACTTACAGGAAAAACTAAATGCCTAACTCTTACCAGGGAAGGTCAAGCTAAATAACTACAGTGATCAATTTTGGCCCACGAACCCATGAATCCATTCTATTCAATCTCATATTGTATTAAACCAAAGACAGATAATTCATAGTACCACGCTCAGCTGCTACTAATACTGTTCTGCGTAATGCAACAATGACAACCAAAGTTCAGAGCTTCAGCCACCAGGCAGGAGATTCTTCCCTGCTGTGATTCCCAATTTTATTTTCTCCTTCAAACTGGAGCAGTTCTTCAAAGAGCTATACCACAGCAAGAGTCACTGGGTAGGATGGAACGATAGTCTATGGTAACACAGATAATTTTACTTTGGCAGCGCTTAATGTGGTGGGTGTTATGGCTGTACCTGGTTATGTTGGAAGAATCTCTACAGATCTGGAACCCTAAAGGAATTTTCCTGCAGTGTCTAATGACACTTTTGCCTCCTTTATTAGCACAGTCTGTGAATCGCTGTGTTCAAGCCCATATCTCTGCCTATCCAGATGAGCGTCTTAAAGTTTTGATGCGATCTCTGTTCTGACTTCTTTTCTGAATGTGGCCATGCAACAATTTTATTCTAAATAAGACCCTTGAGGTAGATATTATGAAGAGCATGTACATGGAATTCAAGACCTTTTACAGTCTCAAATTAGACAATCTAATGAAGTCCTTCAGGCTCTAAATTCTGTGAAGTCAATATAATGGCTTCTCCATGAGCAAAGAGCACCAAAACCATTATTTTCTACCATATATAACTGTTACTTTCAGTTTAATTAATATTAAACCACTTAATCTTCTTTATATATCTCACTGTGCCTATGCAACTGCCTTGGCTATTTGGAAGCATTAAGTTACTTGTCCCTGAGGATTTCTTAACGAAAGGCATTCTCCTACTACATGTTTGAGAGCTTCTCTCCCTTTATTCTCTGCCTTTATTATTTACAGACCAATGTGCACAGGTGGTCATAAACAGTGTGCTACATCTATACATTATTCATATGATAATACCATATTAACCAAACTCATAAATGCACAACAACATTAAAATAAAACGTATTTCTTCAAAACAGTGTTCTTCTCATGAATCAATACAAATCTCTGTGAGACATTTCACTCCCTTAGGATTCCAAAACCATCCTGGACCATAGCAGAGGAAAGGCTGCAATATGACCTTCAAGATTATACTCAGTTTTGTTATTGCAGCTTTAAGAAAGCTGGCAGACTTACTTGCCACATCCCACACCCTTCCCACATCCCTGCCAGTTGTCTTGAAGAGTGAAGTCAAATTAACCTTAAAAACCTGAAGTAGTTGGCCAGCAGCTGTGGAAATACTAAAAACAAGGAATGGTTGAGCCAGCCAAATCACTTCATTTCCTCAGGCAACAGTGAAGAGAAAATGGAATGGGCAAAAAACCTTTAAGACCTGGGGGACCTTGTGTATATGTGTTTGTGCTTGAGGGTGAAGTACTTGTTTCCTGAATCAGAGAAGGGAAATAGATAAGAGAAGCTGGTGTTTCAGGTTAAAAGAACCCCAAAAACGCAAGAAAACCCACCCCATTCAAAATTAAGCAGTTTTTCCTTCTTTGTGTGAAAGTCATTGACCGAGTATGACTTTTATTATGTTTCTATTCCAGTTCAAATTTCAGATACGATGCAAAGCACAGAGAATACAAACTCACTCCTATCAAAGAAAAACAAAACGTAAATCAAACAGCTCACATACCCACCACTTTTCAAAACAGCTCTGCTTATAAAACGTTAAGAGAAGAATCATTTGTGTCCAAACACCATTCGAACTGGCATCGCCACCCAGAAACACTGCCCAGTATAATCAATAAGACAGATTCTAACCTTTGGGGATATTTTAATCATCACAACCATCCATGGTTATCAGTTCAAATTATGTGTCCACCCCCAAAACATTCTTCAAGGAGAGTTCAGTGTTCTGGCTCTAGTTTTAGGGCATGTATTCTATGATTCAAGAAGTAGATACAAGTCTAAGAGGACCATGTTTCCAAAACGGCATAGGCATGCCACCCTCCTATAAAATATAATAAAAATCTATGTCAGATCTGTGCAGGGGCAATCACAATCAGCATAGATCCTGGTTGAACACTGCAGCAGGAACATCTTAGGTGCTATTTGTCCCACAGTGTTTATGCTGGTTTCAAGCCTGAGCGAGCTCCATCAGGGAAAATAGCAGCTTTGCCTAAAAGCCAAAAAACCAACCCAAACTAGTCCACCCTACGTTACTACTCAGGACAGCTACACCCAACTTATGCAGCCTCTCTCTGGTCCATAGAGAAGAAAGGAGCAAGACCAGACAGGTCTGGAGAGGGAGCCTTCAGGACAGCCCAGGCACTCTCCACAGGAGTGCAATTATCCAGATCTAACTCACCTTGTCTCTGCAGCTGAGCCTTGCACTGCACTTTACTGTAACTGCCATCTTAAAAAAAAAAACAACAAACAAACAACCAAACACCAAACCAAACCAAACAAACCCCCTTTTCAGTTGCAGATAGGCATCATCTGCTTAATATAATCATATCACTCCTTTCCAAATTCAAGAGATGAAAGGCTTCTCTTTCCAAAAGCTGTGAGACAGCAAATTAAACATTGTGATAAAAGAAGTTTCCAATCAGCAGGTGCCTCCTGTGCTGGCAGCAGGCAAAGATACTCCTGTCTGTCAGCAAACAAGGTGGCCTCCAAACAAAGAGGGCTCCCACCTTGGGGGCTCTGCCAGAAACACTATCACCACCAGGATCAAGTAGCTGACAGCACACAGCGTTGTATGTGCACAGATTGCCCGAAGGTCACCGAACATTTACCTTATGGTTAAAAGCCAAAATGAGATTATCCCCATGGATGCCACCTAATAAACACACACACCAGGCTGCAAGGGATGCCAGCTTGTCTGGAGTGATAACCACCCGCACTGCTTGCACAGGCTGGCAGGAGCAGAGCATGAAGAAGGAGCCTACCATGTCTGCACAGCCCCTCTTTGGGAGGGACTCTGGACACCCCCACTGCACACTTTATGGCCCATGCACTGCGCTTTGCTCTTTAACGCCTTGCCCTGTGCACAGGTCAAGTGGCACTGCCTGAACTGCCGCAGTGTAGCCAAAGCAGTGCTGCTTCTTCTCCTCAGCGTGGACTTTGTTAGATGGGTATTTCAGCCGAGGTCTGCTGATCGGCAGAAGACTTATTACACAGAAGACATATGCAGCAGACACCTAAAATGTGGGCAGTCCTCAGAAAAATGACATTGCTCTCAGAGAGAGCACTGCAGAAAAGCTCACTTTGCACAGACTCCAAAGGTATTATTTTAAAAAAAAGAGAGGGTAAAAAAAATTTCATCAAAGAATCTAATCTTTTCACTAAGAGAAAAAAAACATATAGAAACTATGGAGAAGGGGCTGGTATTTATTTTATTTTTCACTTGCAAAAATAATTTCTACAATGATGCATATACTTAAATAAATAAATAAATAACAAGTGGGCGACATGCCAGGGAGGGGTATTACTTCACAGCAGTTCAACAAGTTAAAACAGAGTGACAAATGACGTGCTGTGTGAAACTGTCATAGACAAAACCATCCAGCACTCTGGCAAGGACCAGATACTCAAGAAGTCCAGACCAGAAAACCAGATGATTTCTGAATAAGACAACATCTTGTCCTGAAACCTCCTCTGCCATCCCAGTGTGTTGAGAACTGAAATTCAGAGGTAGCTGTTGGGTAGTGACTCCACTGCCAAGGAGGAGCAGGGTTTCCAGTTTGCCATTATCTCCACCTGCTCCTCTCACTTCCCCTTCCCATCCCTTCAGTAATGATCCATGCTGCTGCTTCCAGCTGCTGCATCCCTATTAGTAGGTGGGACAGCATGCCTGCAAGGCCCCAGCACAGCATCAGCAACACACATCACACACGTCTAACAACTTCTACAGGCAGGCTGGGGAAGCACCACCAGAAAAATATTCCTGCTCCGGCAGCTCCAGATCAGATCAGTTAAACATGTCTAACTGCTCCTGGGAAACCCTCTTTCTTTATGAATTACGGAGAGGTAAGTTCTGAGGTTTTTTAAATAATTTTAGGTGAAGCTACCAGGGTTCTCAGCAGCAACCAAAGGCAGGCAGTACTGGTCCAAAAAAACAAAAGGTTAAACCTTTTTAGGATCATGCCCATACTATTAGCAAATGCCTTTTTAAAACAACTGGCAGTTTCAGTTTGTTGCCTTCACAACATCAGGAAAACAAATGTTACACCTCACACCAACAAATAATGAGCTGACTTCACCTAGTCAGTGGACAGACATTTGTGTGGCCCCAAGAATATCCCACTGTTCACCCTACACCAGCAAAAGGCACCATATGGCCTACTATATTGGTGTCGTATCTAATTTCTGAAATTATGTAGGGCACTCTTTCAGAGAAGTAGGTCGCTGTGATATTTTGGATGCAAAGGTCTTCCACTCTTGGAGACCTGAATCAAACTTTCATGTAAGCACAGTGCTTGTTGCTATGACATAATTGCAAGCTTGTTTATGTTATGAATACTGTGTAATGAAGTCTGTATGCAGTCTCCTCTATTCTGGGATTGAAAGTACTTTGACTTATGAATTATGGCAAACATTTTCAGTCTGGGTATCTGCTGTCACAGGAACTATTTGGAAGGCAGTGGGGCAGAAAGGCGTGCACAAGGGGAAGGTGCTCAAGGACGTGATCAAAGGAACAAGAGTAGTACTCAAAAAGCAAACCCACTGAAATAAAAAAGTGCATGAGGTAGTATGTTCCTTAGATTCCTCCCTGCTTAAGCCAGGGTTATTCCTAGAAACTCCATGCCCCTCTCCGAACTAAAAAGCTAACTGTGCATGACAGTCATCGATCTGACTCAGTACATACATCAGTCTCTGAATACACGTTAATTTAATTTGAGACAATACGCCAAGTCATCACTATTCCTTCCCTTCCCTATGGCTGGCACAGCCCCCTAACCCTCCCCAAGGAGGCAGGTATTACCAGAGCAGGAAACACTGGCATATCTTTCACAGTAAATTTCCTCTTAAACCTCAGTGCAGGACAGAAATATGTGGGTTCATAACCATAATTTGCCCACCTGGGGTGGCAAGGGAGCAGCTCTGCTCCACACAAATGCTTTTGAGTATTGATCTGAAGCTTAGAGACATAAGATGGGTTAACATTTTCTTTTCTAAGTTACATGCTCCCATTCCCAGAATACATGTCAAAAACTGTTGATTCCCTCACAAGGGCACTAAATACCTCAACGAGGTAACTTCACCCTATAGAGTCATGGGCGAGTCTTGGCCTGATGAAGGCAGTATTTTTACTCCTCACAGAGGTATCTGCAACTTTATTTTAAATGAAGTTTCCAAAATCGTGAACTATTTTAGGTGGGTAATGGAGAAAGACAAAAAAAATATTTCTTTTCACAAGGAAAAAGTACTGATTTTCTTTTCCTCCAGAGCTTCAAATTGGAATTTTTCTTATATTTTCCTTGAATTTGTAATAAAAGACACTGGAACTAAATATATAGTCTGTCTAAGAAAAAAAGGCAGATGTCAGAAAGGCCACAAAACTGTATAAAATAGTTTGCAAAATGGAAGTTACAAAGAGATTACGTATACGACATGCTCTAGTAGGGAAAAAAAATGGAGAAACTAAAGCTACATTCAAAGCGGAAAGAAAAAAAAAGTCAGATTATCTAAGGGCAAAGCATCACTCAGACCTACTTCAGGGTTTGGAAACCAGATTTAAACATTGCTGAATGACTCTCTCCCAGATGCAGACAAAAAATACCACTGAAGAGCCAAACTCCAGTCACTACCTCCTCTCTAACATTAGAAACAGCCACACATGCCCTAGTGCTGTCTGTGTTTCCATAAGCTGACCTTCCCAAAGATGCTTTTGCAGAAGAAACCTCTCTGTGTTTCTGGGTATTCAAAGCAGGAAGCCAAGACAGTGAAAAGGCTTTGAAGGACCATTGACCCTCAAGTTACTTGGCCTGTGTCCTCACTGCAAAGCAGCTGTGACACAAGCCTTGGTGAACAGAAGGAGTTGGGCTCTTGACTCTCAACTCTACCTCCAAGAATTAGTCTGCCTGAGGACGAAGCATCAACAAACTGCATTGACAAAATTTACGTACAGATAAGAGCAAAGCTAAGGGCAACACCCAAGAAACCAAGTTAAACTAGAACACGGAGTGCTGAAAAGGCTGTATCCAAATCAAAAGGAAAACACATTTCCTCTTGCTATTCATATTTTTATAGCAGAAATAAACACGTGGAACACCAATGACAATAGCTCCAAAATCAAGAGAAAATTATATTGAGAGCGTGAATAAAACACAAAGCACTCACCAGCAGCAATTTGCATTCAGCCAGATGAAAATCGAAACAAAATGTAGATGCAGAGTAAGCTGAGCGCTAGAGGGGTGCCAGAGGTCCCCATAAGGTACTGAGGTATGCTGTCTGAAGCACATTTAAGAGACCACCAAAAGCTTAACACTACACTAGTATACTTTTCAAAGTCAAACTAGAAAACTACCTTATGACAGAATTTATCTTTTTGAACAAGACTGTGCTGCCTTTGGTGATTTGCATGTTGTCTGCATTGTATGCCAAATGGCATTAACAACCTCTCAAGGCCATTTAAAACTGGTAACTTGCTATATCTGTTTTAAATTAGCTAAGCAGGTGTATATGGGTTCTTAGGAAAAGTGGTTCAGCTTAAGCAGGATGAGTAAAGCCTTTAGTAAAATAGTAATAACTGGAAGATAGACAAGCATTCGAAAAAACACCAAGGCAAGAGAACGATCCCAAGTTGCAAGTCAGAGTGAGCTGAGTAAAAAAGCACAAAACTGCATTTTGCTGTCAGCCTCTGTGGGTCAAATCATGAGAGATACTGTACCGAGTGTTTATTTGCCAGGGACAGCAGTTACACAAGGCCCTCTTCCTCTCCTGCTGCCTTACATAAGCTTCCCTGTCTAGACACAAGCTTGACTTTGACAGAACATGCTGGTCCTACATTTTTCTAGGGACTTTCCTCACCATCTGGTAGCTACAGGGGAACAACAATGCACTCAACAGTGACTCTGCCTCTCCTCAGCTGCTTATATAGAGAGTCTAGGCTTTTGAAGTACTCAGTGGAGGATGGAGAAGAAATCTAGTTGCTTGGATTTAATTTCTTACTTCAGTTATATTTCCAAGAGGTTGATCTGGCATGCCAACATAGACAAAAATCAATACTCCTCAGTTACTTTTGCAAATATAAAATAGAATCTGGATTCAGCCTAGAAAATAAACACACAGCAAGGGAAAAAGGGAAAAGAGAGGTAATAAAGGACAAGGAAAGTACACGCAAGCAGGCTATATATAATCTGTTTTATATAAAACACCTTCTATACCCCGCACGCTTTTTCAATGCTTCCTGGCAATAACAAATGACATTTTGTTCTCTGGAAAATAACATACTCTAAATCAATGACATGTTGAACTCTAATTCAAGAATGCACTGAAAGTAACATACAGATTTGGTAGAGGTCACAATAATACCTTTGCAAGACCAGCTAAAATTGCATCTTTTACTGGCATTCGGAAAAAATCTAGCATCTTAATAACTCTTAAGGCAAAATTTGGGTAGAAGTGTATCTATTAGGTGTCAGGAATTGGTAGGAGTGCATGTGCCAGGTTCTGTTTTCCTTTGACCAAAATACAGATAGTCGGGGGGGAAAAAAAAAAGAAAAAGAACACAGCCAATATTCATAGCCACTGAAAACTTGTTATCTGATGGAAAACAAAGAACAAAAGATAACAAAGTTGATCTCATAGTTGCAAACACTTGGGCATCCCTTCATGGATGAAGGGATCTTTTGTCTGGATATTGTTTGACCACTACTTGCCCATCCTGATCCAGTGTCTTGACATGAGCCAGCCTATGTACAAACAGATGCAGCAGAGGACTACAAATAGGACACAATTTTGCACACCTTAACATATTTCTAAACGCTAGTCAAAATATCAAAACCCAATAAGCTTCTGAAAATTATCCTCTGGAGCCTGTGTAAAGCAAGGCAAATATCATTTGAGACAGGCTATAAAATTATAAAAATGAAAAAATATACGCTGTAGTTATAAATGCCTTGTTAGTTGAGTTCAGCAGGGCAGTCTATGATTGATTGAGTTGGCTGTCACCAGTGGGAACTGCTATAAAGGTTTTTGGCAAAGGGACTAGGATGGGATGATGAAGTATTTGTTCAACTAAGGAAAAAAAAAAGAAAGAATAATGTTTAGTAAAATATATATGAAAATATTTTCAAAAACATGGTTTGTGGCAACCCTATAAACTCAAGCATTTTCTGCAGTGACACAGAAGAACTGAAGGAGCTGATGAAAGGTGGAACAAAAAGTATTTTATTCTTATGTAGATATAATAAATAACACCCTTGGCTTTTGTAAGAAGCCACTTAAAAATTGTTTGGCATCTCCCAAGATTCCTCCTCTTTGATCTCTCTGCCAACATGATCCATACTAAATGAAGAAGCAGAGCTTACACTATATATCTGTCAGTAAGGTTCTGCAGAGGCGTCGGGAGAGGCATCAGGAAGGCACATCATGACATTCTTACCCATGTCATTTTTGCAAATTAAGGCAGAGCTTGCTATACAAAGAAGAGGAGGACAAAAAACTATCACCTCTCTATGAAAGAGCAGTTAAGTAATGGGTGAATAATGCAGAACAATATGATTAAATAAAATGCCATTGTTCTCTACATACGGGGAAGAGGAGGTATGTAAACACATTTACACACGTGCAACTCTCACAGTCACAAAGAAGAAAAGAGTGCAAGTGCTTTGACTGCCAACATGAAACTTCCATCATCCACCCCAAATAGACAGTGATCATACCAACTGTGATTCTGGGTTCTTACAATCTCTCCATTATAGGTTAAGTGATAGTCTCAGCACAGCAGTCTCAGGAGAATAAGGGAATCAAAGAAAGAAGAGTACAAGTGACCCTGAAACAGGAATGTAAATCAGCCAGTAGCCGAGACACTGGCCCATTTGTTCTCCCTGGAAACTTTGCAGTGGTACACTGGCCAGGGACAGTCAGTACCTGCCGCGTAAGGAAATGTGGAGAAAGTTATTTAAGGAAAAATAATATCGAAGTTAAATAAATGATGGACAGATCTTAATTATTCTGCATTGAGCCAAAGAAAATGTCTGGCCAAAATGCTGTAAAAAAAAAAAAAAAAAAAAAAAGGTGACAAACCAGAGAGATCTGAATGTTCATAAGAAGAGAGAGTGAAAAGCCAAATATATCCTGTATCAGTATCGGCTTCAACAGTGTTAAAATTGTTGCGAGTGGATAGCTTTTGAACAGCCTGCATGAGATCTCACCTCTATGTGTATTGTACAAGTGTCCACACTACAAAGCCATCAGCCCAGCTGGCACTCTGACTGTTACAGCAAAGAAGTCACTACTTCAACCTGACCCAAAGACCAACTACATAAAAGGTATTTGCTGCCGAGACATTAATGCTGGACAAGCTCATGGTAGCAGTGTCCATATGTTCTACTCATTGAAGTACTGCCAATAACAAATACTCAAGAATATGAGTCAGATGCCAACAAATTTCACATTTGGCATAAAATTAGATATTTCTTTTAATAAATAATGGACTTCAGCATTTTATTTCCTTCTAATTTCTGACTACTTACAGCTTCTAAGCATTTTTCAGGAATGTCAGGAATGCACTCTTCAAACTCAAGAGTTGAGGCCTTCATGGAATTCCAGGATGTTAGCAGACAGGTTTTCCAATAGAAAATCAACAAATACCGTGAGACATGATCAAAATCAAAAAGTTAGCAACACCCTTGCATAAGCAACTTCAAGATCATCATCCACAGAAAGTCAAGAGGACAGATACACATATCCTTCTTGTCCAAAGTCCAAAGCCAGTAACCCATTTTAAGTAAGGCTATTTCAGCTCTTGTATAATAAGTGATTTACTTGTACTTCTTGCACAATATGTGATTTTGACACTAAAATTTCATTTTGCCATTGTAGGTTTATAAGGAAGATTGCAGTTATGCATGCAATCACACAACTGAGTTATATATACCTGTTCTCACTGGAGGAAAGGGGAAAAAAAATAATGGTGTTTCTATTTTAAAAGGAACTGTAGCTCAGACAGACTTTTAGTTTTGGAAACAAATTTCTTGTGAAGGTACCAAATGATCAGAAAGCAACACACCACAATGAGGTGAGCATCACCGTTCTGGAGATCACCGGATCTCTGTCTGCCAGCCTCACTGCACACCAGCTTTCCTCATCGGACCAAAACCAGTCCATTCTTCACTTTCAACACTTCTTCAGTCTGACAAACTCATAACCTGTAAACCTCAATTAAATATCCTGTTATTGTAGAGAGCTGATGTCTCTCCTGAGCTGAAGATCCACTATGACTCTGCTACCTTAGATCTCTGTGACTCAGCCTTGCGAAATTTACAGTTTCACAGGGTAGTGTCTCCTTAAATAACTGTTTTTCTCAATTTCATTAAGTTGTGTATTTGCTTTAAGGAACATTTCTTCACTGCAGAGTCAACAGAGTACTGTAAATTATTCCTCAGTGATTTCTCATCGTACAGACAGAAGTGCTTCCATGAAGAGGCAGGTGGTTGGACAGCAAGTCGTAACCCAGCTGATCATCACCATCTCCGTGGGAGCTGCTCTCACGTAAGCTCCCTGCCCAGCAGAGCAGACACTGAGGACCTCCCTAGCCGTGACCCAGGGGCTCTCTGTTGCTCAACTGTTGGTGGCACTGGTGACTTAATTCACAAAGAGATTCACTGAGACAGACTAATTTGGTTCTCCTCACCCTTGTATGAGCAGTGTTGCCACTGTGCAGTGAACAAAAGCCAAACTATGATTATGTTTGATCAGTTATTAGCAAGCCCATTTCCCCCCCTACTCTCCTCACCCAACACAACCTATTTCCTCTATTATTCACTACCCCCGTTCTCTGTGGTTGGGCCCAGTTATAGAAGGGACAGAAGCAGAGCATAAACATACTTGAGGAAAAGCAATGGTAAGAGTGGCCACTTGCAGATTATATAAAAGCTTGAGGGACCTCTAGGGTCCAGCTACCCTGTGCTTGCTCCCTCTTACAGAGCACTTTGGGGGCACTTTCCATTCACCACCTTGCTCAGTTCCCCCCGAATGCTGCCTGCCTCACTATACGTGGGCTGCTGCAGGAGCACGGCCATCCCGAGGCTTCTCTAGTGGCCAGCTAACCCTGGCAGCTTGGTATCTGCAGGGATGGCTACAGGTGTGACTGAAGAATCCCCAGCACATCCCTGCAAGCCATAACCCCACGGATCTGAGCTTTAACATTACTGCAGCCACAGAAACACGTTTGAGTTTGAGCTGGATTCACATCTTCAAGCAGCTGGGCTGAAGCTCAACTTCTCCGGTCTCCACTTTTTCCAGAGACTCAGCCCACGCAGGTATCTCTGCACCCATCACAATTAGAACCCCAAATTGCCAGGCAGGCATCGCAGTGACAAATCTCTCTCCGTGCCTTTACACTCCCCTCAGCCTTTGCCAGATCCAGCAGAGCATGTGAGATGCAAATGCTTTCACACCTACATGTTTTGTTTAATCAACCACAGATGCTCAGATTGATTGAGCAGTGATTTGCATAGATTAACGTGATGTCAGTATTTATAATACAGCAGGAATATCATGCCAAAATCCACCCCTGAGGAGGTATCTAGTCACAAACTAAACAATAATTTTATATCAGAAAATGAAGCCAAAACTACAAAATAGGGATCTTCAAGTCAGACTGATCAGCTTTCATCAATATTCTTCCCTCTTGCAGGCTTTTTGTTTCCTGTCTGGTGACATGGTGACATTGGAAATTTTCCTCCACACCTTCCCTAGAACAATTACAACATCTGTCAAGACTGTCACTGTGACCAGATCTACCTTAAGTAAAGAAGACATACAGTGCAGAAGGTATTTCTACACATTATAATTAGTATCTTCCTTGAAGCTAGTTGCGGGTAAAGATCATAATTTTTCCTATTAAAATCCACGTTTTGACAAAAGAGTGAGAAAAACAAGTGGAAATTATTTTCAAAGTTCAGTTTAATATAAGCAAGAGTTGTCCTAAGGAGGTCTGAAATCTCTAAGCATTTTTTGCAAACAAAAAATTAAATTTTTAAGAAAACTTAATTTCAGCCAAATGGAAATTGTTAGCACTTCCAGGCAGGACTAGTCATTTTTGTCCTGACCTGAAATACAGACAGCTACAAGATGCACTTTTGTATTTCAGTAATTTGCATGGTGCCTACCTTTATTTCAAAATAATTTTAAAAAAATACCAGAGTATAAAATTCAAATAGATGGACAAGAGAATTAGATTAAGGGCTGCAAGCTCTTCTGGAATTCAAGTTAAACATTTTGCTGAAATACAGTGATACACAGTGAATACAGACAACTTCCGACAGGAAATAATCCCTATTTTATCACATAAGAAATTAATACCTATTTAACAGTCAGCCCTAGTAAACATCTATCAAAACAGCAGCGTAGAGAACTTCAACTTGCAGTGTGAAGTGGTTACCGTATCCAAAGGAGGCAAGTACAGTCAGCTGTCAGGAGATGCAAGTACTACAAAGAGCAACACAAACCCAGGTACTTCAAGGAGTAAATCAGATGTCTTTCTACAGAGCTTCAGAGCAACTGGCAGCATTATTATCACTGTAGTGACAGAGAAAACTAAATCTTCCCTCCACCACTCCAGAGTTTCAAAATAAAATTAGGCAACTGCCTGTTTCCAATGACCAATCTGTTTTTTTTCTTCTTTTTTCCCCTCCTTTCAAAGGAACAGTCCAGGACTACATCCCAAACATACCACCAGTAGGCACCAAAATCCAGAACCACCCAAGGCAGCTCAGACATTATTGGCATGGCACATCACCTACAATTTCTTTTCATCCTTGGTTTACCTTCTCAGAGGATGACAAATGGTTTCCAGGCCACTGAAAACAAGCTTGGGGTCGAAAAACCCATTTAACTTGTTTTGAAACCCAAATGTAGCTTGTATTCTGGTAATGCTGAACAGCAGTCTCAATTTTGCATCACCAGGTTCTTATAATGTTGGGAAAAATACAGAAACATTTTGTTTTCTAAACTGGTCTTTGTTTTATGCACTTTAGTAAACATTGTGAATCAAGAGTTAATTCAGAGTGTATTTTAATCATGGCCTATTTAAGTTTTACTGTATGAAGCTGCCCAGTTCAGTGCCCTCACACTCAACTAACCTAACCATTCCTGACAGTAACAGATATTACCGACTGATTTTATTTACTTACTCTTAGAGGTTTTGTACCAAGATTTTGGGTTTTTTCCTTGCTTTTACATAAAAGTGGTAATATTTCTAAGAGTAGCAAATTTCTAGATGTGGTTTTAGCTGGCAATTTAAATGTATCTTTTGCCCCCACTAATTTTCATTTTCCATGCAACATCTGCATGCACTGATGGACCTACCCATACTTCCAATACAAAAAGCAAAGCTATTATTAAACTGAAAGTGAAGAAAATATGAACAAAAAAATTCAACAGACCAAAATCTCCAAATACACAATCCTGTCCTCAAACATCAGGACAACATTTAGAAGGTGCACAAATTCTTGAGGAAAATGCAGCGAGGGTAGGAAACAACTCTGGGTACAGTGATGCTGGCAGAAAAGCATGCTTTCACTCACTGTTTCTGAAGTACATGAATATGCACTTTCCTGTCTATAAATCGACCAATTTACCATTCGGAAACTGCAAAGCAATAATTAATGCACAAGGTTAAAGAGAAAGGAAAGGCAAAACAAACTCTTTCAAGAATGCAGCGTGAGAATTTTCTGCCTGGGGCTACATTAGCCAAAATAAGAACGTCCACTGTACAAGATCTCATTTCATGCATGAATGCAGCTCTGGGTCACAGCTCTACGTTCTCTCCCTCTGAAGCTTCCCCATTCACGCCTCTACCCCAGCCTAAAATACTGCTATTTATAAACCACTTGGAAAACCGGTATCCCATCAGCCTTATAGGTTTTATAAACAAATGTGTCTGTCTAATCTGATACTGAATTTGTAACATTTTTCAACCAAGAGCAGTAAACAAGATGATGCAGAAGGCCATTACTTCCAGATTCAGGCAGAATGCAGAGAAGTGTTATTGACAGATGAAAAATTGCTCTTATTTTTGCCTGCAAAATTAAGAACTCTGCTGGAACAAAATGAAAACGCCTTCCAATTTCCATTAACAATTTCTTTTTCCTTTAATAACAGAACTCAGGTTCATTTTAGGGAAACCATCTTCCTCAGGGTCAATTAAGATATGGTTTATCAGGACCAAACTGTTATTTTTTTCTATTTCAATGTAGGAACAGCAAAATTGTTCAAATATGTCCTTTATTACATCCTAGGAGACTGAACTCTGTTAAAAAAAAAAAAAATCAGGGCAGATACCAGACTCCAGAACAACAGCTTTAGGACTGGCTTACACAGGACAGTGTAATAATATACATGAGCAATTAATTACCTTGGACATATTTATCCACATTAGCATGGCATTTTCCCAGACTAATGCAATCATGCTTCTGATACATAACAAGTTAGCTGGGGTATCTCAGTAATCATGACTGCATCCCCATGGGTGCATCTTCTGATGTTAGGTTGTATAAACACACTGATTCACGAGTTTCGGCCATCAGTGGTCAGTCTGCATGGGCAAATCAAGCACAAGCTAAGAGGGAAGGCAAAATAAATCCAGTACGAACTTGCTCTATGCACCTATGGAATTGCATGACTGCAAGTCAAATAAGGTGCAAGTAACAGTTTTATCTGTCTAGACTAAAAGTTTAGATTGGCTTGCAATCAACTGCTTCGAATAAAGCAAATCTGTGAGACAGAAAGATGAAAAAGAAGAAAGGAAAATCAGTATACAAGAACTCCTTTAAAGATACGGCATAGTTGCATGGAATCACAGAATTGTTGAGGTTGGAAGAGACCTCTGCAAGTTTTCTGGTCCAAATCCCCCTGCTCAAGCAGGGTGACCCGGAGCTGGTGGCCTGGACTGTGTCCAGGCAGATTCTGTGTAATCCCAAGGAGAGAGACTCCAGAGCCCCTCTGGGCAATCTGTGCCAGTGCTCAGTCACTGTGAAAAAAGTGTTTTCTGATGTTCAGAGGGAACCTCCTGTGTTTCAGTATGTGCTCCTTGCTTCTGGTCCTGCACTGGGAGCACTGGAAAGAGCCTGGCTCCATCTCCTGTACACTGTCCCTTCATTGTATTCATACACACTGAGGAGATCCCCCTGAGCCTTCTCCTTTCCACGGAGGGGAGCACCAGCCCCCTGAACCTTTCCTCATAGGAGAGATGCTCCAGTTCTTCATCATCTTCACAGTTCTTTGCTGGACTCTCTCTGGCAGCTCCAGATCTCTCTTCTACTGGAGAACACTAAAAAACACTTCCCAAAAGACACTTTTTCCAGAAGACACTTTTCTCAAAAGACACTTTTTCAATCTGAAAGTAGTAGATTTCTCCAAATTCAAAAGAGCAAAGAGTGAATATTTACTTGAGATGGTTAATGCCATTTATTTTCCCTCCCAAAGATATTAAGCCCTTTCGTTTCAAGGGGTCATACTACTATTAGACCTACAAAACCCCTGCTGAAGTCTCTAAACAACAAAAATGTTGATGCATACCAGGGACATAATTTATACATATACTTTTCACACAATTTATAGCTGTCTTCTAGAAAAGGCCCGAAAATGACTAAAAAAGAAAGTTTATTAAATTGTTTACTGTTCAAATACATTCTGAAGCAAAAATAAATGTCTTGCCAGCTGGTGTTCCTGTACTCTCTGCAAAGAAGCAGTGTTCAACACTTATCTCATAGGACCCAAAATTCTTCTTTCTACTTTTTTCCCCTCTATATTGCTGGGGTTTTTTTCTTACATTTCCTCTTTAAAAAAAAACAAGATCAATAAATAAATTCTTGATTTAGCTGTTTGCATAATGTCATCAACATTGTGGGAAGCACAAAGTGATCCTTAACCTAGTCCTCACTGTCTGGGCCAGCTCAGGCTGGGAGCAATGCCACAAGAGGGAATACACCATTGCAGGGTGCTGCTCACAGCCCCTGTCATGCCCCAGACCTGAAGGCTTAGGCACCTTAACCCCTTTAAATGAGAAGTTTCCCTAACCCTCTAAGAGCTCTGATTTCTGAAGCTTTTAAGAAGAAGGAGGGAGGAAATAGGAGGGAAAAAAAGCATAGGCATACGCTGTAGTCCTCTTCTCTCACCAGAACAAAATAAATTGATAAAGGATTGTTAAAAAACAACATTATTTTAATGAAACCAAAGATAGGATATCAACTTTTAAACTACTCCTGTGCACAAACTTTTCCAGTCTATGTTAGGGAAGAGTAACAGCAAGAACATGTTAATCTTGTTTTGGCTTACTAGTTAAGTTATTTATAAAACACTTCAAAATTTTGGGAGGTTATAGTATGGACTAGGAGTTGTATTGTCTATTGTTTTACAACCAGGTGCAGGAAACTCAAGTAGAGCCAACATGCTTACTGGAAAAAAGACCCAAACAATCAACAATCAGAAACCTCTGCATTACAGAACTTGCTTTTTGCACTTATTCTCACATATTTAGCAAATGCAGGTATGCCATAAATTAATATTTACTAAGAATAAATGGAGACACCATCCATTTTTCCTTCTGTTTGTTGGGAAACTCCAAACTTACCTTAAAACTGCTCTATCTTTCTAGATGATTTAGGGTGATTGAAGACATGTAATTTAAAGTGGTTTTGACAGGGAAAGGCAATTTTTTGCAACAGTCTGGTCTCTGTACATCAAAGCAGAGACAAGAAGTCTTTTTTAATTTCTGAACAGACAAGCAACAGAAAATTATGTGAGCGGTTCTTTCTTTTTTTTACTCAGTTCTTGCTGATCAGAAACAGTCTCCTATTGAACACATTTCATCTCACTAGGGAGGACATTCCCCAGGTCTTATAGAGCAGAAGAAATCCAAGTAGCAACAGTACAAACACTATGAACAAGAAAGGAGTCCATATTTTAATCTAGGTGAAATAACACTGAACAAACAGATGCCAAATGTGATACCTTTTTCCAGCAGCAGATTGAGTTGAACAACCACAACATAATTATGAGACAGCTGCCAATTCTGAACGGGATGCTTTTCTGATCTTGCACAGCAGCAGCCAAAAATTTGCTTAATTTTAGCTTTAGGTCAGGTAGTCCAACACAAAGCCTGTGTCTGGGGAAGCTATATTTATGTACCACTTATCTCTTCTTCCCCTCAGAAAATTCATTACCCAGTCTTCCTTCCTGCTTAACCTTAACCTCGGCTTCCAAAAAAGTACCAAATTCTGCTTGCACAGCGTTCTTTATAATTAGACACAAATTGTTCAAGACATTCAATTATAACATTTTCTGCTCCAACATGTAAAACCCCTGGATATTAATAAAAGCTTTAATCATCCTGAGAAAAATACAATGATATCACAATTCTATTTTGTGTTTTAAATTCCTCTGAGCAGACAGAAATATAAAGACTGATATATTAATTATTACTATTCACATAGCTGTTATTCCATGAATTTTAAAAGTTGGCTTACAACAGTCTTACAGTGTTTAGAATACACCTGTCAATTAAGTTTTCATCTATGATGTTGGATACAGTGAAACTTATTATATAATGTACAACATTTATATTATTTTCTATAGTCATTCAATTTTTTAATTATATGTAGCTGTATTGTATCATTTTATGTTGATACTACCTTTTTGCACATATATATTATAAAATACAATAAATACGTGCATCTGTGAATTTGTATACATCTATGCACATGAAATAGGCAAAAGAGGCATTCAGATCCCTAATAGCCTTTGATAGGCAATGCACACACCATTACAGTGAAGTTCCTTAAACTATCCAGCTTAAGTGTTTAAGTACTGGTCTGACAGAAACCTATTGCAACACAAATATATCAATCATTATGTAAAGCTAAAACAACCTACCACACCACAGCCTGTGGCTAACAGAGGTTGTAAGATGAAAGGTGGCCAGAAACTGTTCTTTAACTTGTGAAGATTTTTTCATATTAATATACATTTTCAACACAATACAGGCATTGAGGGAGTTTGTGGTCTTTATATTTTAAGTACACATGGTCGTGTTTTTCTCTCTGAATTGTCTCAGATCTTTCTCCTTGAATTCTGCTGTCTGTTGGCAGGTCACTCTCCCATTCTCATTTTACATATTTCCTTCTTCAGTCATTCACTGCCACTTGTCAACAAAATTTACCCACTAACCTGCTTGCTGATGTTGACCTTTTCCAGGAATATGCACATATGTACAAGGAATGTAAATAAAATGAAAAAAAAAAAAGCAGATTTCCTGGAAGATGCTAAATTAATAAGTCTCTTATGCAAAGTCCCTTCAGTTACACAGACTGGGCACCCAGTGTGAAGACCTACCAGATAAACTCGACCACTGCCCTTTGCTCTTTCACATCAAAGTACTTTTTCCATCATCAGCTTCTGCTTCCACAGGCTTGGGTTTTGGAGTTATCTGTGGCTCTGTTGGTATTGGGGAGGATGATTTGGTTTGGTAAGCAGGTATAATGTATAAACACAGTAAAAGATCACTGTATGCTGGAGAGCCCTCTTGTTCTCTGTTAAGGCAACCCTTGCTCACCAGCTTTTTTTTAATTTGTTTCAGGACCTGCTGGGCTTTCCGCTCTTTTATTTCTCTTTTGTACAGCTAGTTTTGATCATTAACAACAGTGGACAGCAGCATCTGTTTAAGAGACAGCTATGTTTTCTTGCTTTTCAACATACCTCTCTGCAATTTTCCTCCAACCTCTATATTTTAGGCTGGAGAAAACTGTTTTCATGATGGCTTCCCTAAGGGATGATTCCAACCGAAACCAGAAAGTTTCTAATTTAAGACATGCTCTTTGTTTCCCTTCCATGAAAAAAACAGGTGTTAGACCTTCTACAACTGGACAATCACGGATGGATAAGGAGGAGGGTGGTCACAGATCCACCAAACTGAAGGCCACTTTCTCAGGCACCAAGAATGTAACATCCAATATGAAGATCCTCAGTGCTTTTGAAACTAGTTGGAACACATGCATGATCCAGTGCAAATGACAGGTGCAATGACATCATGTGACTGGACAGATTCCTATTTCCAGCAAAGAATTTACATCCCATCTAGCACTCTCACACTTACTCTATAGATCATAATCACACCTCCAATATGAAAACATATTCACTGCTATGTGTTGAACATATCACAATTTACCCATTTAGGTAATTTGGATATTTTTATGTCAATACAGGCTTCAAAATCCTAATCACAAAGTTTTTAGTCTTCCTGTTTTGCACAGAGTACACACAGATTTAAAAATCAACCTATTCTACAAGGTCATATCATAGGTGACATTTTTCTTTAACAAGTGCTTACCTGACCAGAATATTTTTATTTTTTTTTTAACAGTAAAGAATTAGGACATAAGTCCAAACCTGAAGACTCAAGACAGCAATAAAATATGAGGACTCAAGACAAGCCAGATACAACAATAATTTTGGGGCACTTCACATGGAAAGCTCTTTGAGAGAAGATTAGTTTCATTATAATTATTCTTTTTTGCAAAAGCCTATTTTTATTCAGTACACTTGCATGGAAGTAGTCTTGTTCTAAAGTAAAGTGTAAATTTGGCCTTCCTGCAGTGAGCAATTTAAAAAACAAAACAAAACAACTCCAAAACAAACTAAAAACACAGAAGAAAATATAAGCTATAAATACTGAAGTGCAGCTCCACAAGCAAGAGGTGAAAGATGACACTTTTCTCAGGCAGCAAAACTAGTCTGTGCTAAGTCGACTTAGCAAAAAAATACCATGCCATATTTCCCTGTAACCAGCTGAAGGAGGCAAATCTAAAGAGAGAAGTGACATCCAAACAATGCAGATGCAATGGAGTTTTCCAAGAAAAGAACAAAGGAAGAAACTGATGGTGCTCATTTTACTGAAAAACACTAAGAAGAATTCAAAGAAACCAATCACCGGTTAGGGGGTTTTTTTCCTGGACTGGATGACTTAATCTAGCAAACAGGAATGCTGATGGAGACATGATGTAGGAAGTACAAATCCACTTCTTCATGAGCAATGAGGAAGACCTAAATCCAATTACAGCTAATTTTAATTAAAATTAGTTTATTAGTTTGCTTATGGTAGTTAGTGTACCTTGATTTTGGTGTCCTTTTGCATGAATAAAATTCATCTGACACACTAAAATTTTGTGGGGTTGTTTTACACCTCTTTTCCTCTCATGCCCTTTTCAATTTATCAGTTTAATTAACAGCTATTCCTAAGAATAAGTGCCATCCTTGAGAACTTAGCTAAATATGCTGAATGAACCCCATTTCTGAGAAGACCTATAAAAACAGAACAAGCTTCGGTTGAGTTTCATTTCCCAGAGTACAAACCTCTCCTTGAGGTCACTGGCACATCTGACTTATCACTGGGAATGTACAAAGTTTATATTATGTTTTGTGGAAAAAATTTGTAGAACTCAGCTCAAGTTAATACAGACCCAAATGACCTTCTCAAAAAAACCTTCTTAAGCTTCCAGAAAATAGCTCTTCCTGATAAACTGGGTATTTTTTAAGCAGAGTTCTAGCTCTGTAGAGCTCTTCAGTAAACACAGCCCCTGTGGAGACTACCTCTTACTAAGGCTATAATATAAATAAGTTTAAATAGCACAAATATGTTTATAAACAACATATAAATCTTTTAAAGCTGGAACTGCTTACTAGACAGTGCCAAATTCATGGAAAGTGACCTGATATGGGTCTGAAAATTCCAGATGTTGACCCTCAACTGGTTCCCGAAAACTATTCCTACAGCAGCCAGGGAGGATGATTTTAAAGAACAGGAAAGTGGAAAGGGAAGACACTGCCAGATAATTTTTTTCATTAAACTTCACATGGTTCAAAACTTGGTGTATAACACAGGACAGGATAAAAATCCAGGAGATAAAGCATGAAGACTTCTTTATTTGTTTTATTTGAATATATTTTGCCGAAGTCTAAATGACTCCTTTTATCTTCCTCGCTGGTTCCTTGTCCCTCTCCAAGTGCCTGAATACAAGAAAAAAGCTCAAAGCTGTCAAATTTCCAGATGTCAGTGGATATCATAATACCCAAACTTTGACCAGAAGAAAGTTGATTGATTAGGTAAAAGGGATTTGAGGAGGCAAAACACCAAAAGTTGTCAGGATACAAGAAGAAGGAGGGGAGATCGCTGGCTAGTTCCAGCCTTGGTGCCAACTGAATCAAAGGGAGGTGAAGCCAGATCTAACTGAGCCCTTTTCACTGCTTTCCTCAGCAATGGTCAGCTGAAACAGGTATGATTCAGTGAACAGAATCAGTTTACTTAAGTTTAGTACTTTTACTTACAAGCATGAATTCAAGTCTTCACAACCAGTACCACCATACTCTTTGTTTTCAACATGTTTATTTTCAGCAACAGTTTGAATTGTCAGTGTATCTCTCCACTAAGAGAATCATTATTCTACAATCAGCAAGCCTTTACATCCATCTTTTCCAGCCCAGAATTTGCTGTAGCTTAACCAATATATAGATTTGCTGTGCACGTATTAGCTACATTAAGAAACATTTTAAAAGAGCCCCTTTTATGCTACCAGGTTCCAATTTCGCTACTCTGAATGTCCACACTAAAAAGGCCTCCCTGGATGTATTCTGTGAGTCTTGTTCTCAGTGTCTTTTGAAATAAAAATGAAAAGTAGTAACCCCTTGTACTATATTTGCTGAAGTAGACATAAAGGAACTTACACTAGAAACACAAATACTTATTAAAACACAGCTTCCTCCACAATCATGCTATTTAAGCCTCCTCGCCACCAATGGTGGCATTAACCTCTAACTTGTCTTTTTCCTAGTCCTCAGACTCATCAGCATGGTCAATGGAGCTGCAGCTAAACTGGAGCCATGCCATGTCCCTGGTGTTTAATCTGCCAGTCGTCCATAGGTCTGAAATACACTTAATGCTGGAAACATTTTTTTCTTTTCTTTCTTAATTGAAAAATATTTTCTGTATTTGGTACTTATGAAAGTAGCGTACAAGATGAATCATCAGATATCCAGCAAGGCTAAATCAACAAAGCTTCTTCAGACTCAGTTCACAATGCATATAATTTCAAGGTGAGGTTCTTCCCACCCAGTCCTATCAAGGGGCCCCAGACAACTCTAGTTACAGATCTTTTTAATCACTGCCTAATTTAGCTGTGAAAGGAATAATGCCATGTAAGAAAGAACAAGGTCTTTTTTCACCACTAACATGAGCTGAGGCACTATGTATGAGCAATTAGGACCCTAATCCTGTAGCACTTAATTTCCCAATTGCTTTTACAGGGATTTTAAAACGACGAATTATTGCTCCTTGTTTTCTCCATGAAAACACAGCAAGTACAATCAGGTGCTGTAAATACCCTGTATCTGAATAAATGAGAATCTGCAGTGCTTCACCTAGTTCACTATTAACACGCTCACACAGAGCAGCTGGTTGCAAATCCAGGACTGTAAGCCCCACAGCTGTTAGGGTTTGGCTACATGATTCCTGCAGAAACAGTAGGAACCAAACACCCAGGAAGTTACAACAAATCGACTTCAAGACAAGCAGTGCATGTTGGTTGGAAGGAGGGGCAGCCAGCACACGTGCGCACACAGGGAGTTTCGGATGGCGACAGCTACACAAGGCAGGGCAATGTCTTTGGGAACTCCAGCAACTTTTTCTTCCCACAGCCTGCCACACCTCCTGCTTTCTTCCCACCGACTGACTTGTCAGGCAGCCTCATTCTGCCTACCACAATTTATCCATCTTCCAGTCTCTCTACCAAATCTCACCCAATCTGCTCACTCTCAGATTAGCACTGTCCCTGTTTCTCCATCTTTCACAGACACACCTAGAAAGTCCAGCTGCTTTTTCTAAGGATTGTCACTGTTTAAGTATGGCAATGTAGTATTTTGTGGAAGTCTCAGGTCTTTTAAGGGACCTTCTCCAGGTAATGTACACTACAGACATGTAATGTAACAAATTAAAAGCTCTGTCAGAATATAGTTGTTCCTACAAGCAGTGGAAACTGCAAAACTGCAGTGTGTGGTGTGCGCTTCATGTCCCTGAAACATGTTTTGTCCGTGCCTAACTTCAACATGCTGTGGCTGCCAAGAGCCTGCAAAGAAATCAAATGGAGGCTATGAAGTCAAGATGTGGCTTTAATTCTTGTTAAAAAAATAAAATATTGACAAGATTCATATGTCAGCAGTAGGATTCAGACACCAGGGCTGATGCATTCAGGAGAGCAAGTGATTCAATCACATGGAAAACAAAAACCTCTGCAACTGGAAGGATTAGATGCTTGCTCCCATTTATATCCAAGTACCATTAAAAGACCATCTTCTACTCCAGCCCTATACCAAAAAAGGAAAAAGACCCCAAAACAATACTATACTACCATCTTCAAACACACGCATATGTGTGTTTTCATTTCAGTTAAATTTCCCAATGTTTCTGGTCAGCAAGCTCTCCCTCACAACACTGTACTTCATCACAGAGTGGGGCACCTTTGGCAAGGAAATATGATGCCCTGTGAAATATAAGGGGTTGCTTGAAAGATAAACACATTAGGAATGCAAGTTATATGGTATCATCATCTCTACCTGTCCATTGGTAAGTAACTCTCTAAACCCTGGTTTCCAAAACACACTGCCCTGCCTTCACTTTGTTTCCCTCAGAGTAATGTTTTATCATTGCGAATCCTGCATAGATGCAGCTTCAGACACAAGGCAGAAAAACCCAAATACTTTTCTAGCTTTTTTTTTTTTAAACTGAGATAAAGAGATCACTAAGAAAATCACAGTAACTGCATTTCTCTTTCAGGTTTATGTGACAATCACAGATTTTTAAACCTCAAAAACCTATTTCACATCTGCGAGATTTCTAGCCCCACTCTGGAATCAGATTTTCTTTGGAAAGTCATCTTTGGAGTTGTTTACCCTCTTCCCCACCCCCCACTGGTCAACAACTATAACTAATTAGAAGAAAGGGGGTGGTGAATAATGTCTGAATAATGGAATGAGACACAGCTGGTAAAACTAGCAAAGCATAAATGTAATGTCTTGACCACTTGTCACTATTACAAAATCCTATGGCATTTTTCTCTCGTGTATTAATCTTGCAATAGGGATAATTACATTCTGTCTACTTAAATCCTTCACTTAAATAGCTACTATGGTCACATATAGAACACATTTGTATGTCTAGCTTCTACTTAAATGACTTAACTGCCCTTGAAAGAAGGAAAAAAATATACATTTTGACTATGGCATATGACATAATTAAAGACAATAATTTCTATAAAGAACGTGCGCAGTCTGTACTTTAGTAAATTTTCTATTTATACTTAAAAAATGCACATATTTCCTATAATAAAGTTATCCACCTAGTTTTAAATGTGCTATAAAATCTGTGATTGTTCTTTTGTTCTTTTTCAGACAGAGACCACCAGTGTAATGAAAACACAGTCTGCAAGCAAGATCTTGATATTGAAATAATACTTCAGCTTCTTCAATAGAGAGGCCAAAATTTAGAAATATTTTTACAAAAATCTGATATGGTTCAAAGCAGCTAAGCTCAGTTAGCCCTGCAGAATGGAGAAAGGAATCCTATTTATTATTATTACTATTATCTAATCCAGTTCAGTGTATTGCACAGTACTGCATAATTTTGTATCTGTGGGTGCAATTCAAAGGTCTCTGAAAACCATTTTTATTGTGCATAAACATTTTTGTACACAGTTATTAGCTTGACAAATGATGTCTTTATAGAATCCATAATAGAAAGTGTGGCCAAATATATAACTGAAGTGTTCCAGGCAATATGGAGACACAGTTGTGCTCACATAGAAATTAGGCTCTCCATCAGAGATCTCTAAAGCTCCATTTGTACTTGAAAGACATGTCTCTTGTTCCGCTTTATTTTTTACTATCCAACAAATATCTCATCTGTATTCTGCAAAATACACCTTTCAGCTGTGGGAGGAAAAACAATGTTTTAGCATTCTGTGGGGAGGGAATATAAAGAGGGGGAGAAGGGGAGGGGGGAAAGAGGGATTATTTCCCCAGTTACCTGAAAGATAAGAAGCACTCTTTTAATTCACAAGCTTTTTCATATGGATAAAGAAGAAGTTATTTCAGGAAAGCATGAGAAACATTTTACAAATGCAAAAACTGGATCAGAGAAAAATCATCTCTGCGTTTATGTTCTAGCATCAAATACAAAGTCACTCTTTCTGATCTACAGATGTGTCTTTTCCCTGGAATACAGCACTATATAGAGTAGTAGATAATTTATACCCCCTGTGTGGCACCACTAATTGTGCTGTCTGCTACTGCCTGTTCCTATAATGATGTGCAGGACTGAAATGTATCACAGATCTGGACTTCACAAAAGGAAGAAGTCTGCTGTAAGAATATATGCGCATGTATGTGCACACGTGCATGTATTTTTAGGATGTATAGCACTTGGAAATACAAATACTTTCTATCAAAAATTCTTAGAGACAAACTTTAGGTAAATTGCAATAGTTTTCCTAAGGAGCCACTTTTCGTACAGGTAATATTATCACGTAATTCCCCCAGATATGGCAGCTCAGAAATTGGCTGCTTTTGCTGACTCGTCACTAAAAGAGGTACAGTGAGAATCACCAAGGGGGTAGTTTAAAGTTGAGATGGCACAGACTGGGTTCATTAGCATGACAGGAAGCAAAATGGATTAGTCAGATTTCCTCTCCACTGTTAACCCAAATGCTGGTCCTTCGAGGGTACAGAAAGCTGATGGCCCTACACTCACAGTAATCTACACCAAGAAATTAATCCTTTGTAACAAGGAAGTTCTAGATACCCCACTTCCAAAACAATTTTAATTGAAGCATGTTACTTACGGTACTGTGTAGCGATTAAGACAAGCGTGAAAACCAGATGCAGGACTACACTCAAGCAATCACACAAACACCAGCATTATTCAACATTCCAGCCGCTAATTAGCACAGGGATGGTATCTGAGTAATAGCTGGCTGGTGCATATGTGACCACACATCTGTTTCCCACCTCTCTGCATCACTCTGCATGTTCACAGCCTACACACATCTCCGAATGTCCTAATTAATAGCTCGTGTTGCAACAAGAAAAGAAACTCTTATCACCTCCTGCAAGAAGAGAAAATCTACAAATGTTGTCCACAACTGTGCAGCATTTCACATGACATTCAGTACATCTTGTTTAAGAAGCAGATATTTCTGAATGTCTGATTTATTAACTACATGAGCCCAATGGACAGAAGAGCTGTACGAAACTTCAAAGAATGAAATACCAATCCATACTGCAACACATTTAATTCTAAACCTTGCTTGCTTAAACCAGCTTCCTCTGCGATTCCTAGTACACTCTTCCTCTCAGTGTGCTCTCCTGCACTGGGCATGTGCTCAATACCCCTCTTCAGGGCTACAGTGTGCTGTGCAATAGGTGATCCAGCAGACTGGCAGGGAGACCACAAGTTTTCACTTGTTGAGCAACTCGATGTGCCAGTCTCACTAGTTAACCACCTTCTATGAAAAACAGATACAAAAGACAGTCCAGCTTTCTGCTTTACAAGATATGACAGAGGGTTATTACATGCAATATCAGTAATTACTTAGGTCAAGGAAACTGCATGTAAGGACCTTGACCATAGCTGCCATGAATGGTATTCCAAGCCCCTTACCATGGACTTCAGTTTCACACCATGTTTAGGAAACCATGTGCTTGTCTTTCCAGATGAGGATGTTCAGTTTTCCAAGAGAATGAGACAATGTCCTCTCAAGCTCTCAACACGATCTTATAGATAGAAATTAATTTAATGCCTGAAACCTCAGCCTTATATATTTCCTAACTACTACCCTCTGGATAGATTACACACAAGTGGACTCAGGGTTCAGAGGCCTCCTTTCTTTTAATATTGCTAAATCCTGGCCTCAAAAGCATTGTATGGTAATGAGGTATACAGCCTAAAGACAGAAAGTGTGAAAAAATTTCTTTTGTATCAGCTTTGAATTGTACTGAGTGATCTTCTCATCTCACCACATAGCCTAAGTGTGTGAGCCACCTCTGTTCCACACCCATAGTTCTGTGTACCTTTTTATTTCCCCACCCTATACCTGGACTCAAAAGCAAACTATTCCAAACTTCTGGGGCTCTAGTCATATCCATGTCTGTTCACAACTTCTTTCTGCTGTTTTCCTGTTTTCTACATCCACAGTACGTTTCTGCGCTGCGGCAACACTTGAACACAGCATTCTCAATAAAGGTGAAATGTTGATTTATGTGGCAGCATCAGAACATTTCACATCCTGTTTTTATTGACTCAAAATACTTTATCTGACCACAACTATATTTTCTAAAGAGGTCTTCATTCAGCCCTTCATAGTGATGCTTTTTAGTGGTCCTTTTCCTTAAATTACACAATTAATTAGGACCTAATAAAATGTATTAATACTTTGCCCTCCAATATGAATTACTTTGCATTAATCAAGATTGAATTTCATCCATCATCCTGTTGACTGCTGACCTCATTTGATTAAATTTTTCTGATGTTCTTTTTCAAACTTCACTAACACACCGCCAAATATCATTACATTGCATTACATTCAACATGTTTTAAGATATTCTGCTCTAATTGTGGAATTGTGTGTTGACTGATTAAACTCCCTCCTCTTCTTCTTACTCTAGTAACATTTTAATGCAAATTATGCACCAACTTCTTATGTACCCAGTTAGAAACTATCTAGCATATCCATTTCCTTGCTCTTAGACGTTGACACACAAGTGAAAAATTAAATATACATTTATTAATATTGGACAGTAAATGTCAATGTACAACACAAAGCACATACTTTCTAATTTTCTTTATTCTCTCTCTCAGCTTATAATTGTATTTTTTCCAGTACATAATACCCATTTTCTGAGGTTATTACAGCTTAACATCTCTTTACATGTTTTTCAACCACATAAAAATTTCATCTTCTTTCATTATTTCTGCAAAGTAGATGAACATCATTATGTCAATTTTTAAATAAAGAAATTAAGGAAGAAAACCAATAATGATTTCATCAGGATTGCACAGGAAGTTTGTGGCAGAGATGCTAAGCAACTTTGGAACTATTGGAGAGACCTACTGACTGACTGCCAAGTCTTCCATTCCTCATATCAGTTCTTACAGTTTTCTAACATCAGTGAAATTTTTTTTCCTCATTCATTATCTAAGAGACTTTTCAGAAAAGGATATGGTTTGAAACCTATGTTACATAGCCTGGCAAATGCATTTGCTGGAGGAGCACCATCAGCCCCAAATACTCAGGGCCAGTTGACTGATCATCTGCATTGTAATAGCCTATCAAAAGTGACAGGTATTCACAGTGAGAGCTGCAGCTTATTACAAACAAAAGCCATATGCACCTTTCATCCTCGTAATTAAAACAAACAAGCCAGTACCTTTGTCAGGGACGGGAAAAAAAGAGGAGGCTTGCAATATAATGATTCCCAACAATGTCTAGCAAATCTTTGACTGGTAAGAAAGGTAATTTCTTCAGGAATGTCTGAATCTCCTGAAAGTAAGTCAAGATCGTTTCCTATTGACACAGCTGAAGGATTCTGCAAAATAGCAGTTATCATTCTTGCATTAGCTGCAAAGCATTGAACAGGAAGAAAGAGAGTGAACAAATGCCGTGAGATGGGTCATCAGGCTGAGGTACCAGAGTGGAATACAGGCCACTGTGACTGTTCTCCCGGAGACTACTGACTCTCCTCTGAAAAACACAGGGAGATGACCTTTACATCAGACCGTGGCTCTACAGCTTCTCAAAGCAGATGGTTTATTCTGGCCAGATGAACTAGCTTTTGAAACCAACAAAAATAAAACTATCTGACATTTAGTAGGGCATGTAGAGCATGAAGTAAGCAGGAACTGAAACACCAGTGCCCACCACCAGTCACAGGGGTGATCATAGAACCCACTGTGTGAATAAAGATGAGCCCGACTAGCCTTAGTCATACCAATTTGTTTATACATTTGCTATCTCAGACCATAAAAAAGAACATTCTAAATCTTAGCAAAATATCAAGAAAGGAAGATTGTTTTGAAAGACTGTGCTGTGAAGAACACAATAATATCATCCTCAGCCCCCATACATTTGTTATTGCATTCAGCACAAGTGCCAGATGAACATCTGGACTGAAAAATTAAGCCCATTAGCTCCTTCAGCTTGTTAGCATATTTTAATACTGTGATCACAGCTTTCTATTTCTATCAAGGTGCTACTAGGTGTCAGACTCAGTATTCACATAGTACGTCACTATTATCTCTACACCCCCCAGCTCCATAATCTGTCTTGCTTTCATGAAACTATTACACAGTGATACCGAACAGAAGGAAAGAAGAAGGGGAAAACTGAGAAGGAAAGAGGAAGCTACCAGTGTAGCAATACTACTGGAAAGATAAGTAGAGCTGTGATCTTATCGTCTGTGGTTGGACTAATGCTGTGTTACTCACACCTCTAGCCTCTTAGACTGTATTGTTAAGTTAGAAAAGTTATCTAACACATACAAAACACAATTAATTTAACAACTCACTGTCATGATCTGTTTTCCTTTAGTTCTTAACCATGGTTCTCTATAAAGGGTAGGTCAACAGTCTCATTTATGGTCTAAACACAATGTGAAATTCTACTTTAGCCTTGATTTTAGCCCTAAACCTGTAATTAAAAAATTACTATTTTTAAACAAAGATAGAAATCCCAATTTATGTTTTCATAGAAGCTGACACACAGATATTTCTATGTTGATGATATTTTTCTTAACGCTAACCAGTCTGTATTCACTCCTTAGGTTTGCATACAACATGCATGTAAATAAAACAAACATGAACGCAAGTCTGCTGTAATATACACACACGTACTCCCACGGTATCTGATGCCTGTGTGCTACACAGTCACAGGTGACAACTGTGTCTTCTACATGCAGTAGGTTTTGTGTGTGCATTTGTTTTCTTAAACAGCTAAGATAAATTTAAGCCTAGTTTGATCACAAGATGAACTTGGTTCACCATTAAATATAAAGCTGTCACACAGTCCAGAAATCCTGGCTAAAAAAACCCTCTAACATCACTGAGGGAAAAAAAAAAAACAGTAAGCTTAGAGAAATTAAGAATACCTGTTCCTCACAAAATAAGAGACCTAGGCAAATATTCTTTCCAGCTGACACCAATTCAGCACCTTCTAGCTTGTGTCCTACATTCAGAATGCCTTAACATGACAGCTATTCAAATAGAGCCCCCTGACAAGCCAAACTGGACTTGGTTATCAAAATGCTATATTATATTGTACTAGCATGGAATTCATTTTGAATGAACCCAAGCCCATGGATGGTCATGAAAGACCCAGTCTGATGCTTTACTCTCCTGTTTCATTGCTTTATTACAAAAAGTGACAAATGATAAGATTTTCAGAATTGGTGAAAAGGAGGAAAGCAACAGTTACTGGTTTAATTCCCAAAGTCTCCTGTATTCAGGGAAAGGTCTTTTAGCAAATACTGTAGCGAGGCAAGGACTAAGGCATGGAAACATTAAATCAGTCAAGGATACAAGGATAAACCACCACTGAACAGAGCCACTTGTACTTCCCTCTGCTTCGTGCAGAAACAAGAGTTTGCACAGCTGAGCTGAGAACAGAATCAGAGACACGACACCAGCCAAAACAAAGTGGAAGTTTCTCAGAGTTCATCCAAATCAGACTAGCCTCCAACCCAGCTCCTGCGTGGCTGCACAAACACTTGCACAGGGACAAGTGAGGGAGCAACCACAAGAGGCATCAACGACTTATGCCAGTTTCAAGAACTTGCAAAAGCGTGGAGGAAATAAGGGTTTCTCAGGCTTTCCAGTCTGAGAAAAATAGCGGCACACTAATAACCAAAGCAACATGCTTTGGCTGAACACTACATGATATGGAAAAACATAATTTCACTCACAGTACAGACCACTGCAGACATCACCGAAAAGCACAGGCATGACTTTGAGCATGATGCTGTACATTAATCTACATAGAAACTTCAGACAGAAAGTGCATTTATTCGTACAGAACTTACAAGCAAACTCTCAATTCACCTTCATCTCAGCTGTTACTTTAAAGCAGAAGGAGAAGATGAGCCTTCTAAGAAAAATTAAGGTGGTTCATTTCATCAGGGAGATGAAGAGTTTCTGGAAATAAATGGTCAGAGACACATGCAGAATGAAAAGCAATTAAATATCAGTTCACAGCATTCCTAGAGAAGGAAGGTCATCTAGTTCGAGTCTACGCCTCTTTTTCACGAGTTTTTTTTTTTTTAATAACTTTATTTTAAAAAATTAATTCACAAAACACTTTAAAGTATATGAAAATCTAAATTATTGTCATACTACCTAAGCATCTGAACAGCTCCCAATGCCGTACAGAAGAAATAGTTCCTGAGTCCTCCTCCAGGCTTATACTAGCCAAGTGCAAACACAGTACAATTGCATTACTCCTCCTAACAAGCATTTACCAGCAACAACTAATGTGAATTGAATGATGAGGAAAGCAGTGGCTTTAAAATTCACATAGCAGAAATTCAGAACTGCACCTAAAATTTACAGAGATTTAGCTAGGCACTTTCTAGTGCACAGTACCATGTGACCCCTGCAAATGAAAATGCAGCGAGGAAGGACAGCAGTGAACAATACTTACTAATGTGCACCAAAAATAAAAGAAACAGAAGTTGCTCATTTACACTCTATATGATTTCTGATGTCCTGTTCCAGCACCTACTAAGTGTACATGAAATAATGTCTGAAAATAATTGTCTCACAGTTTATTCTCTTCCTCTCTCCAGGGGGAGGATTGTGCCTGTGGCATGTGATTCTGCTGTGGTTTTCGTACTTGAATTTTAGGCCTGCCTTGATGAAATGTTCATGCTACTATGCACTTCTGGTGCAAAAAACAGCATGTAAAAAGGGTGCCTTCAGAGCCTGTGGGAGGTCTTTTCCCAGCCTCACAGTGGTCCAGGGGGAGCTTCAGTCTCTTGCAGAGCCAAGTATATCTGTAACATACAAAGTCACATCATGCCTGGCAGTACTGCTCTGGGATTTCCAACCTGAAGCTAATGAGCCTTTGAATGAAAGTTTTAAGACAGTACGCTTTCAGCACTTAAAATTCCCTCTAGCATCTGTAAGAAACCAGTAGCCAAAAAAGGGAACAGGAGAAAGCACAAGCATTACCCAGCGTTACTGTACTGAAGAATAATGTTTAGTACTGGACGAAGTTTCCTAAAAGTTAACAGGACGTGAAGGAGGGGTGAATGAAATGTGTATGAAGAGCAAACACAAACAGTTCTAATAAACCTTTTTTTCTAGAGCTTGATTAAATGTGATACAACTGACTTACATACTCTGTGAATAAAATAGTACTTCAGAGCTAGTGAGATTCCAACATTTTCATCAGTACACTGTGAGTTTTTCTCTCTTTTCTCATTAACTGTAAAGATATGATTAATGCTCAGCTGAAAACTTTGTGAAATGGAAATTTCTTACCAGAAGCCGAGTTCAGCACTGTTTGTAAGCAGATACAAATACCTGATGCTTACCAGCCTACTTCATGGTTGTTATTGGCCACACACATGTATGTCTGGCTTGTCCAAGTCATTAGCAGCTCAATGCTCCACATGAAGCATAGGTAAACTCTAGCATCACTGTATTCCACTACAGTTTTGTTACAGAATTCATGGGACCAGCATTCTATTTCATTTATTAAACATCATGGAATAAAGCATTTTTTAAAAATACATACAAATAATACAAAAGGGGAAAATTCAAAAGTCACTTTAATGTTTTGCGCTTTTTTCCAAATTTTCAAGCTCATATTAATTGCTAACATTCTATGACGTGCTTCAAAAATATGCAAAGATGAAATGATTTCAAAACAAAGCACAAAACATACTTATAGCACTTCAAGAACAGGACTGCACTATAGGCTGAAAGCCAACTGGATTTTCTAAACAGAAATATCTATTTAGTATTTAGTTACATATACAGGGAACTAAAATCCAGAGCACTATGGTTTATCCTGTAAACTGAACCCAGGGGAACCCCTTGCTTTTTAAATAAGTTAGCATATGCATCAAATTGAGGGTTTTTTAAAAACTCCACTGGTCAAAAAATATTTATCGTTCCATCTACATTAGAAATTTCCTTATCATTAATTGTGCTAATTGACACAGAAGGGACAAATACTTGAGCGATCACTAAACAGCACAAGATCTGCCCCAGGCTATGGGTCTCACCTGGTTACCACAGCTTCTCCTTTCCAAACTGTAGGGAGCCTCATGTAACCTCATCCTAACAGCCGGGGACATAGGGAGCCCGGGTAGGAGAAGAGATTAAACCTTCCGAACAAGTGGGCCAAATAAAGAAAACATAAGCACGTAAGTAAGCCTTTTCAAGCATATACTGTGACTAAAGCAATCACTGCGTACAGGTGACTGCACAGTTTTATGCATGTGCTTTATGGCCGGCCAGATGATGGCTCTCCCGATCCACCCCCTCCCGAGATCTATACTCCCGGCTAAATCACCCCGCGGTCCCTGGGCAGATGCAGCTGAAATCAATACCGTCGTAACAACATCCCTCTCCTTTCCCTCCTAAAGCCCCGTAATAGCCAAGTTTCAGCCGAGATCGGTATTGACCGGCTCGCAGCACCGATGGGCAGGATCAGCCCGGATCGCTATCTGGTGAGAGGGGAGCACGTCCTGACTTTCCCCAGTCACTTAAGCCGGCGTCTCACTGCTTGTCCTTAGAGACCACAGCTCCACTCAGGCAGAGAGCGTCTAGACAGTATTCATGATCCATCTGTCTGGCACAGCCAGGCTGATGACAAACTCTATTAGAGCCGAAACAATTTTTTTTTTCTGCTCTTCCCTCCTCCCATCTCCCTTTTCCTCCGAGAAGCAGTAATCTGACACTGAAAATTACTATCATTGTTGCAATGCTCAAAATAGCAGTGCCAGACTTTTATTAACATCAACGCTAGACTGCTAAATATTTAAAGAAATGGATAAATTTCACCTGAAGTGGGACAGCCCGGTACACATGAAAGCAGAAACACAATCAAAATGTAAATCTAAGCGGTTGTTTTTATCTGCGCAAATTCTGTGTCACAATCAGAGGGGGATGCCAAAGGTCTCTTTAAACAAAATATTTTCCTTTGATTGAGCTTTTTGTTTTTAAAACAGAATCATTCTCCAACCCCCTGCAGATCCCTACAAGGCTCAGAGCTGACAGCAGTAGGTGGGGGTGGTGAAAGGGAGAGCTATATATTTGATTTGTTTGGGTTTTTTTACCTTGCAGAGGAAAATGAACTCCTACAGCAAACACTTCTTTGCCAAAACAGCCATGACACATCACCTCCATCAGTGCTGACAACTTGAAATTTGATGTAGACATAATTTGCACATGACAAGAAGGATTCGTTCTCACTTATTTTACTCTTCTGTAAATTCTCATGCCGGTCAATATTTGTGTTTGATATGCCCACAAACATGTACAGATCACAGCAAAGACAACTACCTGTACTGTTTCCCACCAAACAATTAAAAAAAAATAAAATCTCCACCATCACAAGCCTTCTCAATCAGACATGACTTGGACACTGCAGTCTCCAGACAACGGACTATGCTTCCCATTTCAAAATCTAATCTACTTTTAGCAGGACAAGGCAGGCTGATCATTTGTTGTGAAACAAAGGGAAATGCTCAAACAAATGAACTGTGTCCTTCTAGAAGCAGGTACATTTCAGTGCAGGTTTCAGTGCTTTGGAGTCTAAATTTTGCAGATTACATGGAGCGGCAAGTTGCTGCCAGGGACAAGTCCGCAACGTTTAAAATCCTACTCTTCACTTCTTCACTTTTCCTATCATGGCTTTGTGCTGTTAAATACACCCTTGACCTCCAAGCAGTGTTAAAAGAACAGTCACCTCCATTATCTCAATCAATAAGTCTTCATAGATGATGAAAACAAAAACAAGTAACCCTACTGAAAGCTGACATGGGCTACACACAAGGCGACATGCAGGGAAAAGTGCAGTAACGCTGGGGTGTCCACACTGAGGAAGGGAGACATGCTTCAATGTGCATCACCAAACCTGAGTCCCAATGTATACCAAGCAAGCTGTTACCTTAACATGATCAGCTTAAATGCCTTAGCATGTATTTCAACCAACTGGCTGCACTGCAGCTTGTGTCATCTAAAATCAGACTCTAACACACCTTGGATGTGGTGCAGGTTTTCCCTGGCTGCCCTCTGATTTCTCTGTGTTAAACAGAATAAATTGTCCATGCAGCAGCATAAGGAAGCCCTATCTACAAGTCAGCAAAGGAAAATTAATAAAACAAAAGAGCTGCAGAAATAAACGTTTTGTTTTACTTTGCGCACCTGAGACGCTGAGCTCAGTAGCAAGACTTTTACAAAGGCATGTAGTGATAGGACAAGGGGTAATGGCTTGAAAGAAAGTGGGTTTAGATTAGGTATTAGGAAGAAATTCTTTACTGTGAGAGTGGGGAGAGACTGGAACAGGTTGTCCAGAGAAACTGTGGGTGCCCCATCCCTGGAAGTGTACAAGGCCAGGTTAGATGGGGCTTTAGGTAACCTGTTCCAGTAGAAGGTGTCCATACCACAGCAGGGGTGTTGGAATAGATGATCTTTAGGGTCCCTTTCAACCCCAACCATTCTATGGTTTAAAAGACTGAATTAACAGTTACCAGAATGAAGCTACATAAGAATGGCAATGAGAGAGGAACAGCAGATCTGGGCAATTTAAACTTCTCTAACACAGTAAGATAGCATCTCCTGTAATCACGAGATTCAGGGAGCAGGTCACCCACAAAAAATATATATTTCTATAGAATTGCTCATGCAACTTAACTAAACAAAAAGCTCCAACAAGACCTTCTGGATTTGGCTGCTGGCAAGAACACAAATGAGAAATGCTTCAATTGCCAGGAAACACAGGCTACCGCTAACATGGCACATGCAGCTTAAATAAACTAAAGCAAAACTTTCATATGTAAATTTATTTATCTGGACATTGTTTGGGGACAGTCTGTGTATAACTGTGAAACGAGATGAATATTTTTTCCAACACAGGAGGACAGAAGGCTTGAATACAGCATGAGAAAGGGATTCTCTGAACAAACAGCAGAGGGGAAGGCATACCACTGTAGTGACAATGTGCTGTAGGTAATGACAAGGGCAGTCCCCAGGAGAAACAGGCCATGCTGCTTGGATGTAGACCAGCACAAACTTAAAAGTGGCTCCTTTCAACAGTTTTGTTCCTGTTCAAGAACTGCACACAAGAAAGGAGATGCAAGAACAGAGCTGATATATAACACTGACCAGAAAAAAATTTCTGGTTTAACGTTCCTCACGTGATTTTTATTTTTTTTAACACTCATTTTCTTCTTATTGAGTTGTATTACTGTCTTGTTACTAACTACAGGCCAATAAATGTATGTACTTCTGTGTTGGAAGGCAGCCTCAGCTGGGACATTTCAAGAGCATACACTCTGGTGTACTCTGGTAGGGATCCCCATTAAAATCATTGAGTGAAAGCATGCACACATTTCTTAATTCAACATGTCATCCCTCTAAGGCCTGGGGACCTCACTTCAGCGAGTATTCTGAAAACATTTTTTCAAAGCTGGAATAAGCCAACACAACCAACTGACATGTCCATAATAATGTTCTTTCCTATTACTGAGGGGCACTGATTTCTACCATGTAGTAGTCTGTTTACTAGCCAGAACATGATAAATATAATTTAAACACTGTTTATGTTGTATTATTTTTCCATCTGGCCTCAATGTTTTTTCTCTTTGTTTCACCATTAGGATTCTGTTTCACTGGGATTTGGTTTTTTTACTTAAAACCAAAGTCCCTTTATTTACCAGTACTTGTCACACAGTCTATTGCAATGAAAAAGTACAGTCACTGTCAATATCCCCAAATGCAACAAATAATGAACTGCCTTCTCTGCCACAAGGTAAGCAAAAAGTTAAACACTTCCAAATGCTCCTAGCAATGCATCAGATATTTCCTCTATGAACTCCTCATTTGCAATGCTGTTGCAAAACCAGCAAATGCAGTTCTCGAAGGACTTAATAAGACTGTTCACCTAATTATTCCTCTTCACTCCACACTTGGAATGTCTCAAGTAGCAGAATTATTGGACACTATATTTTAGACAGAGTCAGAAAATGAACAAATATAACAGATTTAAGGAAGGAACCTGGGTTTTTTGGTTTGTTTGGTTTTTTTTAAACCCTCACAGAGGGTAACTGACAGATGGGTGGTGACAGTCCTCATATATGTAAAAGGCTGGTTTGAGGAGGAAGCTATTTTTCTCCAAGTCCACTGAAAACAAAGAAAACTGCTGCCACCTTGACTTGCACGACTTTACAGAGACAGGATCATGAAATGCACCAACCACAATGAAAGCAGTAGGAAACCTGCTGCTGAAGGTTTTTCTGAGACACCTTTTGTTTGCTTTGATCCAGGTAAACTTTATGTTGCTGGAGGCGAGGGGGGTGACTAGCCAGCTGACCAGAACTGCTCCTTTTCAGGCATGCCTGTCTTCAGGCACAAACACTCCTGCTCATGACCTATAGCAATGCCTGAGGGGACAGATTTGACTTAGGGGAAGACCAGGAAATTTGCAGATCCTGGATCACGCTGCTGTGATTACTGCACGACTGCCAGCAGCACAGAGGAGTCCAGAAAAACCACCAGTGCTCTGGTTACCAGACCTGAGGGGAAGAAGGGTTTGGGAGCTCCACCTAGGAACAAACAGAATGCCACTGTCACACTGCAACTGTGCAGGGCCACCACCTCCGATGCCTCAGCTGCTGTTTGTTACCAAAGCCCTTCCCTCCACCTGCTACGACTGTGGTTTTCATGAACCCTTTTGCACAAATGGTTGTGCTGGCTTGGTTTAAGACAAGAGCTGTACAGTATCCCAATCAAACAAAATTCCTTTATATGAACCGTAAAGATATGCTTACAAGTTCTGCATGAAAAAATAGTAAGGTATAACTTTTTTACAACTCAAAACCCAAGATTATGGGCAAATACACAAGATTTCGATCTGGACCCATCACCAAAGCCTATGGCTTGTCCTGGGGCTTTGGAGAGAGTTCCACTCAAAACCAAACAAATTAAAACAGAAATAAAATGAAATAGCATAAAAGAATATACAGGTCATTATTATTTCAAAGCCACTGAAATCACTGCAGAGATACCAAAGTACCACAGAGTACAAAAACATTTAAAGAATTTAGAGTACAATATTAAGGAACACGTTCACTTAGAGGATAGAAGGTAGAGGAGGAAAGGCATATATCCAGTACCTGACTTCACCTTCTGTTATGAATCCACTCCACTGATTTTATCCTGCTTATAGCCCCATGCATTCATTACAAAAATTACAGATAGATGCTGCTTATAATTCCTATTTTTAATAAGAACACAGATATTCCTAAGCCACAGTCACAACCAGAAGTGAAATAGCATGCCAAGGGATGTCAATATTGGCAGAACCAAACCATTTGGAAACCAGTAGTAACATAATATCACTTCTACTGTACATGTACATCAGAAACAATATCAGAAAATTTATCCCCCATCCAGAAGGCGCAATTGTAGTTTAAAAATAAATTATTGCAGAACAAACAAAAGAGAAAATCAAAGTTTGATTTCAGTGTACATCACTGAGTGTGAAGCACTAAGAAAGCAATTCTGGTGATAAACTCTCACAGTCTCTGTGCAATATTTATGTACCAATGAATAACAACTAAAGCTATTTAAAATATATACCTACAAAAGGTCAGTGACCAACCAAATGATGCTGATCTCAGCACCAATGAAACGCATTTGATTAATAGGAACGATGACTGGAAAGATTACAACTTTCTTAATAGTCTTAATTGCACATAAGGACTGTTACACAGACAAAGCAGATAATATTTTTAAGAACCTTGGAAAACAAATTATTTAATTATGTTGTCTTTCTCAGAGGCCACATAATCATATAATCCATATGATTATAAACTCAAATGTCTGCAGCACAAACTCCCTTTGCATAACTACAAATTTCCATGTTTAGAAACCCAGAGAAAGTGTGTTATAAATCCCTCTTACTTCAGAGAAAAATAGTATTTACTTTCTCTGTCTCACCCTCCCTTGCTATCATACTGCAGACGAAGTTTCCAAACAGACTTGCATGTACATACATACATGGATGCACACATAGAGCCAGTACTTACAGCTGAAGATGCCTGGAGGTGGATGCTCTGTTACAAGCAGGCAGTTCTCTTCATCACTGTTATCCCCGCAGTCATTCTGTTGGTTACAAATCAATGAACCAAGATACAAGCATTTACCACTGGCGCAGGTGAATTTGCACTCTGAAAGGCAAAAAAAAAAAATCAAAACACGAATTTGTGAGAAAATTGATCCCTACCCTTCTTCAGTGCTAGAATGACTGATACTCAAGACAATATTTTTCAAGTAGATACTATAATAGTGGATGGGTCTTTGACACTTCAACACCAAAATGAACAATATTGTATTTATACTATTGCATGTAAAAATATATACATGACACATTCCCAATCACCAACATCAATCCACTAGTAAACCAGATTTGGCACAAGGGAAAATTCAACAGTTTCAAAAATAAGCAGTATTTTTGTAGTTCACGTTGATGACAGTTCACTCTGGACAAAGACCATGTTCTCATACATGTTTGTCTGGCAGCTTGCGTATTTGGGGCAAGACAGCACTATGAATAAAAATAACAACTGTCCCGCATTAAAAAGAGTTGCATCAGCTGTAAAGCAACAGTATAGTGTGTAACCAGTACCAATCCTGTCTGGACACAATTACTCCTTAACTACCTTCCCAAAGCCAATTTGCCAGTCTCCTAACTAATTGCAATCAAGCACTTGGTGTCTGCACATTGAACTCCCACATGATAGTGTTCTTTACAAAATTAGTAAACTTCTAAAACTGCTACAAAGTGTCTGAATGCTATATGCAGGCACACAGTAGTTTTTACATTTTGTTCACTGCAAAAAAAAAAGAGAATGGTTCCCCCTAAATATGATTCTGTCATGAGAAAATTCCTATGAGACAAAGTACATCTCCAATACTTACTGTGAAGTGTAATTAAGAAATGTTCACAAAAATATACATGCAATTATAGAAAGCTTTCTCACTAGGCTTTTTCCAAAGTGAAATATACTACACATGTAGAACAGAGGACACATTATATCTTGACAAACTATAATTTAATGATTACAATACCAGTACGTTGACAAATTCTGTTGATTGTCATTCACAAGCAGAGGCAAAGCAGACAGAATTAGAAACACTCATAAGTTGTTTATTAAAGTAGTGCCATTCCCTGAACTCTGGGCTTCCCTAAGGCTGCAGTTTGGGTTGACTGGTTCTGCTTCAGAAAGATAATTTTCTGGTTCTTCCCAGCAAAGAGACAGCATTTGTTAATCTTCAACAGTATCAGCAAGAGACTATCCTTTAATCTTAACAGCACTTGCACTTACTCTGAACTGATAGGACAAGATCTCCAACTCTAAAAAGCCCCTAAACCAGTTACTGAGGTACAACACTTACAGGTATCTGTTGTGTAATGTAAGCACGGTAATAGCAAAGGTGAGGAAAAAGAATTTGAGAAAGGGAATTAATTTATTTTTCTTAGTAAATTTCTTTTGTATATAAAAGTGATTTGCAAACTTCACTCTGAACACTTTTTAAGAGTATTAATGACATTTTGGTACACATACCAGCAAGAACGTGCTGTGACAAAAAAATCTATGCATTAGCATGTGTAGCATATAAAATGTTACTTAGGAATATAAACAGAAGGCATAAAATTCTACACAAGGAAAACAAGCCCTTCCTGTGGTGGAAAAAAATTACCTTTCTATTTCACTTGGTCAAACTGCACTTACAAAATTAGTATTTGCCTAAATAAGGTCCTCAACTTTAAGCTTTCTCAGTCCAACCCTGTAGTACCTGAACCATTAAAACTGTAGAATAAAATACTGATGAAAGTATTTTACCCTGTTCCTTTGTCACCCTGTCCTTCCCTGCTCCAACAAAGAACTGAAGAGGCATCAAAAGGCTTAGATTTTCTGTTTTGAGTACAGACTATAAAAAAAAAAAATTCATAACCAAATGAAGTAAGTCTTGAAAACCCAAGCAACTAAAGGGGTCATTAACAGTTAGTTTTGGAAAGGAGACTTAGAAGATCAGCCTCAATATTAGCAATAAGATAATTACAATGGATTCATTGCTGCAATTTCATGATGAAACTGGAACAAGCAAAAAGCAAAGGTGTCTTCAAAGATTAGAAAAGTCAGCACTTGAAAGGGTTCAAACTTTCCAGGTATCTTAAATGAGAATATAACGTAGGGTGAAATTAAGAGTGGTAAAGAACATAATGCCTCTATTTGAAAGACAAATGTCAAACACCATATTGCTTGAAGTTAGAAAATTTGGCGTGCTACTTTGGCTACACTATTTAATGCTTTCCACTGTCTTAGTGTTGAGTCTTAATGAAATGCTTTCCATGCTTCCCCCATGGCTGACAGAAAATGTCCAAGCAAGATGTGAACTCAAAAGCAATTAAAGCTGAGAACTCGAGGCTTCTGTTTGCCACCAGATTATAGAGTCTTCAGATAAAAGACTAAAGCATTACAATTTTAGTATCATTATTAAAGTCTTAAAGTCCTGGGTTTTCACTAACGTTACCATAAGAGGACTAACCGGAAGAAAGCATTCGTGCTGTAAAATGTTTTGGGGTTTGATGGGGTGGCTTTGGTGGGGGGTTTTTGGGGGTTTTTGGTTTGTTTTGGGGACTTTTTTTTGGTCATAGGTAACAAACCACATTGAAATCTAGATTCAAAAACCAGACTCAATCAATTTTTCTTGTGGAATATTATGGCTACTTCCTCCTTCCCTCAGATACATGAAAATTGCCATTGTCAATGAGTATAAAAAAAAGAGTCATCAGGCCTCTTGTCCCCATTTGATGTGCCCACATTGACTGGAAGGATGCTCATGATACCATGGAAATTCTGTGTTGATTTTAAAATGGGCTGTGCTGTCAAAAACCATCTTGCCTTTTGATCTTCCACCAAATCTATTTGCCAAGGAAGCAGTCATCCTATACTGAGCCTGGCTGGGATGGAGTTAACTTTCTTCATAAAAGCAATTTGCGTTTGTGACCAAAACAGTGTTGATAACACACAAGTGTTTTGGCTGTTGCTGAGCAGTGCCTGCATGGCATTGAGGTTTCCTTTTTTTCTCATGCATGCATGTACAAAAGTAACTTCTAAATTTAGTATCTAATGGAGGACACAAAAGTGCAAAACTTAGCCTGCATAATAACATTCTGTTGAAGTCTGAAAGAAATACTCGAAAGAAAAATATATTGGAGGAATGGGACAAATTCATTGGACAGATTATTCAATGAAAATACAAATACTTCTGAACATGGAATATACTTAGGATTCGGTATTTGCAGCTTGTAAACGAAAATTCAGTGCCTTAAATTAGTTTGCATAGTAAATGCATTTGAACAGTGTGTATTTTTGCTAAAACTTGAAAAAAACTCCTCCTTGTAAGGAGATAATAGAAAGCAAATATTTGTGTATCATCAAACCGGAATAAACCTGCAGAGGTCTGTACCAAAATACAAAGAGTGACCTCAAAACATTCTGACAGGGAAATCCAGACCAGTCCAGACTAGACCAATATGCCTAATGACACACCCGAGAGCCCTTTTCAGTACAAAGTCTTGTTCTTGGCCTGTCTAGACAAGAACAGGGGGAAAAAGCTCCTGTTCTGAAAACAAGCCAGCATGATCCTTCTTTCATGAATAATGTCTCAAAGCTAGACAGTTTCCCCTTTCATTTTCAAGTGGCAATTACTGAAACATCAGTCGGTTGGACAGCAGGACTCTGACTAGAGCTAAACCTGAAACACGACAGCTACTGGAGCTTGAAGAAAATCAGTCCCTCTTATAATTATGTCTTACTATGCTTATAATTACGTCTGGAGAATAATGTAAAAAATTATCTTTATCATACAGTGATTCTTCAACATAAAGTTTTAATAAAAATACTTCCAGGTAGGACTAGACTACCTTGAAAAAAAGAGGAACGCTAAAAATACTATTATGAACATTTCCTATTTTTAGACACTTCATGCAAGTGTATTATGCACATGTTCAAGGTAGATGTTTGTATGTACAGTTGCATACAATTACCAATTAACATGACTTCATTTCAAATAGTTTCAAATAGTTAATTGAAGGTTATGTTTCTGTTGAATAGCAAAAGATGGGTTTGCCTCATGATACAGAAAACGCCCCTGATAAGATTTTTTATTGTGAAATGAAAGATCTGTTGTACTGGGTAGGCTTATTTTACACTTTCTGTGCCTAGCCAAGAAGATAATTTTATACTTGCATTCAACTTAATTCTTTTAGACTTCACTTACACTTGACTTCATCCATATGAACAGCATTGCCATTGTTTTGTCATTTCACTTACCGTAGGGCATTTTTAATTATAGCTAAGTGCTGTTTGTTTTCCTAATGTACGTCCAACCACAGGCCAAGGAAAAAAAGCAACGAAGTGTCATATTGAAAAAATATGGTGGTTTAGGCCACTATTATGATGCCTGTCACAGCTACTTGTTTAATGGGTCTGAGATGATTATCTGACCCAGAGGCAGAATTCTGTTCCATCCATTCGAATAAAAATTAAAAAACTATATATGCAGCCAGTGATTTCAAACTGTTGTGACTAAACTGCAGTAATGCAGTTCAAATGCACAAAATTAAATTCTAAGTGATGGCTGGGACTCAACTGTAGCGTAAAGGCACTCTCCCAAAATCCAGCAGAGTGGCAGCAGCCCGGGCAGCACAGCCAGCAGAGGGTGATCAAATATCCCACTGAAGTCATGTAAGTGGAAGGTGAATATCTCTTTGCCTCTGGGTGGATCTAAATCTCCAGAATAAAGGCCTAATTTCTAATTTCTTATATAAAGGCTCCATTTTAAATATTTTGTCATACTTCTTCATACTCATGTTCATATTGCAGCATGTAAGAGCCTGAAAGAAAATATGTTTAAAGGGCATCATCACCTGTTATAAGGATAATAAGAGACAGAAGCAGTAAATTGGGGAGGGTGGGAGGAAGCGCACTTTGCTAGAGATTAAAGAAATATAAACCACAAATACCAGAGTCAGTACAATAAAACCCTGTTCAACCTCTCATAAACATCTGTCTCTGTATTATTTTTAATATTGTAGATTGTAGCTTTGTAATGGGAAGTAAATCATAAATAGGAGACATGCTCACAAGGAACACGTTTATTTGGGAAAAAGCTTGGTTAATAAGGAAGATGGCAGGCTGCCACACGATCTAATAAACCTCCATTGGTGCACGGAAGGGAGGGATAAATAGGTCTTTACAAAACAAAAAAGCACTTCACAAAAAGAATGCCAAGCAGAATACCAGCAAAAATGAAAGCGGATCAGCTTATGCAGAGTAAGAAGCAGAGCTGTAAGCCACAGCCAGAGGCCTGTCCTCGATGCCCACGGCCTCACACAGGAGCCAGGCTGTTCTCAGAGCCACACAACGTGGAGACAGAGACCTTCTCTGACCAGGGGAGATTACAGCCTTAAAGCCAGGCTGATTGAAAGAAGATTGTTACTGGTTCACAACCACTCTCATTTGCTGAGCTACTACACTCTTGCAGTCCCCCGTGCTCGCTTGCTTATCCAGCAATTATCTTTTCATCTTCTTCTTAAGGCAAAGCCTGGAGCTATGCTCTTTAATGAGTTACTATTTATGTCAGTAGCTAAAGGAAGCAAACACAATATTCTTGCACACAGGTAAGTGAAATCCGTTGTTCGGTTCACCAGTCCAGGGCATTAGGACATTTCACCAAGCATACCTTAATTAACTTAGGTAACACAATTATGGCAGGCATCACGGAGGCAACTGAAATACCTCCTTTATTTTGAGATTTGTCAGTGAGGTTGGTTTCTGCCTGTGATCTTTCTTCACCATATATACCTGTCTCTGGTGTTAAAAGAAAGAGAAAGGTCGTTTCCTGGAGGCCACTAGGGCATTATGAAAAGAGTTTTCATCAACACTGGAATCTAACTTCAGGAGACTTGCTGTCATTTAGACTCCATCCTGCCCACGCAGCAAGTCTCCGCAGCTTCGCAATGGGAGCCAGCAGCTTTCCTGAGCGTGTCTCCTCAGGAACAAGGAGACAACAGTTCCCGTCACAGCAGTCATCACAAACAGACAAGCCTCTCCAAGATGATCTTGGAGACTGTCAGGCTCACCCAAATTGCCAGTTCTGCCAGCATAGGAAAAGGCCAATAAAAGAAAGCCTTCTCTATTGCCACTTGCATAAATAATCTGTTCTATTTATCAATTACCTCTCCATAAAACACCAAGGCAGTATGAGTACAGGTTTGCATTTTCTGCCCTTCTATACCCACTTGCTTTTCCTGACCTGGCAATGTTCTGCCTGCTTATGCTCACAGAGCACTGAAACACCAGAACTTCTCCACAAAACATATGAACGGTGTCCCCTTTGGTACATTCATGGAAAGATCCTTTACACTCCCACCAAAGCACCCTGACACCCTCTCCATCCACAAAGCTTCTGCAAAACACCCTTCCAGCCTGGCGTGCCTGGCACTTCCAGCTTGGGGAATTGTGTCAGTGCCAATAACTCAACCAAATCACAGTCTTGACACTGACCTGTGAGGCACGTGGGTCAGCACCCACAGAGAGAAGAACACAAAGCACCACAGCAGACATTCATTCTACCTCACGAGAAGAAATGACCTAGGAAGGATGGGTGTCCAGGAGCCATGAGAAGGCCTCATGCTTCCCCCTGTTCAGTATGGGTCCACTATGGCATGCCAGGCCCACCCATGGGCACATGCCCTGGCCCATTGCCCCACCCACGGGAGGTGCCCAATGCCCAGGCTGCGGCTGCCCCAGTGCTCCCACTGCCTTGCTTCTGGCTGGAACAGTGGCAGGGGTACTGGCTGCCAGAGCCTGCCCTGACAGACCTGCCAGGAGCCCTACTGCCCCCTGACATTTCTACACACACTAAGAGTTTTCTAAATCAAGGATGAGGAAGGGGGGAAGGAGCACGGGTGACTCAGCTAATGACACTCTCATTTTCAGTTGAGAAATTACGTGAGGAGACGATTAAAAATACATTAAATGTGTACCTTATAATTTTTGTCAAGCACAATGTCATTATCATGGGCAAGTGCAGATAAGAAGGGTATGTGCAAATAAGATTTTCTTAACATCTCGCTCTCCTTAATCATAATTCAAAGAATTCTTGAATTATGGTAAATATTTTAAAATTATCTTAGTTGGTTTTCATCTTAAGAAATCTTCAATAATCACAAGCAGTACCACTTACCACGTTCGTAGAGTACTGCGTATGTAGAGGAATATAAAATAAAAAATCATGCTACTGTAGCAGCTTCTTGCTTTTTCTCTGAAATATTGTTTGCATTACAAATAGCTCAACACTAGAGCATTTTATCAGACAACTTCACAACCTCTGAATCCAGAGAAATACAGACTAAACCGTGTCCCTTCGCAGATACTTTGCTAAGTTTTGACTACAGTTCTAAAAATGGGCTCAGGTGAGGACACAACAGTTACCGCAACACCCGAAGATCATCTCAGGGTTGGAAGAAATGGGATAATTGGTGGGAAGAAGTGATGTCTTTATGTTTTCTGTTATTAAATTAGGTGAGATTACTTAAGACTGTGACCCCTGTAGGGTGGGAACTGCTTTCATTTAGCTCTCCTAGCATATCCTGAAATATATAATAAATACCATTCTCACCTGCAACTGTGTAATGATATGGAACCAAGGAAGAGTCTGAGAATACACCTGAGAATGGTACTTTTCATACAACTAATTTATAATGCAGGCAAGAGTATACTATGTTTCAGATGGCTGTTCAGAAGATGTCAACCTAATACTGATGACAGTACTTTTTTATTCATCTTCCTGAGCATAATGTGCAGAAAATGTAAAAGAGATTAATGTATTTACCATGTGCCAAGATGCAGGACAGTTATGGAGCTTCCACTCTAAGATGATCCAGATTTCAATGGACAGGGTTCTCCTTTCATTTCTCAATGGTATTTGAATTGTGCAACAAACACTAATGTGAGTAACAACAAGTTTATTATCATCTAGATCATCTTCTCCATTCCACATCTGCAGAGATTTGCATGTTCCTGCAGTAAATACCTTGTCACTCTTAGTTTTTGTACTTTAAAAGTGATTACACATAAAGTACAACTACCTAAAAATGTCTAACTCCGGTCACTGGCCTTTAGTGTTCATATAACAAAAAAAAAAAAAAAAAAAAAAAAAAAAAAAAAAAAAAAAAAAAAAAGCAAATAATACCTAGATTACAGGTAAACTGATTGTTCTCAATGATTTGCATCATACAACATAAACAATATTTTTTACAAACTGGTACTGTCTTATACCAATTGTTACTTAATTCTTCCCTCCTTATTAATCTCTATCTCAAAAATTAGTCACACATTTTAGTATCTTTCCCACAAGGCTGGAGTTTTATTGGTAAGCTTTTTAAAAAAAATAAACAAAATAATGTTTTTCCTATTAGAAAATTTTTCCTTTCTACCATTTCCAGGAACAGTTCCTCTCAGGTATGTTTTGCACTGCAGATGTATAGACTCCTTCCTATATGCACTTCTGTACAGTGGAGCTGGTAATCATTTTGTTTGCATAACTATTTCCACTATAAACGCCTTGGAGAATCCCTCCCATGTTCACTGCATGCAGCAGGTCTGTGATTCTGGGCTGGAAGAATACCCCCCAGGCTACAGAAGTGCCTCTTCTCTGTCCCAGGAAATTATCTTCTGCTTTTATAGAAATAAAAACTGGGTTTTTGAAAAAATAGCAGTTATCTTTCCATTGTCTGCATCAGGACAGTCTCTGGCAGCTCTCCAAAATAACTAAAAGGTGCAGGCACTTTGAGGCTCCAGCAGTACCACTGGCAGAGCAACAGCCCAGACCATACTGGGACAGCAAGGGAAGAGGCAGATTAATTGTGGTGGGGAAAGGAGGTGAGTTCTGCTCCCCCTCACTTTCACACACGATTTCCACTTCACTTCCAGGTGCTGTCAAGTACAGTCATTACTACAACCACCAGATGCTCCCCTTTTGTCCGTGAGTGCTCCCAGTGTCAAGTGCATGAGACAGACAGACAAGAAGAAGGAATGTGAAGACACAGGAGAGTAAAACTGGTATTTTATGGATTGAGAGTGCCTCATTTAGCAACCTAAGCAACACAGCTCAAATAAAGATTATTTCACATTACAATGATGTCATTTTGTTTAAGCATCAGCAACATATTTGACCATGTAGCAATTATTTAACCAAGATTATTTAACAATTTCCATGGCCAAAGTGCTTAAAAAGTAGACTGTGCAGAAAACACTGATGCAGACATCCCAAAGAAATCTCTACCATCTCGATCTTTCTGTTGTTGAAACAGTATCATCTAAAAAGTGACAGTGCATTTAGAACAGTGTGTTTCTGATTCTGAATGTGAACATACTATTAACACAGTGCTGAGTGGAGCTGCATGCAGTCTATCCATGCATCATGCATTATCATGGGAAACTTCACGGTACAGAAAAACAAAGAAAAAACCTTTCCTTCCCTAAACTGCTTTCAACTTTACAGATACACTGAGTGTTTAAGTGAAAAAGTACCTAATAAATAGGCACCAGCTTGACACAATGCAAAACTTGAATATGAACAGAGCCTCTGGTTCACAGGCTCAGGCCATGACTACACTGCATGTGAGAACCAACAAAACAAAACCAAGCTGGAGCACTGTGTCCCCATAACCAAGCGCTTTTGGCTGGCACTGCTGCCCAGCGGGGCAGGGGCTGGAGGTGGGGCACAGCCTTCCTCCAGCATCAGCTGTGGTTCACATGCACATGCAGCTGCTTCTCTGGAAAGAGACAGAGAAACTAAGGAGGTTTTTGAGAGGTCTGTTTGAATCAGGGGACCACCTGACCCAAGCTAAATGTCAGGATGGTGTGGAGGGAAAAGACTACAGTGGGGCACCAAAGAAGGACTGATGGTGCCTGGGTGCCCAGGTGTGATGGCAAGGGCTTGTCTTCACATATGACATCTGCACGTACGGCTTGGGTGAAGCCACTCAGCCCAGCACCATCCTGGCTCAGCTGGCTTTGAGAAGTTAGGTAGCCTATTGTGATAATCATTTCAGCCGTTTAATTTACATCTGTCACTGTATATCTGTCAGAAGCCCTACAGAATTTTTTGGGTGGGGGTGAGAGGTGCGGCTAGGACAAAACTCCGGTTACAGCTCAAGTTATCAGTGTATCAATGGCAAGTTAAAGCATGTTAAAAATTATACAAATGATGTGCTGAACACAGAGAAGCACTCGAAACCATACCAGAGCCATGAAAGAAAAAAACAGCCAGAGCATTGGAAACTCAGGAACACCTAATTGTGTTTAAAGTGGCAGTGAGGTAGTTTGTAATATTCTACCAACACATTATTACTAATCTGTTCAAAGATGGTGATAATTTTCTGGGTTTTTTAAAGTCAACACAAATGAACCAAGGTCATTTTCATAGTGCTGGTCCCTCCTCCCAACAGGGAGCTCATAGTAAAGCAGAATAGTCAGCTAATACAGCACACTGCTAATTTTCAAGCAAACCAAAGGAGCAAAGTGTTTATTAGTGCTTCCTAAAATCCCTCGAATTTAAGGTCCTTATGCTTAAAAAATTATGTTTAGATGCTAGGAAACACAATCAAAATGGATACATTTTCCTAGTCATTAGGACGTATGTCTTTAAAACATAAAATGTGTTACTACTGAATGTTATACTAATATACAGAAAAAATCCAGGATACAGATTAAGAACATTTTATGATTTGCGGGCACTGCGTTCAGGTAGACGAATATAAAAAGAATGATCACACATCCTCAATAAATAAAAGAAGCCCAGCAGCTACCAAGACATGCTAAAGAGCAATCTAGCATGCAAATATTTGGAGATAATTTCAAAGGTGAGAGAAACTCTATAGCAGTTTAATACAGGGCTCCTGGATTTTTAATTAGTCCAATTTATCTCTCAGCTACTTATTGATACACTAAAAAGGCTACAATTAAATGAACACTATGAAGATGTTAGTACATTTTAATGTTTGTGCATCAAATCAGTTATTTCTAAGGTCTGAGCTGAAATGTGGCTTCGAGTGTGCAAATACTGCCTGGTTTATGTAATATTAAACAAAAAGCATTCATCCAAAATACTTCAGCAACAGCTTATACAAACCCTTTGCATTTTGTGTTACAGTGGATTAGGAAAAAACTAGCTAGAGAAGCTGTAATTAACAGTAACATTGAAATAGGTCTTTTTACACTTCATGTAGTAACTGTCTTTGAGTTCATAGCAAATTATTTAAAGGTGCTCTATTTCCTAAGAGACAGAAGCAGGACAACACACCCTGATAAAGGGTCATTCAAAAAGGGTAGGAAGCCCCTTTCATAACAGATCAGGATTATACAAAATGTAAGAAAAATTTCCTTAAACAACCTATGTGTAAGGGGTTTTTGAGAAGTTTACCTGTTTTAAACACTAAACACACACTCCAATACTTATTGGTATATGGTATGCAGTCATCAAAGCCTTCAAAATGGGATTAACCATTTAAAAGAGGGAGCATGTTTATAACAGATATGCATGTATAACAGTAATAACTTACAGTCTTCAGAACATATTGGTGCTGTTAAATTCATTGCTGAAATGGTAGCACTTTTGAAAGAAAAATATGGTTTCAGTTTAAATACATTTTCTAGAGTTCCAAATATGACCTCACACACTCAGTTTTATGTTTGTCAAAGTTTAAAACTACACAATGAAAAAATCTTATTCCATAAGTACAGATTAAGCATATTATTAATAAAAGAGAAATTACATTTTCTTGTGACTAAAACATCAACATTCATGTGATAGGACAGAGCAGAGTATCTGCGTACTCTTCTTGAAAGGCAAAGTTGTGGCAGAACTGCTGTTCTCAGCCAAGAGAGATGCAGTTTGTTTTGAGGAACACTGTTCCTCTATGTTATTTCTCAAGATACTATTTTTGATTTCCACCGTGATTTCTAGGGAATACAGCTGTAGGATGTTGTTCTTTGCAAAACTTAAATAACTAAGTTAGGGCAAACATTTCAAATGCCATGATTTAGAGAGACACTCACAAAGGAATAGCTGAAGAAAATGATGACTTTTACTTCTGATTTCCAAACAGAACATTGGGGCCCTTCAGAGAATCACCAGCCTGCAAATTTTTAGAAGTGTAATCACATCATTCATTGGGTAAAAAATAATTCTGTTTGATGATATCAGTGATGGGAGGAATTCACATACCCAGACTGTCTGCAAAACTAGCATTAAATTTATAATCATCAAAGAAATGGGCAATGCACACAGCAGGGTAGGCATCTTTCTAATACACTGTTTAGTGGATCTGTCTCATTTTTGACATTTTGGGGGCCAATCACATGTATTTTAGTGATAACTCTGCTTCACTGAATTCAACTCTTAAACATGTATTTTAAGTATCTTGCTCACTCTTTTCTCTGACGCTAAATGTGACCTATATATATTAAGATTGTGGAGAGACACTATGGATATATAGAGAGAGATACAGGAAGACAGAGAAGTAAGATTAAAAAAGGAGAGGAATGTTTTTCCACTTCTTATTTAAAAAAAAAACAAACCCACTAAGTATTTCATTCTCTCATATTACAAGTACCCCGAGATGAGAGAGGACTACTCCTTAAAATCACTTTAAAACTCTCTCAATAATATCTTCAACTTTAATGGGGCTTCACGTATTTATTTCATTTAAAGCTTATTTATATCATATGCCTAGCAATCAGCAGCCTACATCTTGCCTTTTGCATAAAGATTTCTGCAAGTGTCTTCTAAATGTTTTTTTTCTCTCAGGTCACATATCAACAGCAAAACAAGGAAAGCATAACCTGATTAACAGAAGAAGCATGAGTGTTCTTTTCCTACAAAACAATTTATTCTTTTACAATGTGTAGGCAAGCACTTTGCAAAGAAATAAAATCAAATAACAAAAAGATCCAATTCCTTCTTTAAAAAGTTCACCTTTGATTCATACCATTACATAAAGATACATGTACTGTCACATGAATATATCTAACAGCAAACTTAAAGCACAGGCATTGTAGGCCAAGGTTTGAAGCAAAGTCTGGCCTAAGATGTATTGATCCAGGAATTCCTTCACAAAGTACTCAGCCTGTGAATTATTTCATACTTCTTAAACACAAGGACAACGCAGAGTTCAAAATCTCAATGCAGAACCTAAAAAAAGAGCATTGGCTTGTTTTATATGGAAATTTCCACAGGTCAATAGAAAACACATTTTTTATCTTAAACAGAGTATCATCTGATTTTGAATCCATGTACCAACAATATATTATATAATGTATGATGTGCATTAGGCAATGCAGGGCACAACAGCACATTCCAAACACACACGGAATACTCCCGCCAGACTGTACTACAATTTTCCAGCTTCCGTTTTAATACTTCATGTCTGCATACAAAACCAGCAGGCCAACCAAGAAGACTGGTTTCAATTATTTTCATACAATATTCAGGGGAAAAAAGATTTGCTGGCTATACTGGTTGCTGTACAGGAGAGCTGCCTGCAGAACTGCACTATCACATTTGCAAAGTATGCAAGACTCAAGTCCTGTAAAGAACCCAACATGGAGCAGCATGAAAGGAATGCATAAGGTTGTGTACCAAAACATCTGGGGGAAAAAACTACTATGCTGTCTTAAGTAATAGTTCTAGAAATATTTCCTTCAGAAATGTCACAGAAGATTTTCTAAGAGCTTGAAACAAAAAGTTTACAATTATTTTCTTAGCTGCAGTTTCCCCCAGTCTATATAATGCTGGGCAAATTATTTGGCTCTTCTGAGAATATCTAGAGTAATAATAACAATGATAATGATAATAAAAATATTTCAGAAGATGAAGGAGCAGGAAGGGGGCGAAGGAGGAGAAGGAAGAGGAGGAGGAGAAGACGAAGTGGAAGTAAAGTTTTTTTAAATCTCATCAACTATTAATTCATGTCTGTTACCAGTACAGATTTTTTCAATGGAAACTGTGTTTCAATTGTGCCACCCAGACAGTTATCAGAGATATAATGCTCTTTCTCACTTTCGTTTAATCCAAACATTTACCTCTAAAGAAAAAGCAAAACAAAACACTTTTATGTCTCATCTTGCATGACAAGTCACTTTTTTTAGGTTCAGACATGGTTCCAAGTGCCTCTTTTCAACCATCTACAGAGAACAATTAAGTCAGTATAACTAGCACTGTTGCGGTAGTCAGTGGAGCTCTGCCTTGTTTATCTTTCATTTCCTGAGGCAGATACAGCACCTGACGAAGAAACCCTGAGCAATATTCTCTTAGAAGACTAATCCATATTCTTCCTTGCCAGGATCTAATCTCTGTACGCAGTGAAGTCAGTAATAAAGCACATGTTCACTATAAGACTTCAAAGATCAGGATTTCAATGAGGATGAACGATTATAAATTTCTTGCACCAATATACAACAATGTCTTTGTCCCCACTGACATCTTCCCTAAACATTTCAAATTAAAGTAGTCAGAAAAATGAAAATGCCTTATCTTCACATGAAGGAAAAGAATACTAGCAGGGTATGTGAGCCATCATTAAGGATGGAAAGATGCCATGAGCTCTGTCTAAAATACTGTGCGTCACAGTCTATGTCAATTGTCCATGACCCTGTCACCTCTCCACCCTGGAGGCCATGAAATTGGACCTGTCTGAGACAGCCATCATTTCATGATGGCTCTGGGTAGTTCAGCACAACAAAAAAAAAACAACAAAAAAAAAAACGGCGCATTGTTAAATTACTAATTTATGAGAAAGGTGTGAAGGTTTGAAAGAACTTCTCAGAGACTTCTGCTAAATCTGAGAAAAGTTTTGAAGAATTAAAAAAAAAAGCAAAATTAGGCAACTGAATCTAGCTACAGATTGCCTTTGGTATATTATTCTACTTCCAAGTATGTTAAGGAAGGATAAGTTTAAGAAGACCTACACATGAACAGAGACCAATAACTCTGTTTAAACTGCTATTAAAACCTGAACAGCCATTTTATTTTATTGCCAGTTCAGCCACTATTACCAATGGGTCAAGGGCTCAAATTCACTTCTCTTTGACATTGTGCCTTCAGTCACTTAACACAGTCATGATAATACATCTCTCAACAGCCCAGTTTCAATTGGACTACAGCAGGAATTTCAACAGGACATAGGACTACACCTCAAAACAGGGATCATGCATTTCTGTGTCTGTTGCCAGTCCTACACCAACTGATGCTCCCCAAATCCCAAGTGAGCAAGCAGTGCCCAGTGAAGATGAAAATAAGTCTGAAGTAATAGTCATAAATTGTGCAGATGTACTTGCAGCACGACAGATCCAGGTGCTTCTCCCAGTTCTCCCATTACAGAAAAATGAACAGGATAATTAAGCATGTTTGGATTTACTGAGCTGGCAGATTTAGTACTGAAGGAGAACACCTTGTGCAGTAAGCAAAGTCCTGATGTATGCTACATTACCTGCAGGGCAAAAGGAGACAGCCTTATTTGAGCGTCAGCTTACCCTCCATCTTACATCCAGTGATTTCCCCACTTTCTCTCATCATGCAGAAAACACCCTTATGAAGCAGACTTTTCCAGACTAAACTAATATTGATAAAGTCATAATTTTGCTGTCAATGCCAGTCAGCTTCTGCAAATATATGTCTTTTTCCTTCTTTCTACCACACATAGCCAATAGACACTGGTCTTCCAGAATTAAAACTAATTCAACCTTAAAAATATTCACAATTTTTTCAGGAATCACATACACACACAAATTAGTACCAAAGACAATGAAAAAGGGAAAGTCAGAAGATTTTGTGCCTGAGTTGCTGAATTACCATAGCTGTTTTTTGCCATGATAGTGCATATTATATACAAATGCTGTATAGAAACTGTCTCCACTGCACTCAGTGTGAGAAGCAAACATTTTAATAATTGATGAAAAGTCTATCATTGATATGAGTACATTGTTTGACCATGTCGTAAAATATTAGGTGTAAAATTAAACTGAAATGCAAACTTTAAGTTTCTTAGACATCCTCAGTCTATCTGCACTTAGCACCTTAAATGTATCTTCCTTATAATTGGTATTTCTAGATCTTTCATAGGTATCTCCTTTCTCCCTCATGAAATGTGAAATTTACCATATGTTTGCCTTAAAATCCTTGTTTCAGAAAAGCTTCCAGGCTACTACTTCAATGCTAAAAGAAAAATAAAGTTACTACAGAAACAAACAAGCAAACCAACAAGCTATTTTAGCAATAAAACTTCCTTTCTTATAAAATGTTACAGTTTTATGAAGCAGTAGTCAGAGAATTTTAAAGGTAAAATGTACTTAAGTAGCTGCAAAACCCCACCACCAACAAAACCCTCTCACACATGATGGCTCTTGCAAGTTGTCCATGTATCCTTTATTAAAAAAAAATATTTAACTGAAGAGTAACACATGATGTTCAAGCCCAGATTCCAGGCTTTCAAGATCCCTAAGCCATTTCTACTCTTCACTGGTAATGATAAATTTTCATCACTGATAAATTTTCATCACTTTACACACATTCCAATCACAAATACTCACATACCTTGCTGCCACACAAGGGAAAGTGTTAGATGGCATAAGCAGAGGCCCTTTAGACAGTCTGATGACTGTCTGAACTGTCTGATGACAGTTTTCTAACTAAAACTAACAAATATGAATCCTGCTTCTGTAACAAGGCTCCTTGCATATGACATCCTCTCCTCCAAGAGAGAAACAGTGGTCTTCAATAAAAAAACAAACCAATCTTACACCTCTTCAAAATGTGTTGTAATTCTAAACATACACATACTCACACACCACACCATGCGCTGCTAGAAGGGATCTGCCAATCACTTACTCCTTAGCAGAGCTCGTCCACAAAACCACTATAGGCAACTTGGTCAGGTCTTGTAGGATGGTCGGAGCTGGAAGAAGCCAACCCCTCTGGCTTTTAGCTGGAGCAAGAGGGTCATGACTTTCTGGGGAAGCCTCCTGTTTGACCACTGCTCCCTTCTCCATGAGGAAGAGGCAGAAACCCACAGCCAGGTTCTCAAGCTACTGGCTGGACCACAACCCCTGAGAGGAGATGGTGAGTCTTATCCAAAGGCTCTTCCTTTTGGATCGGTCATCAGAGAGAGGTGAGAAATGTGGCATATGCACAGGGCAGCTGCCAGGGGACCAGTACATCTGGTCTATGTCTTGAAACCATCGCATGTGCTGCCATTGGTCCCAAAAAGCTTTCTGTGGCAAAGTTACTAGTGGAGCATAGGCAGAGCTCTTAAAGGAGCTGGGGATCAGGAAGAAAGGGGAACATTCAAACTGACAGAAAACTGCAAATGCTACAAACAAGAAAGTGACTTACCTGCTCTAGGAAAACTCCCCTCACAAGGATGCAAAGCTGCACAGTGTGTCCCTGAAGCCAAGGTGATTTGACTGAGAAGCATGAAACTAAGCTTTAAATAGATTGTTTGAATCACATATGACAGGCCATAAAATAAATACTTTGGCTACCAATGAGGTCTGTAGTGAAGTATCAGGGATGGGAACAACATAAAAACTGAAAAGCAAATCAGAGGCTCAACTGCTTCATCGGGTTTTTAGCACAACTTGATTTGAGCTTAGGTAGAAGAGTCAGCCCTTCTGGCTATACCCAGAGTAAGAAAATGTGAAGGGAGAACTTGGCACAAAGTAAAATGACTGAAAGTAACTTTAACTCAGGCACTTCAAAGAAAATAAGGGTATGTGTCCTGAATGGCAAAGCTTGAAATTGCTAAGCTGTGGTTTATTAGAGACATGGCAGTTTAATCAAGGTAAGCTTTATAAAGGGACAAGTTATCTTTTAACTGATCAACAGATAAAAGTGGAAAAAACAGGCAGAGATTGGAGCATGCAAACCTGTAATTCAGGATCTTTCTCAAAGACCCGAACAAGGAGTTGCAACGCACACAGCTCGTCCATTTTCTCCAACTAAATCAGATGGTCTAATAAAAGAAACTACCACCCTCTATAACTTATGCCTTGCAGAAAGTACTAATACAGGGATATATAGCTCCACATGATACATTTCACAGCAAATGGAACAGCTCTTCTCAGTAAGAAGAGTACCCATGAGATCATCAGAATTGCAATGTCTTTCAGTGTCAGCGCAAGACATTATGGGGAAACTGAATCTCCAAATATCTAATAAAGTCCAGCAGAATAAATCTAAGGATAAACATTACATTTGACACACTATGCAGCCACACACCTGCTAATATCAATATCTAAACTCTAAATCATATGCAATTTACTCTTCATGACACCTACAACAGTAGGTCAGGAGAAGACGAAGGGCCATTAAGAAAGTAATCCTTCCAAATTTCAATTACATTATCAAAGGAAGTAAAAAACAGTCGCCTTTTTTACCAGAGAAATCACACTGAGAAAAAGCAACTGTGCTATTACTACTGAGAACTAAAAGCCAGACTTCTTTCATATCTTCAGCATGATAATCTCATAGCATTTCCAATCACCTTTATTTTCACCTTTGTTCCTTCAATTTTTATTCTTCTAATTTCTTATTCTAATATAGAACTACTTGCTATTTTAAGGAGGCAGTTTCAGTTCTCCTTCATTCTTCCTAATATACAAACTCCAACAGCTAAACTTAACTGATTATCACCTGTTCAGAATACAGAAATCAAATAACATATGCTATAACCCCGGTTACTTGTGGAATCTGCTTCTGTCATAAAACTTGACAGAAGAAGAAAAAAAAAAAAAAAAAACAAACCCTAACAGTATCACTTTCAACAAAGCTGCAGAACAAACAGAGAGAGAGGGAGAGAGAGAGAGAGAAAGAGGGAAAGGGAAGGGTTATTGTCTCACTTCACAATAAAAAATTTAGTCATTCTTCATCAACAACAATAATGGTGGCAGGTAAGAATACTAACTGCTATGTTAGACATATGCACAGTGGCAAGAAAATACATTTGCATAGTGGACCACAGCAGTAATATATCTTCCCCTTGTACTAAAGGCATATCTGATTCTTTTTAACATTATGAGACTTGAAATAGTCCTTTCTAAATGAACTGGACATATTATTCAACTTTGTCTCCACTGGCAGATGCATGTAGCAAAACTACGTAACAACTGTTGAAGTGCTATTAAAATGGGATCTCTTGTACCATTTATACAAAGACTACCTTGCTCTTTGTTCCTAATTTCCAAAAAACAATCTTGAAAGATCGAATCACAATAAAGGCATGCCTGCTGCAGCAAGGTCCACAGGTATTCTACACATTACCCTCACAGCTTAAGCTGCACCTTTTAAACCTTGTAACAGTCATAAGATATTGGCAATATTACATAATATTAATCAATAAAAGAATTCACTTTGGAATGCCTTTGTAAAATGCTTTCTATTTTTATATCTCAAGGATTACTGCTCCACTCAATTTAATGATTCATTATTACCACAAAGTTTGAAAGAATATGTGAGGTTAACAGCTATACCTATTAGCTGTAATGTTACCAGCGTTATACTGCATAATTGATCTATTTTCTTCTAGAATAATATTCAGGAAAAAAAGAATTACTACTAGTGCCTCTATAAAAAAGTACAGAAAGCCTGGGGGCAAGTGCGTGGGATAATAGTGAAGACAAGAGAAAGGAAAATGGGAGCGCACCAAGAGTTTATTTATAGATATCTGGGAACTCATTGCTTGGCATCATGTAATGTCTACACAGTCTCACATTGATCTAACTTCTTGACTGTGGCTCTATATTTAAGAACATAAAAAACTAAGAATGAGCACACTAGACTTATGACACTCTTCTCAAAAATGAATGTAGCTCTTTCCCAGTTGAAACTGTTTCAAGACTGTCAGCTTAAGGATAAGATTTCCAAAGTTTGCTCTCTGTACAAGTATTTAAAGGTTCTTCTAATCCACTGTTGGCAGAACTTCAGTGTGGTTGAAATGATGGCAATCACTGTTAAAAGAATCACATTAACCACTGCACACACATCTACTTTTACCTTTTTTACCTTCTGCAACCATCACAAGTGAAGTTTTGATGTCTCTCTTCTGTCTCTCCAGCAACACTCTTTCCAGGTGGCGGGCTCAAGCAGGTATTTCTTTCCAGGTGAAATTCCACAAGGTCACCTCAGTTTTAGATCTTTTCCCTAGGTCTCGCTTCTCCTTCCTTCTTTCTTGCATTAACACCTCCAGCATCCCGTGGCCTCTTTGTTAGGTCACAGGTACTGAACAGCTGGAAAAAAGCAACTTCACTTTCTCAAGCCTTCTGTTAGCAGTACTGCCTACTCTGGTAGCAACAAAGCTGTACTGTGAGCTGAACCACAGTGCCACAAATAGGGACAACTGGGGGATTTTTTCATAGTCACAACACTGATTGAAAGCAAAATGCTAATATGGCAACAGCCAGTTTCACTTGCATGAGAATCTTCTCCTCACTGGTTGTCCAAGTCTGGTTTTAATGTTGTTTTGCCTATGTAGCAGAAGATGGCCCTTAGCGAACTGAAGAATCCTGAATGCTTATTTAAAGATTTCCTGCAGATGAAGGGCTCATATGCCTGAATACTTGTGGGTTTTGGCATCTTCTTTGTTTGCCTTCCAAACACACCACTACTTGGAAATTTGATCTTTCCATAAAACTTGCCTTTTTTCCTTCAGATAAAGCAAGTTACATAAAAAACAGGTCTTTTGAGGCTCTTCAAAACATGTCTTAAGACACCACATTGCCTGATCCATACATGTATAAAGCAGCAAACCAATAAGCCTGTCTGCATTACATTAATGAAATCGTATTTTGCATTTAAAGATCTTTGAGAAAGAAGTGAAACTAATGTGGACAGCTTTATTTGTATTCATCTCACTCAATTTTTTTCCATAAATTTTAATAATCCTACTCTCTAGTTGGCAATTCAATGACAGATTTTTTTAAACCCTTAAGTAATACCCCATAGCCTTTGAGCAGTCTGGTATCCCAGCACCCCCTTCTTCCCAATGCACAATTAATACTTGCAGATGAGAAGGGTTGTTTGTGTCACATCTTTTATGGGCAACTGTAATTCTTCTTCAGAGAAATCCTTTCCAGCAATGCTGGCATAAAGACTGCAGTTTCCACAAGAAATCCTACTGACTTACATTGTTCTCCTCATGGCAGTAAATAAAAAGTATAAAGATACAACAGAGGAAATATGATAAAATAGTCCATCGGGTCCATTAGTGCTTTTGGTTGTAATCCCACCCTTCATACAGGGGTTTAAGTTCAGAGGCTGTAGCTTTAGTTCTCCGGTCTGCCAAGCTACCTAGCTCACTCCACACCAATATTTCATCTGTGACTTAGTTGTCTATCTGTAAACACAGGACAGCAATACTTTTTTCCTTCTGCTTCTATCCTGCCTTTTTTAGATGCTGAGGTTTTATAAGGAGCTGACCTCCACTGTTCTGGCACAGTGGGCCCTCATGAAGGTTGAAGGTTCTTTGATGCAACACTGATCACTACAAGCAGGAGTCATATGCCTGAGAGAACATTAACTTGTTTATATCATAAAGTAGAATAACATGTTTTTAAAACAGTGACATACTTGAGAGATTGTACAAAATCACTACGTCAATGCTATGGCACTACTTCTGTGCATACACTAGAGAAGGCACTGAATAAAAACATCTCCAAGAACCATACTTGCTGCCTTTTTTGTTTGGGCTTATCCCTATTCCTTTTATTACACAGAACCTTTCCAACAATTTATATAAACAGCACTGGTTTGGGTACAAAAGTTATGATTGCTACAGAAAGAGAAGAAGTGTCTTCAGTTCACAGATGTCACCTACATCCTGAGTTAAGAAGAGTGAAGCTTTTCTGAACTTATTCTTGAATTGTTGTGGCAAGTCATGTGTCTCTTCAAATTCTCGCTCTGAGCAACTGTAAGCAGATATTATGCTGTAAGTATTTCTTTTGAGATAAACAAATCAAGAACAATAAAGCTCAGAAAGGGTAAAAATGGAGACTCATGCACAAATTCCAATTTTTTCGTTTAAATCAAGGACTGACCGAGTACACAGCCAGGCTGTGAATCCATCTTCAGCCAGTATAAATTACTGGTTTGTATAATCTGAGCCTCCAGGATAAACAGACCATTCTTGAACAATTCGTATCCAAGCCAGTCTTCCAGGCTTTTCTGCAGCCAGTACCTTGTCCTGGGTCCTCCTACCACCACCTTAGCATATGTACACCTACAACAAAGGCATGTAGCATTGTCAGCCACTAAATGGCATTGAACCAAGTTACTTTACCTGCTAACAACAGGGAGGCATAGATTGAAGATGCTCCTTAGATGCTGGCTGTAAATTAGGATTCTTTTGGAGTGTTTTCATCATAAAAAAATCTTCACTGTTAACTCCTCATTCCTCAAACAAAGCTTTCTCTATTCTTGCCCTTAAACCAGAAGGGAGTGTCTTTTACTGAAGAAAGCTAAGGACACAACAGCATAAAAAATTTTAAGAAATAAAATCAAAACCCACAATGTATGAAAGATATATTGTTCAATCTGTTCTCCATTGTTAACAGATTGTTAATTCTGGCATGGGAGAGCATGGAGATGGACCTGTGGTTGTGAAGAGCAGGGAGAGCATCCCTGCATGCCATCCGCATACTGACACATCTGCTCAAACCCCTGGGAAACTTATCTTGACGGCTTTCAAAGAAAGCTTAGAGATTCAGCAGGCCAAACTACTGGGTAAGTTTTATGGTCAAACAACAGTGGGTGATCAAAATACATTATAGTGGCAAGGATTCAAATATGATACAGAGGAATTTTGGTTTGATACCAAACTCCAACTTTCTGCACTCCAGACACTGTCAAAGCCGACCTGCTCGAAGCCCCCTTATTCAGAAATCAGCACAAACACAGCTTTGGAAAAGAGGGATCTCAGAAAGCAGCAGTGTTATTAGAGCTAGATCAGAATGTTGTGACATACTCTCACACAGAAAAGAGTGTCTTTGGGTGTTTGTAAGAGGCTGGAAGGGTTTGAAGGCTAAAGCATATTCACCATAAGTAATGATCTTACTAGAAACTGAACAGTTTGGTTTTTCACTGTTGCTGAGGGCTGAGTAGAAATTAAGAGTGTGAGTATCTCTCTAGAAAGGATTTGAAGCAGAGGTTGGCCAACCTTCAGGGAGAAAACCAGGGAGAGGCACAGTGTGGGGTGCATGCCTGGGTGGATCCATGCTGCTCCCTAACTAAGGACTTCTGTGAAGAAAGTCAAGCCCCACAATGAGAGATGTAGCTGATAAAGGCACTGGAACACACGCTTTCATAGAAAGGCTCAGAGGAAGGACTGTGTCCACCCATAAAAACCAAACCAAACAGCAATAAAAGAAAGGCCTAGTAAGTAAATTAACACCCATGCCTCCTGGCCTCTTTTGCTAAAAAGCAGAAGGTTGTAAATATCAGAGTAGTAAATGTAACATTTAACTCTGTATACAGGGTATTTATTACCTTCTCCTCAGTAACTTTTAGGCTTTTTTACCACATTTATTCTGCAATGTCAAATACTTTCACTTCTTTTTACACAGACTGCAATCTCTGATTTTTAAAGGCATTACCACAGCATACAACAAAGAAACGTAACATTAATCCCTACTATTTATTTTACGGTAAAATAAATTTGACAGAATATCAAGTCAAATGGGCCTGCTTGACACTACAGAAAAAAACAAGCAGCAAAACATTGGACCAAAACTTCACCTCATGGTATTCACTCAAAACACCACCACCTTGGAGTCAAGTGCATGGGAATACCCTGCATCATTTTTACATGAATAAAATTAGGTTTTGGCTAACATCACTTATGTTTCCACTTGGCCACTGTAACTCCTCAGCTTACAAAAGGCCACAGTCAAGTGCTTCAGGCGCTTTGCATTGATTTGCGGTTTAGGCTTCCTCTTTCAGCACTTTTAAGTCTGTAACAAAATGCATTTCCAGCCTGTCTCGTGCTGGTGCTCCAAGGTGAGGTGAGAGCACTGCTCCCGCTGCTGGGGAACACCGACATCAAACAAAAGGCTTTTGCAGCAGTAAAAATATCCTCAGTGAGCCACGGGCACAGCCCAAGTGTCATATTGCATCTTCTCTCTTAGGGAAAAAAAAAATAAAATAAAAAAGGCTACCTAGTTAATTAGAATGAATTAACAGAAAGCATACACTCCCAAATTAACAATCCATTTTCACTGCTTTTTATTTTCTGAGTTTTACTTGAGGGACTATGCATCCATTTTGTCCTTTCAAAAAGTCTGCCTTTTTATTATGATTAAATGCTGAAACATAGCATATTTACAGCTAAATTTATTGTCATATTCAGTCTGGAATTGGCCATTTGGCTGATTAAGTTGTACCACACGAAGGCACCATGACATGTACTATTAAGAAATGAGAAATGGCAGATGGGCACTTCCAAAGAACCGTCAGCTTTGCAAATGGTAATGCTACAGCTGAGTATCGTCTGCTAAAAATGGTTATCAAAGGTGAGGATCCAGGCTTAATATCCTCCCTGAACATGCTGGAGCGTTTTCTCCCACTTTGGAAAAGAAGTTTGCCATTTCCAGCAATGCACTACTCCAAAAAAAAATTTTAATAATAGCATTGGTCATCATGTTTCTCTCAACTTGAACCTTCTTTCACCCTGGTGTGCCCAATTCACTGCCTTTCACTTGGCTCTGGATGGTCAGAAGAACAAGTGGATCATGCACATACAACCAAGACCACATTTAGAGTGAAAATTTAGGGACTTCTAAATGGAATTTAAATTAACTCAAATACAAAATGAAAATTTAATTAAAAATAATTAAAAAATCTTTCCAGGTCAGAGTAATAATTTCAGGATGATGCTTCGTATGAATGAAATACGATGATGCAGAAGTCTGCAATTCCAGGTCTGTGAAGGATCCTTTTTTCAGTCCAGTGACCCTCAAGTTGTTTCACAGGGCACTACACCATTGCATTTCCTCTGGAGTCTTCTTGGCTTCTTTTCTGCCATTCTCTGACTACCCATTCACTGAGCTTCAGGTGGCTTCACATGGCAAGGCCACCTTCTGGAAGTGACTGCCACTCAAATTATTCCCCTTAGCAAATGGAAAAGGATGTAGTGATTCACTGAAACAAGCAAATTGGGAATGATGTCTTGTACCCAGTTAAATATAAATTTGAAAGAAGCATTCAAAATGTGAAATCCTTTGCCTCTGTGACATGCCCCTTTATTTATATAAGGACTGTCACAGTTCAATCAACAAAGGCAGTACTTGGCCAGTTCAGATTAAATGGTCCTCCAACCAGATATTTGAGGAGAACTATCTGTTTTCTTGAGGTGAAAGAAAAAAGAAAACACAATGTTTTACCTAAACAAAGTTTGAGTCAAAACTTAAAAGCCAACCTCCTTGATTTGAAGACCAACCTAAAGCAGAAAGCATTGTTGTTCTAATCACTGACCTTAAGACCAACAGAACTCAGTTGTGACCAAAAGCTATCACTCTCACATGGCAACAGTGCTCAAGAATTGATTTTCACAGTTTCACACTCTTCTGTAATTCTATTAAAATGTTTAGCCCTGAAGAGACTTCCAAACTATGCATTACTATACTTAAAACAGTACTGCCAAATGCTACTAATGTAACATTTGTAGATAGTAAACTGTTAGAGACTAAGGTTACGTCTTCTTCCATTTATTTTTGTCTGAGAATACTATCTGTACTCCAAAAATTGCACACCCCAAATAAAATATCTAAGGAATACAAAGGAATGTGATCTGTTACTATCTGTGTTCTGAGTAAGGGGCATTGCAAAAAGCAGTGTTTCTCTCAGGAACTAACATACAGTCAGAGTTGTCTATGAGTAACACAGTAACCTTGAAAATCCATAAAGTAAGAATGCAATTGTTAAGAACATTGCAGACATTTTAATATGGACAGACCAGCATGCAGCAGATGAAAACAAAACTGGAACAGAGAGGGGGCAGAATGCTTTGCTACATATTCAAGTTGCATTTTTTAAATGAAATGTATATCTGCACTTGAAAATCATGCAAATAATGATAGCAGCAATGTGGGAGACCTGTATTAATGTATAAATGAGCTTTCAACTGCTTTCAATATTAATTACATTATATGCTTAATAGAAGACATTTCAAACCTGTTTTGCTATTTTACATTGAGCCTCAATTATAATTCCAAGGAAGAAGCCTACTTTCAGCAGCAGATATACCAGTTATATACTTGATGCTAGAGTAAATTGTACACAGTTTTACTCATAATAAAGAAAACAACCTCCAAGGGTGGTTGCTTTATCTTTTTCCTATATTTGATTATTCTTAAAAATTACCTTTTAAATATACTAAGAGCGGCAAAAGTGTTTCTTAAAATACTTGCATAATGTAGAACAGAAGAATAGATGCAGTATTTCTATAACATTAAAATAGATCTATACAAGGTGCACAGACATAGAAATATATTCACACACCCCAAAACCAAGATGTCTAAAGAATCTCAGGCTCTAAGGAATGCAATAGAGTAATGCTCCAGCAAAAAGAGAGTTAATACTTTAAACACCCACAACTCTTAATCTACCCTTTAACAATTATTCCAAGAGCTCAACAGAATCTGCTTAAACACTGAGATGATAAGAGTAGTACAGGTGGGTTACTAACTTTAAAAACGTACACTTATTACCCAGGGAACCAGCAACAACAGAATCACTGAAAAGTAAGGCTGGAAGTGCTCTCATGAAGTCCATCTCCCTGCCCCAGGGCAAAATCAACTATACATAAACCATTCCTGACAGATATTTGTCTAACTTGTTCTTAAAAACCTTCAGTGACGGAGACTTTGCAACCTCCCTAGGCAATCGGCTGCAGTCCTTAACTATCCTTACCATTAGAAAGATTTTCCTAATGCCTAACCTCAATCTCTACACTACAGTAAGCTTAACTGTTACTTCATGCTCTATCCCCAGCAGAACTGGAAAACAGTTTCTATTACTTTCCTCTTTACATGAAATTTCCATATATTTTTAAATGGTTATCACATCTTCCCCCACTCTTCCGTTCTCTAAATGAATAATGGCCAACTAGGTCATATGCAATCTGCTGGAGCAATTTATATGGTCTCCCATGTAATCCCCTCAAGGAGCCTTCCTATTCTGGCACTACCACCCAATGCCAGAAACATTCCCACCCAAAACACCAGCAGTTAGGCAAAACAAGATGCAGAGAGAGAAGCCAAACTGAATACCAGGCTCTCAGACTGCCTTCCTGCAAATAAAAGTCCCACAGCAGAACAACAAACCAGCAGAAGAGATGTGAAGTGGGGAAACATACTCACCCCAGAGAAGGGTGGATGAGGAGAGAAAGGGTTAAGTTTGGAAAAGAGGGGAAGAGGCTTTTACACAACATGGAGTTGGGTTGCAGTGAGTTGGTCTAGAAGTGGGAGAGGTCTGGAAAAAAAATAAGGTAAAAGAAAGCAGTGAAAAGCAAGAAGATTGCCAGAAGGGCAGGGAATCTGGAACAGAAGTGAAACCAGATGTACAAATGGGGAGGGATGGTGGAGCCTCACTACGGAAAAAAGGGGCGTTGGCACTGATGGGAGAAGTGAAGAGAGGCTGGCACAGCATGAAACACAGGACAAGAAATGCAGCAGAAGTCCTGAGTGCCAGGGATACAGCACATAGGTGCAAGGACTGGAGTCCAAGCTGTGTTTCTATGAGCATGAGGACCTCCAAGCAGATGAGTTCTGTTTCTCTACTAAAGCAAGACCTGGGGGAATATCAGCGAAACTGAGGAGTTGCTCTTTGGGAGTAACTTGTTCTCTCTGGGTATGGCCCAAGGTCAGGCTTTGGTGACACTGACTTTGAAACATAAGGCTGCAAGGGATTATTGAAAGATTTGAGGGTGCCATCACTGCCACAGGGAAAGGTGTGAGGGAGAAGATATGCAGCTATGACAGAATGGGATCAGAAGATGACAGGAAAAGTTAGTGCTAGACTGCAGGGCAGGGGCCCACTGCACAGAGCAACTCCTTACTATTTATTCTGGTTTCCACAGTGCCAGAGCTAATAATCCCTCTTGCAGTGCAGAGGGTCACAGGGCAGGAACGCCTTTGAGTCAGCCCAGGTCTGACAGAACTTGTGCTGAGATGGAGTTAATAAAATCCTGATGAACCTAAACTGACCTTGCAAGGTCAGGAGGCTTCATACACTGATTCCTAATCCATCCCATAGTGTTCCCCTTATCCTTTGATCATCCTGGATGTCCCTGTGTCACACGCTCCCCAGTGACAGAGAGCTATTTTCAGAATCACACTGCTCTCCTAAACCAGCACTCAAAACACACACTAGTGAAGAAAGTGGCTGATTTTAAAAACAGACTCTGGCTGTCCAGAATCCCTACCACTGTTACGGCACTGAGAGTGGCCAGTGCAGAAAGCGTAGAATTTTGTGGTAATTAAGAGTCCAAGCAAGGAGATCCTTTTCACCATCACACCAAAGCACTGCTGTATCATGGTTACAGCTTGTCATGTAGCTCAGTGCATCAGACACATGCCCTGACAGAAATCGGCACTGCTTCTGGGAAGCTAGGAAAAACATCTTCAGAAAGTTTGAGAGTTACTGCTCTAGTCTGAAAAATACTCTGAGTTCTAAAGGCTCATGTTGTGGCCTCTGGCCATTCATTCTGCTCTTCTCTGAATGCTTCCAATGGGCCCAAAGAGTGCTGCTCAGAGCAGAAATAGTACACTAGTCACACAAATGACAAGTGGAAAATTATTTTGCATGAAGACTCCTGTCCATAGCATAACACTCATGGCATAATATTGTTGATTCCATTTTCTGAACTCTTACAACTGCCCATCTGTTTTCTGTAGACCTCATGTCTCACCAGTTAGTCTACATTTTGATTTGCACAGCTGATTATTCCTGTCCAACCACAACTTGTCCTTGATGAACTGCATCGTATTTACTTTAGATCAGTTCTTCAATATACCACATTAATTTTGAATTCTAATCCTGTGCTCAGAGAATTTATGTCCTCTCCCTGGTTGGTGTTATCCGGAAATTTTGTATGCAGATTCTATCACCTAAATGATTAATTAAAATATTGAATATTTTCAGGCAATCCAGGGCAGAATCCCACTTGGCAGATCCTTCTAGTTTGACTATGAATCACTAGTAATTATTCTGAGAACAGCTTTCCAGCCAACTGTGTACCCACCTTGAAGCCCATATTGCCACCTTGCTTATGAAAGTGTGAAAAGATTTCCAAAAATCCAAATATACTATTTTCTACTTACATGAAAAGTAGGCTCTGCTGACAGATACCTTCTGGGGGAAAAAAAACCCAGGCAAAATTAATTTATGATATTACTATCTACAGGCTGTTTATTAAAAAAACAGTTGACTATTTGATTCAAACCTTTTCCCCCAAGAATTTAAGATAAGCTAGCTTTTCCAAAGGGGACAGCAAAGGACCCAGAAAAGTTTACCCGTAGGTGCAGTGTGTGCTCTTTCACAGATTTTTTGAATTTAAACTGTTCTTCAAATGTTCTCTTGTAGCCACTAATTGCTCAGACATTGCTTCAGCTGTTTCACCCTATGTTGCAGAGAATTTAATAAGCTCCAGCTTGTTCTACCTGTTATACTATCTCATTAGTTTATAATCTCTTTTTTTCCTGCTCTAGTTGGAATTTTTATCTTTCTCAAGGTGGCAGTTCTTTTCTTGCCACATTATTACAGGTCACCCTTTTCGGCAAAGAATGATGCAAAAAGTTACATTAACTACTCAATCTTCTCTGCACCACCAGATCATGAATTTTGTCATTCCCTCCCAACTAGTAGCTCAGAAATTCAGTCTTCCTCTTATTACTACTGAGAAAATAGTCTGTTTCTTTGTTACTGGGCCTTTTATTAGTTATACTTTGTTCTGTGGGTTGGCCTACCTGATTTGGTCCTTGCATTTTTCTAATCTTCTTTTACACTCATCTCTAGTAACATATCTAGTTTTCACTTTCCATGTGAGTTCTCAATTTTCGGATCATACTCTTTTGTCTCTTATTACACTTTTTTACTGGAACACCTTTTATTTGTGCTTTTAATATTCATTATTATGACTGGAAGAAGTTTATTCCTTTAAAAACTGCCAGAATTTCTTAGGTTTCCCAAGAAACTTTACCTATCAGTTCTATGAGCTGAATGCAATCTGTTTTCTTGCATACTATTGCTTTTATTCTCAAGTTCTCTCTTCTCATCTTCTGAAGAATGATAAGCTCTCTCTTTCATGATTACTATCACCCAAATTGCCTTTTACCATCATGGGCTCAGCCATCACTTTCCTAATCAAGCCTAGGAGCACTTCCCTTCCATTGCTTTTTCTGTATTGGGTAATCCTGAGCCTATTATACTTGCATGCTCTACTGGATTTAGTACTTAGCCAGTAAAGTGAAAAGGTTCTAACCATACGCTATTGTTTGGTAATACACAACAAAATGATTGGATAAGCCCATCTCTTGGGACAAGAGCCATCTGCAAAAAAGGGCAGCTTTGGCATCTGTGCCAATGAAATGAGCATAATACATGACAGGATCAAAATATTTCCTAGCCGTAACTGTAAGCCTTTCAAAGTCACAGCAATTAGAAAAGTGGAAAGAAGATTTATTAAACACTCCTAAGGTGGCTTCACAAAGGCACTGTTATCCCAGGCTTCTTTCGCCAGCATTCTGGTCAACTGTAAATTGAAATGATTACTCTGATTGTTGAAATAGCTGCAGTCACTTAGCATGGTTAGATTCAGTGTCGACACTGCACAGGTTTCAGATATCAAAGCTTTTCTGTACAAATTAGCTCCCTTCTACATGTGGTCATGCCCTCTCTGCTGCTAGCAGCTACTGTCCTCTCCTGCAGCTGCATTCCAACAAAACAAAAGGAGCACTATAGCAAGGAGCAGAAGAGCAACCATACGCATCTGCCATTGCACTTTTACCACAACTCTTAGGTTAGCGTAACACTGTCCAATGAATTTCTCTAAGAAATACACACCTACCCACTGTTTATTGTTGAATACATCATATAAATCTGACAAGGAACAAGAAAGAAAATATGGATATCAATTGGATACAAGTTGGAAATTTTCTCCTCATATAAAGAAATTATATTTCAACCTGTTTCTTTTACAAGTCTCCTGAATGTATGGCACCATTTAATGTTTAAGAATTCTTTAGTATAGCTGCCAAGATTTGAGTATGTTTATTAACATCTTTACCTGAGGGTAATTCCAAAGGAATATAAGAATTTCTTATGGGAGAGCAAGCAACATTCATGCTGTTAAGTCTCCAGAACAGGTGTGAATCTGCTGGGTTGTCACCAGTCTGACTGTTGTCCTGGGCCTCCCTGAATTTTATGCAGCACTATTTGCCAGGTCTTTTCCATCCACCAGCAGTCATGAGGTTACCATCTTTCTGACACCTCGCCACCCAAGCACCCTTGTCACAATGCCAACAACTTCTAACTTCTGTGAGCTAAGCAATAGCAGACACTGCAGCAGAAGAGAGTAAAGATGGAGAAAATAATATCATATTGCAAGGGTGCTAGAAATAATAGGTTTTTCAGCAAAGGAGAAAGCTAAGGGAAGGAAGAAAGCAGATATCCGCACAGTAGGAATTTGGTGGAAAGCAGAAGACTGACAGAAACTCCTAGGAATGAGCTGAGGGCTGGCAGAGAGCAGCAAAGGCAACCAGGAAAAGAACAGCAGTGGGCAGCTTTAGGAGTGTGCTGTGAGGTAGACAGAGGCAGGAGGGTCCTGCAGTGGTCCCAGACTTCACATCTCCCAGTAGCGCTGGAGCACACATGGAGAAAAGCTTCCTGTTTTCTCTCCTTCAGGACACATCTCACTGACACGCACAGAAACCATGCTGTAAATCAAAGCAACGAGTGCAATGGAGACAGTTCAGAACTGCACTACTGCTCCAAACCAACGTGCTGGTGTGCACAGCTGGCCACAGGGTCACACACCACTGTGGCCAGGAGGGTGAGACCAGCTCTCTGAGGAAGCATGTGCTTTGGGAGATGACCAAGTAGGAGCCTGTCCACATGAACAGTTTTGCTGGTTCTTCCTGGGGAGAGGTCCTAGAACAGCAAGCAGCCCAAGACAGAAAATGATCTTCCCATACATACAACCCAAAATCCAAAAAACTTCTAAAGGCAAAAATTTTAAAGTAGAAAAATAAACATTTTGCACATTACTAATTTTCACTGTGTTTCTAATCCATTCCCTAGACCTACTAAAAACCAGAGAAATACCCAGTTGATTTTCTATGCATTTCTCCCAGCATCGCAGCTGGCCAGCAGACATGGAAGCAAAGCAGTAGGATCCTCTTTTCCTTCCTTCTCTCACCTCTCAAACCAGAAACCATCTCAGACAGGAAAAGCATTGAATGAACTCCATCAGACTTTACACTAGAGGGAGTTTTTCTCAGAAAGACATGACACTTTGGCATTCTCTTTTTCAATACATTATTTTCAATACATCTACAGGGAAAGACTCAGCTGAAACAGTTAACATTTAAATCTGCCAGTTTTGCCAGTCAAAGCATTGCAGCAGATCAGTGGGGTGGGAGGGAGTATAAGGAGAGGGTACCTGGCAAGTTCTTCCCAGAGATGTGCTCTGACTGACAAGACAAGGCTCAACAGTGACAATTTTACGGAGAAGCCTCCTGGTATGAACCCTGTCCATCCTGCAGCCTCACCAAATTCCTGTGTTGAGCACAAGAGCAACTTTACAGACTACATTTTATACTGACTCAAGAGATCAATCATAGTTAAGCTGTTAATGAGTACTTTAATGAGGAAAGCTGAAATAAACCTTTCCTAAGGCTTGTGGCCATCCATTTCAGAAGGCTGAAATACGGATAACTGTGTTCCTCACTGCTAATACAAGTGCTGATCTGGTCTTCAAGTGAATTGTTTTTAAATATTATTTAAACTGAAAGTATTACAAGATATTAACAACAGTCATGATCTATTACATTTATTTTCTAAACTCCAGTAAACTGTCACAAAACTATAAAATCAGAAATCCTTACCTGTGAAAGCATTTGTGGCCTGAAAACCAGCTTCCTGCATACTGCTCTCCCAGCGAAGCTTGAGATTCCCGTCTCAACCTGTCCTTACTGGAGACAACTGCTGAGCTTGCTGCTGTCAAGTCACTTCCATCTTAGCTCATCAGAGTCCATTTCTCTTTCCATTTCCATATTTGGCACCATCCAGTTACCACCCGATCCCAGGTCTTTCGATCTGTAGGCAGAAGGGATCTGCACTGAACCTAAGTAGGAAGTGTTGGACAGTTCCATCAACCAGCCAGCCAGAGGATTTGTGCCATGATGAATGTGAAAATGAAGCAAATCGCCTGTCAAGACTTTCTTTCTCTTTTACAATTAAGTTCTAATCCTGTGTTCATCCAGCAACATTTTTTCAGGTCTCAGCCAATGGTGATGTTCAATTGTCTCTCCTCTCTTGTGTTCCTCTCCCCGCAGGCACACTCACTGAGAAATTAAAAAAGAAGAGATTATGTTTCCTGATGACCTGTAGCAACACTAAAATTAACAGACTCCAGGGAACAAAACCCCAAAATACATTATCAGGGATTGATTGTACACATTAAAGGAGATCTTCAGAAGGCAAATCTTGCGATTTTGCTGAGATGCAAAGTGTGACCACACTGCTCTTTGAAGTGCAAAGAGGAACAGTGCTGAGGGTGTCATATGCATCTCTGAGAACATGATATGATTTACATTTCAAAAGCCATATTTAGCAGAGATGGGGGCAGCAATACAATAACAAAATTGCAGTTAAAAGGGAAAAGGAAAAATACTCAAGGCTCTCAAGTCTAGTCTATTCAAAACCACAGTGAAATTATTAGCATTTCATATAGCTGCTTCCCTCCTTTTCTGGAGCAGGAAAAGAGAACACTGTGTGCCAACACTGTATATGCCATTCTTACAGTCTTCTGCAGTTAAATACCTTTGTATGTCTTGCTGTCGATTATCAAACTTTGTATGTCTTGCTGTTGATTATCTATTTAAAATCTCAGTTGTAACACAGATGCCCTCAGATATCTGGTAAGGTTAAAAACACCCACAGGCTACACAACAGAAAGGTGGTTACATTTTTCTTGATACAGCTACTTCTGCATAGCATGAATACCTGCAGCTCACTGAGACCTACAGTTGTTCCACGGCAAGTTTTTAAAAACAAGGATATAATTACTTTGCTGGGCTGAAGGCAAACAGCATACAGGTACATGTTGAGGGAGAAGGTTCTTTTAGGAAACAAAGAAGAAAGAAAAGAGGACTTGGAGGAGAACCCACTAACTCCCCAGCCACCCTGTTCCCTTCATCTCATGATGCTTGGCTTGCTATCTCCCAGCTCAGTGGCATGGGCAGGCTGAAACTACATCTGTGCTGATCTTATGACCTACTAATGGATTTAGATAATAAATCCAGCCAGGATTTGCAGTACTGGATTGGACTCAAGGTCCACCAGCTGGAGCAGCCCACATCAGAGTCTGCCAGTGTCACTGCCAGTCTCAGCATCTGCTGCTTTGGAGAACAGTGTAAGACCCAGCTCAGCAGGCAAGTGTGAATAACCCACCACTCACCCCCCAGCCTCACCTCACCCTGATCTGCAAAATCTAGAGACTAGCTTATACCTGAAGCTAACTAAGTCTAAATATCCCAGATGGTCCAAAACTGCAGAGAGGACTCACATGCTCGTTGGGGTACAACCAGCCAGCCCTCAAGGGCTGCATTAGGGACCTGCCTTGGGAGACAAAAAGGATCTCACGTGTGTTACTGAAGCCAAGGGAGCCTAACATCTGATGAATGTCATTTCTCTCAGACGACAGCCAATGAAAGCTAGTTGCTATCAAAGATGAATCTTAATGATGTTGCTGGTGGTTTTTTCCCAATTTTGTTATGGCAGTATTACTGAAGAACATACGTTTCTGTCTCAAAACAGAGAACAGGAATGACTGATTAGTTACTTGTATTCAAATCTAGTAATTTGCATTCAAATCAAATAAGGTTACAGAAAAGATTTAAAATGTTTTCCCCATTTCTTCTCCAAACACCTCAATCTAATAGAGAAGAAAATGAAAATTAAGGACAAAGGAAAAAAAAAAGCCTTTAAGTGTAGTACCTTCTGTTGGAAAACACTGAATAAAAATTTTTAGAATAGTGTTTAAAATGCCATTATTCTCAATGTTATGTAGGTCTTTGAGATGCATTTTCAACCCTCTGAAGTGCTCTATACAACTAATAACCATTTCATATGAGGTCATTTTATTCTGAAATACATACAACTGAGCAAGTATAACATACATACACAGCAGCACATATTTCTTTTGGGTCTTAACATTGTGTTAACTATTCTATAATGACTACAGATGGACACTGCACTCATTTCCCAAGCTTTTTCTCTAGAGGCGAGTTTCTTCTATATTTATGCAGGTCCATATTTGCATTCATTTTTTCAGTCTTATAACTTTTGATTTGGGTTTATAAATCCACAATTTTGATGCCTTGTATTTTCAACATTTTCATTTCCCCATCTTAGTGTAAGATATGCACTAATACCTTAGGACCCAGGAAAATTCTCTTTACCGTAACGCCTATGTATTAGACACAACACACTTCTGAGTCTTAGAAGAATAAAATATTTTTACTTTACTGCAAAATTTATTATTAAAACAATAATTATTTGCCACATCTTCACCAGTTCTGCTGAACTACTTAAGAACACAATAGTGCTGAGGAAAACTCTATGACACAGGCACTTTCAGTAACCACTGCTTCTTCAGACAGAAAGATGCAATTTTAACAATATTACAGGACACTGAAACACTTACAGAGTTCATTTAGACCTGAACATTTAAAAGACAGTGCACTGCATCAGGTTTAAGTCCTACCTTAAAGACTCAAGTGAAAGTAGATACTGATATCTCTTGATTGCCCTAAGTGAGCATTTTCTATCACTGCAGAAGCACTCTTCTCCTGTGGCAGGTAATGAACTCAGAGGTTGGCAGGCTCTAAGGAACTGGGACAGGCTGTTGGGGAAAGCCTGTGCAGGGCTCAGCACTTGCTGGGCCTTGTCACAACTCAAAACCAAGTTCGGTACTTATAAAACACTTCACACTTACAGCTACCTAGGCTATTTAATGATAATTTTCATTAGGCAGACTTAATCCGTCCCATTTTCACCATTTCAGGTTTCTCAGGTTACGAATGCGTCCAGGTGAAGACAACAAAGCAGCCCACCCAATGCCACAGCAAATCCTGAAGGCAGCAAATTCCACTTAAAACTGCATGTAGAGCTATGACCTTTCTATTGTACTTTACCTCATCCAGAAATTTCCCATTAAAGCTGTTTATGTTTAAAGGGAGGAGGTTTGTGTTTGTTTCCTAACAGACTGGCGTGTTTGTAAGCACTGAATGGGTCAGGACCTCTGCTGACACATTTCACTGTGGCTTAGCCAGCTCCAGTGAAACTATGTGTTTATCCTTTTGTACCAGCAAAAACGCTAAACCAACCTGCCTAAAGGACCGAAAAGTGAAAATACCCATCTGAAAAAGAGAGCAGAAAATAAACAATACTGATAGAACCATAATAAGGTGTGATCTTTGATGTAACTTATATTTTTCACAACCTGCAGAGAGAATCCAGTGAGAACACGTTCCATTATACTGATTAGACGGCAAGACAAAATGTGGACTAGAAAGACTAGAGATTTTCTCTTTGCTCCATCTGTTGCCTCCTTTCCAATTGCAACACGAACTCTGTTTCCACTTCTGCTTTTATTCATCCACTGCATTGTGATATGAGTCTCAGAAGCAAACCAAAGCAAGCCATTGTGTTGTATAAACATGCAGTTGTTCTATAAAGATTTTCAATTAATATGCACCTATACGATAGAATACCTAGAGAAAAATCAAATTCACCTGTTTTCATCCTCTCCACTTTTCTCAGATTTGGTCCTGGAAAAGGCACCAGCATCTAAACCTCACATACACTGCAAACAGAAAGTATTCTGACTATTTAACACCTTATGTGACTTACACATTCTCACGGTATATTTAGTTAGTAAACCCGTATATTTCTCTTTACTAAACACTTGAAGATGCAGTATTAAAGGATCACTGTAAACAAAGAAAAGTAAGCAAAAAGTATAATTAAATCCTGCATTAATATTTACATTTTATGAAGTATTGTGCAATCATCAGCCAGGACCAAGCCTGGAGGAACTTGCACTGAAAGAAGAAGTGAAATACTGCTTATTCCAATACTGGTATTTCTGTAATGTCTTTAAAAACTCAAAAGCACTGGCTTACATGCAAACATGACTGGGTTTTTTTGTTTGGAGGGGTTTTTCTTTTTGTTTGGAGGGGTTTTTTTCCATTTCCTTTCACTATATACAGTCTGTTTTTCTGGCCACATGCTTTAGGGTCTCACATAGACATTAAGAAATCACTGGGTGTGTTGCCAGAAGGATTATGGCCATGAGAAGCATTTCTTGTGATAGCCCCTGGCATCCTTTAGGATGCTAAAGGACAGCATTTCACTGAGGTGTATAACACATTTCCTAACAGGAATATCTGTAGAATAAGCCCACGCATTTACATTTTAGAGAAAGTTACTAAACAGCTTGTGAGCGGTGGTCTAATTTAATTTACTCAAGGGAGGACTCGCACTTGAATTTCTAGGTTTCAGGTGAAAGAAGTGTAAAAAGGGAGAGACCTTGAGCTACCCTGCCCTGCACTCCCTGTGGTCCCTGCAGAAAGCAGGCACCGACAGGGCAAACCCCAGTGGGAGCTTGGATGCTGCTGGCACCGACTCACTCTGTGGATTAAAGGAGGACAGAAGCAAGGCGGGCTGAGCTGGCAGCAGGACTCCAGCTCAACAGGAGATTTAAGCATGTCTCCAAATCCAAGGAAAAAAGTGATCTGACCGAAGCCCAGACAAGTACTGAACTATTCACATGCTTAAACACTAGGCTGAAGTAATGCCTATACTTCCTCTATGTTAAGACAGCATGGACTTGGATATATCTTTAAAAAGTTTCTGGCTGGAGAAACACTTAAAATATTTTGGTTTTATAAAACTAGGTTTTTAAAAAATATATTTTAAAGTTTGCTAAAGCAATTTAAAATGAAGCATTTGTGCACTCATATAGCTCACCTCTTCAACTCCTTTTGGATTTACCAAGTTTTCCAGGCTTTGGTTTTGCTTCTCATAGAGATTTTAAACAAGATATGTAATAATATCTTATTACATTATACCTAATCTTTTATAGTGGTAAGGCCTGCATTTTACTGTGTGATCCTCATTTATTTTATTTACTTCTACAGTTTGTCGTTCTTCCAAGATAGTATTGCACCAGTGCTAAGTGAATCCCAGTTCCTAGGAAATCCATAACTCAAAGACCACTTAAAAAACTCAAGGTGACTTTCACAGGAGACCATACACAAATCAAACAGAAAACCGGATGTTCAGAATACATCTATCTAATTGCATCTTTCTCTCTCACACACACACACACATAGAATCATATAATTTGTTTTCACTTTCTATCTTCAGTATTTGTATAGGTCAGTTGTGGCTTTTCAAACAGCTGCCACATTTCACTTTTTTGGTGCATTTCAGTGACAAACAAAATGACTTTGTATGTTAAGTTATATGTATTTATATTCTGACAGATATTTTCAGTTACTCTTAAGCTTGTTTAGGAATAGTGTCCAAGCTTCTTCTTGGACAACCAAAGCAAGGTGTGGTCTTTCTGCATTAGCTGAAGCAGGAAACAGGTCTTGAGAAGAGGGCATAGGGCCAAACCCATGTAGTGTTTTTCTGGCCTGTTAAGAATATGTTCTATAAAGCAAAATATATTCCCAATGTCAGCACACACTGCAAAAGACACTAAAGGCAAGGTCCAGTTTAAAAGAAAGAGGATGAATGTTTCAGTACAGACACTTCTTCTCCTCCTTCTCCTCCTGTTTATTTCTTTTTAGAGTGAAGCAACAAACTGAACCTATGAAAAAAATTGGTCTGTTTAGTACCTTCATGACAAAGTAAATAGTCTCTGGTAATCAGATAGCAAGGACTATTTCATGTGAAAAAGTCCTATAAATAACTGATAACACAAAGGAGCATGCCACGTTTCCTTCCATTAATCTTGTTAAGTGAAATAATTAATTTGGGTCCTCTATTTTCTATCTCTATGAGCAAACTAAAGAGCTATACATTTTACCATAGCTATGTTGACAGAATGCAGAAAAACCCCAGTGGAAAACTTAGTACTAAGATCTTCCTGACAAGCTACTGGATTTGGATGAGATAATTATTGGGAGAAATTTTACAAGCTGCGTTTCGCAGTGCAAATAAGAAGATTGCATTGTTTATTTTTGTACCTTAATAGAACTATAATTACCAGAAGCTGTCAAGAGAAATCATTAATCATGCTGCTCTATGAACCTGGCCAGTCAAAGAAAAACCTGAACTCTGAATTTTGTTTACCAAAGTAACTAAAAGGTAATAAGAGCAGAATCCAGACTCAGTACTTTTCCAGAGGAACAAAGCGTCAATATTTGAATTTGCAGAAGGGTGGTAAAAGCAAAAATTACACTGAGCAGACTGAAAAGGAGATGACACGTTTTTGACTGTTGTTTCTGTGACTTGTTTGAGAAATGAGCAGTTGCCAGAAACCATGGGGATTCTGCATATCTCAAGACTTAGAGTACCCAACATCTAGCTACACTCCAAAGGTTATTTAGCAACCCTGAACACTACTGGAAAAAATGTGGTTGTGAGTCACAGCTGCAGAACCTGACCACTCTGACAAGCTGCAGTAGGATAGGGAACCTACTCATCTTACTCTGCTGTGACACGGAGGATGTGTAAGCAAGGAGGGAGCACCTCGGGAGAACACAACGTGGCCACTGCTGATCTGCTGTTAGACCATTATCACCATGGAGCCAAGCATAAGATGAGAGACACATTTCTTCTCCAATCCCACAGAAACCCACTGCTGCTTCAACAAAATATTTCTGCTGGCTCCCCTTCACCTCATCCTGAAAACTCACTACATAGACACAAGCACTGTACGTTGCTCACAAGCTCTCCATTTCCCAAGTGTGCATCACACAATTCGTAGCCTTCCATCAGCCAACCCAAGCTGCCCAAGCTCTTTATTTAGGTCTTTAGGGGTAACAGGAGCACACTGACACACCTTGCATAAGAAAAGCAAATGGGCTCTTCTGCACCAAGTTATAATTACATCAAACATCACCATCATCCATAGGAGAACCAGTGGCAGCCTTCCACTATCCACTGACAGCATCTTATGGGTGTGGACATCATGCCCCCAAAGCAAGGGTGCACAGATAATACCAACCTCTGCCACTGCATTGGTTAGAGCAGCCAAAACTTCTATTATACACAACAAAGATACAGACACACGTACACAGACACATCATAAAGAGCAGATTGTGTGGATCTAGCCAAGCCACACTTTGTTTCTCAAGGCAGAAACATCTGCACTCTGACTGTTCTAGAAAGAAAATGCAGCAGAGAGTATCTCTCACGTGAAAATCTCAAGCCGCTTATGGACACAGAATGGTGCAGAACTCCCACAGTACTGTGGGCCATGGAAGTAAACGTATATGGGAATCTGACAATTCAGAGATTAATAGAAGGAGTTATCCAACATTATTCCAATTTCTGTCAAAACACTTGGTACGAATGAAAAAGCACAACACGATGCTCGTTTTGACAAATACAAAATGCAGAAGAGAACATTGCTAACTGCAATGAAAAATGAACTGATGCTGAAGAGACACTCAAGGGGCATGGAAGCTGTTCAAGAACAAAACTACTATCTTGGAGAATGAAACTACTTGCACAGCACTTGGGGTTGCTACATACACCTCAGGGAAGTGAGCGTGCTCAGCCACTCTCAAGAAGGATAAAGCATCCTATGCACTTGGCCTATGACCAAAGAAAATCCTTTTCTGCTAAAGAGTAAAACATGAATTATACAAATGGATTAGCATAAACTGCCACCATATTATTTGAAAAAGCACTGATAAGAACTTCCTAACTTTCTGGAAGGCTGTATCAGTCACTGCAATTAAAGTCCATCTGCTGTGAGCAGCAGCTGTTCAGGAGGGCAAGGAAGATTAAAGTCCACTAGGTATTTTGTACATATTACTACACAAAGCTAGTTCTAGCTTCCTGTGAATCACGCCACACCACAAAAGTTCATGTGGTTTATTGACAGTGTCTCAGGAGTAAACATCATCTGCATGCTGCATGAAGAAACGCAAATGAACATTATCCAGGCAAGCAAAACCCAATTTGAAGAAAACGTTGACAGGACTGAGCTCATCAGCTGCAGGGTGTTCCCAGCACTACTGAGAGCTGCACAGAAGACATCGGCATTCTGCAAGATAACTGCAGTTTGTGCAACTCAGTGTATGCCTCTCCTAACCTACAGAAGGTGTGTAACTATTTCAGACTGCACAAATCTATCTTATTTCCACTACCACAGAAAACTTCAAAAGATGTGCAACTGTTTCCAGAAGGGATCCCTGTTATAACAAATACCTAACACTTCTCCTAGAAGAACTGCAACAGATTTTAGACAACTGAAAAATCCCAAGGTTTGCTGATCCATACTCCACCCGTTTTGATTTTCACACTAAACTACAACAACCTACGTGAAGCCATAACAGTTTTAAATTCCTGTTTGCCTCTGTTAAGACCAGGTCTCCATTTTGACCAGCATCTAAAAAATCCAATAAATGGAAATTGCATCTCCATCATTATATTATGACTGAACACCGAACTCAATGGAACAATCCAGAGACCCAAAGAGTTGCTTCAACATGGTCTCTATATGCTCTGCTTTCCAGAGCATCTACTTGAATGTTATCCTCTGAATGACAATAACTAGATTAATATGTATCAGAAGCCCTATTCAAGCAATCCTATGTCCGTGGTGGTTTTGCCCTTGCCAGGCCAAGAAAAATGAACTCTGCTTTATTACTAAATAATCTAGACAACACTGAAGACAGTGCTCCTTCTGCATTTAAACTTGTGTACTTCTAAGCCCATACTTGCCACACCAAGTCTTAGTTATAACTAACAACACAATTTTACTCCAATTTTTAACACAAAAATGAAAAAAGGAACAAAATAACTCTTTAGAATTTCTGGTATTTTTCTTGGACTTGGTACATTGGATTACATATTTCTGGGCATGTTATCTGAACTCTCCAGGCTTCCCATCCTGTCAGTAAAGTGCATATAACTTCTACCCTTAAAGAGCTATAAAATGCTTAGGGAAGAGAGGTATGGCTGGTAAAAAAGACAGAAAATGCTAAAGTGGAGTTTTGATTAATTCGATTTTGTTCTCAAGAGACTATATCATTAAGCAAATCCAAACCAACTCCATTAGCACCATAAAATCATGCCAAAGAAACTCTCTTAACTAAGAGGTCGATAATTTTTTATTTCCAGGTAATACCAGCAATACATGCTCTACTTTAAGCCTGGCCTTCTTCAAAAAATCTGTTGCAAAACCACTCACAAAACACAAGAATTCACAGGGAGAACACAGCTGGAAAGCAGTATCCTGAGGTGATCAGCTAAAGCTCATGTCCCAGAGAACTACATAGTTCATTCTCTCAAATCCCTCATTACTCAACATACAAGAAGCTAAGAGGCTATTTTTTCTTGTGCTTTAAGGACAGCTTTTTACATAAACAAACTGCATTAAGGCATGGGAAGTACTCCTGTTACCAGTTAAATCTGTGAAATTCCCTAAGCTGAGAAGTTCTTGCCTAGCACAAATGTAAGAGAATTTCAACTCGCTTCAGCTGAATTTTGCGAAGCATTTCTAATCCCAATTAGGAAAACCAAACAACGTATTAAGGATACCATGTTTGAATTTGTGTAATCTAGTGTCCTACCTATTTTTCTACCAATGTTTTCTAATATCAGACATCTTCTAATATACCCTTGTTGTATTTTAAAACCATTCTTGTTATGCTCATATACAGTGTCTGGATGCAACTGAAGCATGGAACTGCACATAACTGAAGAAAGTCTGTTAGCAACACAACACTGACAGCACCTTCTTTAATACTGGGAGGGTTTTACTAAACCACTCAAAAATTGGTATTTTTACCAAAGAAAATTGGGCTGGTTTGTTTTCCTCAAGCAAACATCCCATTCAGCTGTTCTCTTCTCATACTATCCAGGCATTTAGGGAAATCTGACCTCTCTGGCTTTGTTTTTGTGTTTCACAATATCCTTTTAACTACAAACCCATAACATTTACTTTCAAATATCCGTAAGATTACTGTGTGGTATTTCAAGCCTAGATGTCAGTCTTCTCCCCCCACTGTAACCCTCTGCAATAAAGACAGACTCCTATAGGAAGGGACTCCACAGTTGCAATTTGTAAATAATTATGAACTGCAATTAAAGCTTCACCGCCACAAACGGAAACACTGCAATCTCATATTAGAAGAAAATAATGATCTTTGCAGATGAACAATCATTATCTCCTTGTTCAGCAACAGAGTTGCAGCTTTGTATTTCCCAGCTGTTAACCTATCATCAGTTTTATCATAAAAACAAAGAATATTTTTGGCCTTTTTTTTCCCCTTTTAAAGCAAGTAGAAAATGTAATGAGAGTCTGACTTTGTGCCTTTGATAATTAAGCTTCCGATATCATGGAATGTTTCCTAACAGGAGCATCTGCTTGCTGCATTGCAGCCCTACAGCTAAGAAAGCGTTGGACTTATTAATAAAATAGCAAACATCTGGGCGTGAAAGATTCACAGAAATGGAGAAACATTTTTCCTTTCAAAATATTCAAGAGACAGCAAAGCTCATCCAAATAAAATGTAGTTTTTCTGTTGAGGAAGCAGCTGGAACCAGTGATGCTGATGATTCTTACTGCACTATATCCTGCTGAAAGACACAAACCTATTTAGAGGAAACAGAGGGGAAAGCAGGAAAATCCCACCTGTAATAATCTACCACATAGTTAAAAGCTCCTGATAGTGCAACCCATTCCCATGCCCAAGGAACAGGCAGATGGGTGTACATAAGTTCTTTCTGCTAACGGCGCTGGCAGAAAAGGGCTTCATATCAACACTTCAAATACTGAAAAGAGAAAACAGGACAAAAATAAAACAAGAAACACTAAGATCCCAGAAGAGTTAAATAGCTAGAATTTTGGATCAACAATTTGAGCATCTTATATAACACAGTTCATCATATGGTACCCAGTCACTCATGCATCAAGAGAAGAAACTGGGTTAACTACAAAATTTCTCAGAAACAAATTGAAACCTTGATTTTAAAACACTTCTAAATGTGCCAAATACTTCAGTACACTGTTCAAAGTTAATTACCATCAAACTAAGTATCTGTGCTTCGTGCTCTTTTTAAATGCAAAATCCGTGGGGCTGTATTCTGATCCCGCAAATGGTGCTCTCTTTCTGTAAGGCTATGCAGTATTTCTTCATACCCCTGACCCAAGGGAACATGAAGGTGTCAGAAAACCTTTCGGAAGGAGGACGGTCATCCCGGAGCCCACAGGCAAACAGGAATTTTCGCTTGGCAATGAGTAAGAGACTTGACTGCATGATCCCACCTCCAGCTCAAAGGGGTATACAGCCCATGCCCCAGGGACCACTGCCTGCCCTCCTGTCTCCTGAGACTGCAGGCAAACAGTCACTGAGGGGACGACACCAGAGGGACTGCACCAGGTCTGTTTCACAATGACATATGAAAGAATTACTTTTCAGAATTACGTTTTTTAGAAGGAGAAAGTTGCTATCCAGTACATGCATAAGCTAGTAAGACTAATACTAATTTACCTAGATATTTTTCTGACTCTTCTTACCTCTTCTAGCTTAACACTCATTGTCTTGGGTTTGTTGGTGCTCTTCATTTTTAAAATAACATACAGGAAAAAACAACCAAAATGATGTAAAAAATCTGTTCCCTTCCATGATGACAGAACTAAAAACCAAACGTACCAACCCTGGCATGTTAATTCAGTACACATTATGGGACATTTTCAACCACATATATATTCACAATTTTATAAGTCAAAGGTTTTGCTCCTGTTACATCATGTTATACACCAAAATATGTCAATATAAACCCCATTTTCTATCTGTTGAGACTTCATGACATGATTGAAACTCTACATTTATTTTAGAGTTCAAAAAAGGCTCTGGGCTTTTTTATTAAAATCATACAGAGCTCACAAGGAAAAAAATTATCAAATATGCATTTGCAGAGATAACTACGTGGATTTTTAACAAATAACCAAACCAAATTTTCATTGTGGCCAGAAGCAAACATGCCAGTTCTGAGGGGTATTTTTTTAGTAACATTATCACTTCAGGAAACTATTAAAATAGCAAAAACTTAAAAGCAGCATTGGCAAAAACTGATTGTAGTTCAACTCCAGTTTCCAACTAAATGCCTTTTCTGCACACATATGCTTTGCCTTCCATGCTCAGCTACGTAATATAAACCACCAAACTGCACTTGTAACAAATCTGAACTGACAATGCCAAATTTTAATTGAAACACACGAGAAAAGCTGGGCAACGCACAAGCACAAGCATTTTATAGGAAGTTAATAGTGCTCACAGCTGGGATAAACCACCCCTACAAGTGAGAAAGGGATCCAGTTTCCTCATTTTATTTTAATCCTTCCTTCAAAAAACAGACAAAGCTGCTAAATTAAAAAGGCAAATAACTCTGCAAATATTTTCCTCATCTAAAACATCTTTCTGTTCAAAGACCATGAACAGTCTGACAAGTGGTGACTTCAGGGAAAATATAAGTTATTTTCTCCCTCTTAATGAATGAAAATACATTCTTTGCCCCAATTCAGAGGATCTTTTTTGCAGCCTCTTTATATTTCAGCAACACGCAACAACTTCCCATCATCAAAGTGTCTTTGAAAATTGTCTGTGTATTTGTGTACACACTTGTGTGTAAATATCTTTGTACAAAGCCCTGGATGCAAACCATGCCTGCAATAAATGCTCTTTTAGAGTACTTCACGGCATCAATGCAGACATTTTTCTGCTTAAAGAGAAAACTAATTTACACTAAAAGAAAAATATCACCTCACAACAATATGATGCAGTTCTCTCCAGGTGGTTTTGCTAAGATTAGTAAATCCATTTTATTATGAAAGTGAATAGAACAGAGGGAAAGAAGACCTGCAAAAATATCAGGAAATGAACACACAGCATTCAAATTAAATCTGTTAGCAATACCTCAAATCTAACTTTTAAAATTCAGACTCTTCTCTGTTATTCCAGCTAGCTGGATGAAAGTTCCCTATTTCACTGCTGTACCTGCTCTTTAGAAAAGCATGCACACAGAAGTTAAGGCTGGGTGGACAGGGGAGGGGACAGCACAAGGTGGCTGTCAGCCACAGCACTGTCAAAAAATATTCGCTTATACTTGGTTTTGGGAAGGCAAAAAGATCATCTGAGATGGATCCTCTACTCATTGTCTCTATATCCAACGGGTTCTTGGCACCTTGGACAAGCATGTCAGTAAAACATCACTGCTTGTAATAGTCATGCGATCCACAGAGAACTACATTAAGACTATGAATGTCACTAAAAAGTCATGGCCCTCAACTATTTCCAAGTGTATTATGTAAATAAATGCATTTATTTCTGCAACCAGTTGAATCAGAGCAACAGTAAACTTTCAGTTTTGTTTCCCTACTGAAGATTTTAACTTCAAAAGTTACTTACAATCCACAAAGTACACTGTAACAGAGCTGGAAAAAAAAAAGAAAAAAAAAAGAAAAAAAAAAGAAAAAAAACAAAGCACAACTCTGTAATGACAGTGAAACTGTAAAATGTAACTGCTGCACCTATTCCCCTTGGGAATGCTGAAAATGTTGGGCAAGTGCCCTCTGCTCACATCATTAAAATAAACAAAGCCATTGTCATGAAATCATTCACTGTGCTGAAACTTTATAAGCTCTTCTATTATCTTTTATAGCTTAATTTGAGCACTGAGAATCTCTAGAGTGCTTTGCAGCACATTAATAAGAGACAATTTGCTTTATAAAGTTTATCATTATTACTGTACTGCCTGTGTCAGCTCATTGCACTCAAGTTTGGGTTTTTATTTTAAAAAATTTTCATTAGACCAAAACTGGACTTTTTTAGTGAATGATAAAGGTGGCGGAAGTTCTTGAGGTCCCTTTCACAGGACTGCTGCTATTTCATTTTCCATAGTGCTTTAAGAGGCCATTACTAATAAAACTGCTGAAACAATCTTCTCTGAAGTCATGAGGTAGCATAAGCTTGACTGTGCTACTACTTCCCTCAATAAAATCAGGGCCCTCTGAAGTCTGAAGAGTGCTACTAGAAATTAAGAAAACAATACTGGAAGTGGCAGCTGGTAAACAAGGGAACTTTCCAACTTTTAAAGGAACTCCAGTGTTTCATGCAGTACTCTAGCTACTTAAATACTTTATCGCTTACATCAATCTTTCTCCTGCAACTATCCTGAACCTGATCTGGATTCAGCCATTTGAGGGGTTTGAAGACAGACATGGAAGAATACACATGGGCAGCAGAGGCTAGACTGACAGCAGAAGCTTTCATCAGCACCATAACAATGCTTTAGGGTGCAATCCTTTCCCTCTTTTCTAACAGAATCTCTGTGCCAGTGAATATGCTAACACAGCTGCAACAGTACAAAGGTTCATAAATGGGATGGCTTTTTTAGCTCCTGAGGCACTACCTTGCCTGAAATCAACTTCCATGTCAACTTCCTTGAGGCTGGTGGAGCTAGCTGTATGAGCAAGCCCTTCCTGGCCCCCAACACCCAGACGGTAAAAACACAGGTGAGATCCAGTCCCTGACCCAACTCTACCCACTCCCACCAGGAAGGATCCATGTGATGGGGACCTGATGTTTCTGGAGTCCAGCCCAAAGACATCCACCTAGACGTGGAGCACAACCTGCAACACAGTGCAAGGCACTTGGTCAATCCTCACATGATGATTACGGCATTTCAAACCAAGCCTGCACTCTTTTGCCTGCATCTTCTCAATGTATGATGCTGCGTGTTGCTGGTGTATTCACGTGGGATGTCCAACTGTCAGATCTGTGCCTAAATATGTAAACAAACTATTTCAAGCAAATCAAGAACACAAAGTGTTTTTGAACTCATACTGACTGGCAACACTCCTCCATGTTGTTTTTCTTAATGTACATTAATTGTGCTGTATCCCAACACATTAACCATGCTGGGTTTCTCCCAAAAAGGGTACAAGAAGGGATGGGGAGCACATGCAGGCTTGCTGCACCATCAAAGGCAAATAGCATTTTTTGTTTTTCTTAAGCAGTGAAAAGCATTATTTAAATTTCCACTTCTTCATGGAACTTCTTTGAACAGAATTTATTGACTCAATTAGCTCTAAAACCCAACACCCTAAGCAGATAAAATGATGCTTAACTATGTGGAATTAATATTCTTCATTCAGTTCCCATAATATCAACTAATTTTTAAGTATAAAAAGCCCTATACAACAAAACTATAAAATCTCACTCAAATAATCTTAGAGATATGTAAATGCAAAGAAATTTTTCCTCTTTTTCTACCCAGATCCTTGTATACTCAAGAGAACGCAGTTAACTGATTAAAATAAAAATTAAGAAATCACTCTTTTCTAAAATATGACTAAAAATAATACACACAAATTCAAGAAACAGAAAAAGCTAAAAAGGTGGCCTTTCTAGTTTGAGTCTGATAAGGCTTGCAAAATTTCTCCATTGGCTCTGATACCCTCAAACAATAGAGTCACAACAGTACCATGTTGATAAAAGCGTGACAAAACATTTCCTTTTCTGATCAAATTCTTGAAGACACAGTATAGAGAACATTATTAAGATTTTCAAATCAAGTTCCTAAAAATGATCATGTCATACCCAGTCTACTTGGGAATATGCACTAAGCTAATCAAGCTGACAGGTGTTGCAGCAGAGTTCAAGACAACACAAGTCCTGCTTTTATGGGAGTTCCGCAGTCCAGAAGCTCAGGTCTCTTCAGTACAGCATTTTTTTTACAGAATTTATGTATTTCTCACAGTCCAGGATAAAAATGCCTTCAGAAATGAAATATGCATGTCTGATACTGCCTTTCCTCCTTGTTCTCAACATACAACCTCAGTCTTGGTTACCTACTCTGTTCAGATCCTGCTCTGACAGGAGAACCATGTGCCCCCTCAGGCGCTTTTAACAGAGTTCTTTATTGCATCAGTTAGATGTGGGTGCACTTAGGTGAGACAAGGCATGCTTTAGTAGTATTTATTGGTAGCAATGGAAAGTTAAGGAAAAAACAAATAACTGCAACATTTCTAAACAAGCAAAGACCATAATCTTCTGAAGAAAAGTTTTCCAGAGTACTTCCTCTTCACAAATGCAAAATATGTGTTATATTAATCCCTTTATTGTAAACTGTGGAGCCATTCTGACTAAAATAAAACACACCAGAATGTAGGCAGCCAGCATGGAAAACTTCAGTCCAAAAGTTAAAGACATGTGAAGTGATATGCAGCTGAAAACAATCATACAATAGCAAATATTTAATAAAGAGAAGTAGTAAGATTACACACAGTTGTTTTACAGCTTGTGCATGTGTGTAGTTCACACACACATTCCCTTCTCATTTTTGGAAGCCTGAAGATTAGCAAAGCTTCCATGGAAAACTTCTACAAGAAATACTTCCCCTAACAGCTAAAGCTTTCATTACGATTACAGAAAAATGAACGCCAAGACCATTAGTGTAAATCCTTAGACAGTAAGCTAGGTAGTGACCAAGACATTATCCTCATAGGAACACACACAACCTACCCAAACATGCAGACAGAGTCCATGCGCTGTTTACAATTAAATCTGATGCATTTCCTTGTATGTGTAAAATATGTATGTGGAAGATTTGAAATCTCTGAGTTTAAAAGCCCGTTCCTGTCTATTTGGGACATTCAAGGAGATCTTCAAACCTCAGAGGAGCGGGCTTCCCTGGAGATGTTTCCCAGAAGAAATAACATACAAGGAACAACACTGATGTATTGTAACACTAATGTAAGCTATTACAAGACTATGCAAAAGAATTTTTAAAACTAATTTAATGTGGCAAGAGTGTGGTTCTTTGCTCCCAATGGATGAGGATGTAAAACAATCTCAAGAGTATCCTCAAAGCACTTTCAGTAGCCATCATCAAGACCACTGTGGTTACCACCCACCTCACAGGCACTGCATCTTCCACTCTTACAGCACAGGAATAGGAAACAACGTATGCTTGACAGTTCCTGCCTGCTTATAGGGTGAAGGCAGACACAGATGTCATGATTTCGTGGTGTCGGCATGACAACAAAATTAGTGCAGAGTCCACTAACCAAAGACAACAAATTTCAAAATTTCAACATGTGAATTTATTCTAGTTAGAAAAGTGGGGGAAGCAGAATCCTCCACAGCTTGTCAAAAGAATGGGAAATACTCTTCTGTCTTCTTAAGCTGCCTTCTCACGAGGTAAGTCATAAGAGAGCTCTGCTACTGCAGGCAGAGCTTCACCCAAGGAGCAGGTGTGCCTGCCTTACTGACCAAAGCCAGTCACCCACAGTGACTCTGTGCCTTGTACTGCACTGCCCAATCCAGTCAGACTGGGAGAAGGGAGTGTGACTAGGACAGCAGCTAGAACAAAAGTATGTCTTAAACCTCTTATGATCTGCCAGAAACAGGAGATAGGAGGATGCTGAAATGGAAAAGTTGCCTTGCTAACCTTCTTTGCTCCTAACACAAGGCCAAAAATAAATTTTAGCACACAGAAAAAAAACTTATCACTCCCTTATTAGACATATTTTTAAGAAACTGATTGATTGGGCTTTTAGAGCTCATAGCTAAGCAATTGTTAGCAAATATGAGGAATAAAACCCAAAAAATCTCAAACAAATCATTTTAGCAACAAGGAAAGTCATAACCAAACATTCAATAGCAGAGTCTATTAAGCCCAGTTGCTAACTACCTAATACTACCACCTAAATTTGACTTGTGAATGATGCCCTTGTTGTTTTAAACCAGAGGTCTGATTAACAGCTTTCGGGTTAGTCTTTAAGCTCATGACATTAAGTCAAATGCAGTCAGCAGAGCAAGTTCCTTCATGTTAAGGAGGATGAAAATATTTTTCTTACAGAAGGTACGGCCTCTGGCTACCTCCAAATTATAGCAAAACTACAAATAACAACTCAAAATAAAACATACTAGCGAGTATGTTACTAAAGATCCAGTAGAGACCATCTGAAATTGCCTAGAGGAAAAATGCTTAACTAAAAATACTTGCTGAGGTGAAACAAGCCATCTTTGCTCCAAATGTAAAACCAGCTCCTGACAGCTCTCCAGGAGGAGTACAAGAGTTAAGAAATACAATTCTGCTTTGAAGGGCATGATCTCCCAGGGTTTGTGGAAAGACTGTTTTAGATAAATTATGGAAGAAATGAGTAGCAGAGATGAAGGTAAGGCAAGAATGGAGAGAAAGAACCAAATCAAAATGGTTTGTAACAGAAAACTGCTAAAACACTACCAAGGAAAATGCCTTTTATCAAAAACTACAGGACAATCCCCAGTAAAAGCTATTTCCCCAAGCAGCAGTGAACGGCAGAAACTATCATAACGAGCACTGCTTTCTAACCTTGCTAGCTGATCAAGCTGCTGCGCTTTCCCCTCTGCTGAGACAGACTCTGCTCTCTCCACATAGGCAGAAGAAATTAAGTTTGGCTCTTAAAAAAAAAGCCAACTCAAAAAACCTCTTATTAAAATATGAAAGAACCAAAACAGAAAGCTTCAGCCTCTTTTATTTCTCTTTATGGGCTGAGAAATGTTTTTCAACCTTTCATTGAGAAAACAGAGGGAAAATAAGCGACGACTTTCTCCCCCCACCCTCACAGCAGCTGTACACTCAGCAGAGGTGAAAGGGAGTCAGGGCCTTGTCCCATACCCAACTCCAGCACCCGCAGAGTGCAAAATGGTTTGCACCCCTCATTCCTCTCCATGGCCTCAGACAGGTCTCTCTGCAGGTTTGGTCCAGGTACCAGTGGGACCACTTTTGAAACAGCAGCTCCTTTCCCCTTTCCCAAGCATGAGTTACAACTATATTAGTAATTGAGTTCCAGCTGGACACAGCACTGCCCACTGCTCTATCCTCCTTAAGAGCGATAAGGATTAATGATTTTCAGGCTCAAAGCATATCTGTCTCAGGTAGCCATGACTGTGAAGCTGAAGGCCTGACAGGCAGGCTACTCCTCCCTGCCTCTCCAGGGCAAATTGGCAGCAGGGCTTGCTGCTTGTCCCAGGGAGTGTTTAAGTCCAGAGCTTAGGATCAAGCTGTAAGAGATTTCTTTCAGTGCTTCGGTCTTAGTGACAGGTTGGGTTACACTTCTGGATAACCCCTTTACACACAGTATGAGAGCTGATAGCTCTGCCTTCATCAGAACAAGAAAATAACACAGGCAGAACCTCCACCTTGGTTTTAAGTGTCTTTTTATGAGTCATCATGTAGCACAAACTAAAAGCAAAAATCTATGTTGCCAAGTCACTTTAAATACAAGAAAGGCTTTTGTTTTACAAAATGTGGTTACTTGAATGGGAATAATATGAAGAGCTCATCTGTTTAGGATTAACACTTTTAATACTTTGTGCAAAAAGACTGATTATATTCTGTCAAAGAAAATATAAATGGACATAGAAAGCTTGTCAGATTGGAAGGGTGTTTATTAGTGCATTATCAGTTGTTTTTCTGTACACAGTAGCATTAATTTAACTTAGCAATATTGTCTGAAGGGAGATGTGACTTAGTTTGAAGAAGAGTAAATACATCTTATTTCAATAAGAATATGAAGTTCATGAGACAGACACACTATGTACTTTTCAAATATTAATTAGGAGTTTGGTTTCTTTTTTAACCTTGCACTGGATTTCAAGTGTCCCATGTGTCAGTGAAATTCTGCACCCATCTCGTTCAACGTGAATTTCTCTAAAGAATTCACTCCGACCAGAATTTTATCTAGGAGAATCACATTCATTTCATAATTTTGTATGTAAAGTCCAGAGCACACCTTATACAATGAGGACAGAGCTTGAAGAAATCAGTATATGTTCCATTTTATATATTTTCCAAGCTTACAGACTTAAATACATTAATACTTAAGGTAGCCATTGTGTGTCTATTTACTTCAATTTTCAGCCAAGGGCCAGAACAAACTCCTAAGCTTTATTCTCTCATAATCAAACACTAACCTTTCTAAAATTGTTGGTATGTTTCATCTGAGCATAAAAAGGTTTGCACAACAGCATTTCTTCAAAATCGTATCACAAATTACTACTTCACATTCACTATGGAAACAGACTTTCAGTTCACTTGAGAAATTACTAAGTCATAAGGATTTAACTCCCCGTGCTATTCATTAAAAATAATTATTCCATGCATAAAGGCTTGGTGCTGAGCAAGTGAATGGTCAGGCTGGAGTATTCCCTTTAGCTGTAGAACAGACATCTCAGATGCACCAAAGATGCGTTTCCTCGTGCAGTCCCCTTTATTGCTCACTTGGAAAGACTGTCTCCAGAATAAGATGAGACTTCAGACACTCATTTAGTTCCCCACTCCTATATTGGCTTTTCCGATAGGAGCACTGATTACTGGTAGACAATAATGATTTTTGTAATGTGAACATCTGTGCAACAGAAAACAGACTGAGATCAAATTAGCAGCACATATCTCACTATTAAGCAGGTACCAAATAGTAAGATTTTTTTAACTGCCAATAAACCTGACTAAATTCTTATGGAAGATTCAGCCAACAGAAACACCAAAAGCTTTATAAATCTACAAGTGAGATGCTCTTCAATGTCATTTTTGAAATAAAAGAAAAACATTTTTTAATTAAGTAATCAAAATACTCTTAGGTAAAGCTCTAACTGAGGTCTGAACATATAGAACTTCAAATTATGTTAGTTATTGGTCTCACTGCAACAATAACTCAGCCATATTGCCCACAAGCAGCAATTAATTAAATTTAATAAGGAACGCTCTGAGTTGTTCCTGTTTTTAAAATCCCAGCCAGGACCCTAAACAATGCTGCCTTTCTTATTCCAGTTTTCAAATGTTTAAAAATCCAATTGAACAAAATCATCTTCAATGTTGGAGAAAATCCCAATGCATAAAAAAATCACTTAAGTGCTCTATTAAACAAACCAACAAAATCTACGTGGCAGAGGAAATGTCAGTTTTTAACAGGCTACTGAATGTCTCCTTCCCAGGAACAGAAACATAATTTATCTTTAACAACACACATAGAAGTTTTTCCCCATCACTAAACTCTGATTCAGGAATGCACTGAGGATTAAAAAACAAACATTAGAAAATATGAACTTGATGTGCTGAAAACTCTCTGTTCACTTCTACGCATGCAGAAGACTTTTACCCTACCTCCTTCCAGTGAGCAGGAGGGTGATCTTAAAAAGCCTGGAATTATTTTCCTGTTTAGAATCTGAATATCAAACCACATCACACATCAGAAAACCAAGAAAAAAGATTGAGCATCAAACAAGCCCGTAGTACCCATCTAATTTCCTGGAAACTACAGCACAAGTGATAAATGGGAAACCAGCAAAATTTTTCCAACTGTCTTTCACAAAATGTATTACCTGAAAAGAGAGTACAAAAAATAGTGCCAAATGTTCTCAGAAAAAGAGATCACAGACAGCCTTCAAGAGAGTAACATTACAAATTACTGGCTTCTGAGTAAGTTAACAAGTAATTGATCATGTAGAACCATAAAAGACTACTACCGAGACAGGGACCAGGCTATCCCACCTACATTTGGAAGAAAGGTTAATGCAATCAGCACGAAAAATCCATCAGACTGGAAAACCATTTGATTTTTCCAGTACACTACATGTTTACATTGTGATTACTTTAACTTGATGTTTTAAAAACTCTTACCTGCTTCCTCATTTGTACTTACTGTCAATGCCATCAACAATATGCAATGACAAAAAAGCTTAAACAGCTTTGCACAATTAGTACAAAAAGCACTATAGCTGCATAAATTACATTGATCTACTCCAGATTGGGAAAAAATCAAAAATAAACATGAAAAAATGGCAAACCATAACCACTTTTAAGAGTTGGGTACATGTGTGTTGACAGCTTTGTTGCCTTAAGGAAAGGGGGAAAAAAGCTTTCCAAGACAACTTTATGTGGGTAAAGTACAGAAGAGTTCTTTTACTTATAGGGTTTTGGGATACAGAATATAAAGGAGTATAAAAGAGTATATAAAGTAGAAAAAGTATAAAAGAGTACAACACGTGTTGATAAGTAACAGATAGAAAAGATCGGTGCTAGGATGAACTCATGGCCTCAGGAATACCATGAGAGCTCCTTTCCAAGCACCACCGCTTCAAAACATGCACAGTAAATTAATCCAAAAGGCATCCCTTTCGTTTCATTCCCGGCTGTTTCCAGCCAACCCCCTGAGCCACTCTGCCATGTCTTACAGAAGCAAACAAGGGACAACAACCTGCCCCTCTCAGGTGAAAAAACCCTTTCACCCACAGGCTGGGAACACTGACTCTTGCAACATCTGGGCCTAAGTCATCTCACCTCCCAACCCACTATAAACCAGGGAGAAACTCCCTTTTGCAGCTGCTTCCCTGCAGCTCAGCTACCCCAGCTGCTTCTGCTGGTGCCGACTTCCCATTACCGGGCTCGTCTTCCTTCAAGCAGGACTTGAGGTTCAGTCTGGTCCGGGACAATAAGGAAGGGGAAACATCTTCTCCCCCCAACTCAGGAGAGCAAGAGAGGGAAACCCTCCCTTTGGAAGCAGAGCTCTTCTGAGCTCTTCCCCCCATCCTTTCGGGGAGGGCAACACCAGGCAACACACCAGGCTAGGCAGCAGAGAGTATGTGTGTGTGTGTATGTGAGAGAAAAATGGCAATAAAGTGTAGGAGCTGGAGAAAGCAGAAAAGCCTTGTCTACATGGCAGCATACTAATTTTATAACTCTACTCTATTATCATATCTAAAGGTTGTATCCAATCTAAGATATGTCCATACCCAGAACTTCCCTTAGTTCCGCCTCATGGCACGCCTCTCCTAGAATTGATTTGGAGGTCTTAAGACCCCTTACTTCATCCTTTATCATCATCTTCATGCCACTTTCCCTTATTGGAGCTTCTCCAAG
>JAWWMP010000081.1:97219473-97268057 GCA_035047865.1 Dendrocincla tyrannina
TCCAAGGTTGCTGGGCTTTGCTTTCTTGTTTTGACTAACATGGTATCTAATTGTCTTAGCTCTGGTACATGTTTCCCTTGCACAGTGTTCCAGCTATTATCTGATCCTTAAGACAGCTAGCACAGGGTCTAGGGGTTACTGGCTACTCTATATGTGAGAAACTACCTAGAAGTATAAAAATCTACAAATTCATGAAAACCCTAAGGCATCACTATCTTTCCTGAGCAATTTTTTGTTTTGCTATAAGTTAGATCCAAATTCTGAGGTTTTTCAAGGCATATTCCCCCAGGAAATTCTACATCAGATTGAAAATTCTCTTTTTCAAATTCCAGGCACAGCCTTAGCACATTTTACTTGTTACTTGAGGAAAAAAAGTCTACAATGCTGGTTAGGACCTGTATTTACAAAATCTGCTTATGAAGGCAATCACTCCTATTAGAGACTACCGGAGAGTTCCCAGAAGCTTAGAGTGTAACACAGGAACTCCCTGAAATGAAAGGTCAACGAGCCCTGCATTCCCACCAGAAACCAAGGAGTGGGAGGGCTTTATAGCTGCAAGAATCTCTGGAAGGATGCCCTTGCAGACACATGGCAAACTCCTCCCAGCACTTTCAAGGGCCACCAAATAATGATACTTACCTTAAAGGAATTACGTGTTAAAGAGAGCGTCTCATACACAGTCACTTCCAACCAGAAGACAAGAAAGAGTAAAAAGCCGGCCAAGTGTTTTTCAGTCATTTTTCCCCTTTGTTGGAAGCTTGTGTGCTCCTCTCATTGCAGACCGTCTTTTGCCTATTCAGCCTGGGGATCAGCATGCCAGCAGCATTCAGTAAATAGAAAAACTGACTCCAAACTGCACATGTTATTTGCAGCTCAGTAAAAAATAATGCTGGGTCTTTGACACATGTTTATATAACACCTAATATAAAAGGGTTGTTGCTTTCTCATGAATAAATATGTGGCACAGGCCAAAGTCTGGAAGCATTTTCTAACTAAGAAAATAAAATCTGTGAAGTCTAAACTCCAATTCAAATTTTTCTTAAGCTTTTTAGACCTCAGGGTTCACTTTGAGACCATATGCAATTAAAACTAAGTAGACTTGCCAAAATAAAGCATATTTTGTGATGCAGTGATCTTGACTGATTGGGTTTGTTTATTTATGCTTACACAGAATTTGGTAAACTGCGACAAGTGTCTCAGCTAATGCAAGACAGATTCATCCACCTGAAACAACCAATATTTTAATATCTATTAATAAAAATGGTCTAACAGTAAACAGTAGCCTTTCCTACGGGTTGCACTAGTTATCTTAGAGCTTTGTAAGGCTTAATCTCATCATGCAGCTTCTTCTTATCACACACTACAGTGCTTACACTTGGAAAATTAATGTTACAGCATTTTAATCTTTATTATTCTCTACAGTTTGGAGTGACCTGTCTCTTTGACTTTATAAATAAACCAAATACTCTGTACGCTTAATTTGCTATCACCATAGCAATTTTTTCAGGGAATGAGTCAAATTCTTCCTCCAAAATTAAATGCATTTTTTCAACCACATCTCTTCTTGTGGCACTAAAGCATTGGACAAAATTCTCATTCAAAAATCCCTTTGTTCTTCATGCCAATGTCATTATAGCAATCATAATAAACCTTTCTTTAATGTGAAACACTAGGTCTTTATATAAGATGTGTTTACAACATTTACTACCTTGTTAATTCTTTTGTTCATGGAGCAGACATTTGCTATGACACAGAGTCTGTCATTCTCATCAACTCAGTGATTCATTCACCCTTCCTACCTTTACCTTCCAATCTGTCCTTCCCAATTTTTTGTTTAGCTTATCACTGTTTTGGTACTGCTCTCCCTCTTTAGGTTCTGAACCAGGCTTTTTCCTTTCCACTACATAAGGTCTAATATTTGAAAAACTGTTGAGCACTGCTATTCATGAGACTGTGACTCATTTCTGTAATGACTACTGTTTCCTACAAAAGAAAATTAGTGTTATGTGTCATATAATTACAAACAGTTAACTCATCCAGGTGTTAGAATGCATGATACAGGGAAACAGCCACATAGGAGCTGTGGTGAGCACTTACAGGGAGCCAGGGCAGTCTCTGGCACCCCTGTCATGCTCCAGTGCTTTGCTTACAACCAGCAAAAACAATCAACAAAGAACTGAAACAAATAATTTCACAGATGGATAAAGGGACATATTTGAAGATCCAAGACAGTTCATGAAGTGAACACAGCCTTCAGATCCTGGGATGTCTGTGCTAACGCAGGTTTTGGCAGAATTAACAGGCATGCAAAATCCTGTTCAGCTGGCTCCTGTCTTTTCAATTAGACAACATCCTGTCTTGGAAGAAGTTGCTTGGGTCACTGTAGTCACTGGAAGTCGTAGCTACCAAAGTAAAGATACGTGCAACTAAAACCCAGGCCTGAATCAGGGAAGGAACTCTAGAAAGCTAAGTCACATCTGAACTCATCCTGACCATTTTAGATAAACACAAAAAACCTGGTTTAATTAACCTTCCTTGTACGGGCTACCAGGTGTTTGTTTTGTTCAGCTGCTAGAAGCTGTCTATAATAAACATTCTTTATTTTCCAGAGATTTGGATTTTTCATGGCTGCTGTTCATTCTCACAAGAAATAAAAACAGAGCTGTAACACCCATTTAATTTTCTTTCTTCTCCCGTTCACAGACACTGTTTGATGAATTTCCAACATCCAGAAACTACTAGAATAATGAGATTTCCAGCTTCATGTTCATTTTCATATGCTAACGTATAAAAATAATACCCCGCCACTGCTCTCACTCTGCCACTGTGTATGGTCCCATCTTTTAGTCTTAAACTAAAAGACCTCTGGAAGACAATACACATAATTCTAAGTTTTCAACCCCCAGAACACTCCAAAAACATTTCCCACATGGCTGCTTGGCACTCTTGATTCATGTGGCAAAGTGATGACTGCACAAGAGGTCAGTCCCATGATGTGTTTTTTTTCCTTTAATCCTGACATCACAGAATATCACAGCTTTCAGATATATTTGCCATCAAAACCCAATGGACAAGAGTACACTACCCTTCAGCTTTATTACTTTTTCAATTTGAAATGCAGGCTACATACTTCTGGTTAACTAAAGACACTGCTGCAGATTACCTCATTAAAAGTAATACTATACTTATTTTATGTTATCCTTTTTTTACTGAGACAATTTATCTACATGAGCATCTAAGCTTTATCAAACACTATTTCTTGGAATTTCAGAATCAGTTTGATGGGATTCTTTTTTTCCACTGTATTCACTTAATTTATGCCTGCTCAAAAAACTACTGTCAGAAAACTGAGCAGTTCCTTGCAGAGCATCTACTCTGTCAAACATGGAACAATCCAGGCTCTATCCCAGAAACATAAGCACCTTTACAGAGCTCAGTTATACACATCCTTCAGATGCATTAAACCCTTCACCTAATACCCACTAAATGCCCAGGGCTAAGGTCAATCAGCAAGAACTACAGAGGAACTGAAGTCTCGAGACGTTTAGAAAGCATTGCAGTGGTTTTGATCACTTTTTACTGGCCATGACAAAGTCAAAAAAGACTTTCTGCTTTCCACACAGGCAAGGGCTACTAGATTTTCAACTGGATTATGGATGACAAAGCAATGAATCCTGACAAAATCACTTTTGAAGCTAAATTTTAAAGATACACTTACGATACCAAGGAAATTGTTTGCATCTTTGATACTTTCAACAAACATTTTGCAAAGCTATAAGAACTGAATCCTCTGAACATGTTACCAATTTTTTTCTTTCTAATATTAAAGCTCCTGAAAGAGTTGGGGGTAAGGAAGAAGAAAAAAATACATTTCTCTTACATAAACTGCAGCTAAGCCAGATCTTAGGAAGATACAGCACTGCCCATCTGCCTCTCTGATGCTCCAGCAGAATATAAAAATGGTTGGAGAGCTCAGGAGAGAAGTCAAAATTATCCAAATGCCTGAGGCTGTAAGATGCTCTGCAGTAGAAGTAATACCATCAAAAGCCACAACTAACATTACCTTGCTAGTCACAGAAGATTTTTCACTATTCCTTTTGTCTTCTGAAATGACAACTGAGAACCCCAAATTTTTGGCAAGAAACACAAAAGACAAATAACTGTAACAACATGAGAAGAGCTTCAGAAGGCAGATGAAAAGAAGGAACAGATGTGGAGCAGGTGTCTGCTCTCTGCTTATAAAATGGTGGTTTTTCAGGGTCACCACTGAAATAACAGAAACCTGAAGCAGAACGCAAATCCTGAGAAGGTCTCTCTCTTGGACTTTCAGACATGAAATGCATGCTTTCAAGCATTCACTGGTACTTTGGGGGGTTACCAAAACCAGAAGACAGCTTGTGGCATTCTTGTCAGAGCCAACCTATGGAGATCACAAATCCCAAGAAGGCTCATTGCTTCTTCTCTCACTGAGGAGTGTCTGAGATTACATTGCCCTGCAATTACAGCCACCCAGGTACCCATATCCTCCCTTCCAGACAGGCCCATGAAAGACCACAGGCTGTCCAGACTCAGATGTGCTCAGTAACAATCGCTCTGATTAGAAACCAATGAGAAGTGAGTCACCTGACACTTCTTTATCACAAAAAGTTGGTTCAACATCTTCACATGTGCGGTATGATTTGTCTCGTATTTGAGTTTCTCTAAATCATATGTGAGGTGCTTTATGCCGCATGAGAGGACAAGCAAAGAAGCAGATGGCCCTTGTTCCCATCAGCTCTGCAAAGACATTCACCTCAGATGAAGTCTGTGTCGTGAAAGCAATTGTTTTGAAGATCTACGATCTAATTTAGACATTATATTAATGATTCTATCTCTGGACTGCCCAAAGCAGCTCACAGAGCTCTATCTACTGAAGAAACAGAGACGGTCTACTGGCAGACTGCATCCATCACTATCAAGAAGTGTTGCAGCTGATGTACTTCTCAACTAGCTACAGAAAGCAGGCCAATAAGCATCACAGACATGCACTAATGCTTGTCACATACTCCAGGGTCATGGAATGTTGTAACGTGTTATTAGATGCTCCCTAGTGTTGAAACTGGGGCTTACAGTCATTGTACACTGGCCCACAGAAAGATCACATGGCATCCCTAGAAACTTTTTTTTTTAACCATACGTTTCTGATAGGCTATCTCTAAGTGCGCATGCACAAATTCAACTTCAACTTTCCTCAGCTGAAATGCAAGAAGGAAACCTGCAGTGCTCCTGGCTGAACAGAAGATTAAGATCATTTAAGCACAGAAGCCCCAGAAACTTTTAGTAGCCTCTTTCACCTGCCAAAAACATCATCTCCTCCTTGAACGGACACCAGTTTTTTCCTACCAGAGGACAAAAATCTTTGATGTCTTCAACAGCTGCTTTTCACAGTAGGTCAACAGGGGAGACTTTTAAGCAATGGAGAAGGTTTCCAAAAGAAATGGATATTACATTATGACACTTTGCAGTCAGCAGTGGTAAGAATGACTAATGACTTCCCGACACTTAAACAAAACCTATGTTTCAACTAGTTTTTCCCCCAGCACTAAGTTGTGTTCTTACACACATGGCAGAGGTGCATGGTGACATCCTGGGCTCTGATGACTAGGAACACCACCACCCCAATCAACGAGCAGCAAAGTATTTTTTGGAGCTGAGAGCTTATGCATGAAAGTTCCAGCAGCTCAACAGCTTCCTGCTGGCTGGCTGGCTTTGCTGAGCACAGCGAGATGAATCACCATATTCTGCAGAAGAGATCTTAATCCCCTTCCCAGACAAGATCAAGACCTTTCTCTATACAAGTCTTTTTTAGAGGAATGTGTTATATGGCACTATGCAACTGGCTGCCTGTAACTTTGCAATCCCATTATTGGCAAAAAGGGAAAATCACTAGTATCACTAGTAAAAGTAGCATGGAAATTCATGCACATGATTATATCCACTAGCAAGTATGCCTATAGGATCATAGTATCTTAGAGTATCCTGAGTTGGAAGGGACGCAAAAAGATCATCCAGTCCAACTCCTGGCCCTGCACCAGACAACCCCAAGAAACACATCATGTGCCTGAGAGCATGATATGTCTTGGCTGTGAAATGCCTTCTTAAAGGCAGTCTTAAATCATTCATCTTTGTAAATATTTCTGCATAGAAAACTTGTGGATACCTATGGGTGATGTGATTTAAGGGTTTCAAAAGAAGTTGTTTGTGAGCAGAAAAATATCACTGCCAGCATCTAACCAGCCAACTACTTGAGTGATACTGACCTCAAACACTCATGCCACCACATACAGCAATACCTAAGATATTTTTCCACATTCCCTCTTGTTATTTTTCTCCCTGCTAAGACATCAGCTCTCTTTTCCTGCAGTAAACAGCAAGAGCAAACAACTGGTTTCTTCATCAAAACACAACACTGCCAGGTAACTAAAAGCACCCACATTTCACATTTCCAAACTACAATAATACAACTGTACTTGACTGGTACCAGTAGTCAGAATTCAAGCTTACAATACAACACACAGTCACATATCCATTAGTTAAAAAAGTATAAAATATGGGGGTTTCTTTTACTCTCACTATTTAATTGCTTGTAATGTCCCCACTTCCCAGGTCACGTCTGCTTATCATTACTACAACAAAAAAAGCTTTCACCAAACAAGTACAAAGATTTTAAAGCTAAGATACACTACAGGAAAGTGCAAGCTTCCGACACCTGCTTGAACAAGGTTTTGTTTCATCCTGTGGTCTTAACAGGACACTGTCATCTCAGCTCTGCTAAATCCAGTAATTTGAAGTTAATAATTTTTTATTTTAATTTTTTGCTTGTTTGTTTGTTTGTTTGTTTTAATAGCCACCCCCCGTCCAACCAATTTTCAGTTGTAACTTCCAAGAGCAAAGATTTTAGTCCCAAGTGAATGGAAAAGCACCTAGTAATTGCAAACAAATTGACCTATTTCCAACTGCGCTTAAGTTGAATTTTCAAAGAAAATCTTTACAATAAGCACACAGATCCTGGTAACATTTAGAGAAGGGATGAGGGAACAAAACAGGGTAAAGGTTTAGCATCTCTTGGCTGCTGTGCTTAGGTAGATTGACATCAATAATTTTCAGGATGGGTGAGAAGGTAGTTAATTCCTAACTGTTAGCACAAGTGTGGTACAGAGAGAAAACTAGTTCCATACATTTGGAGGACTGACAATTGAATATCAATAAGCTACCTTTCCCTTGAGGATAATATAGCTAGTTTTTGCTGGCTTTGCAACCTCCTTGAGAAATTATCTGATCAGGGAATAACAAAGAAGAAATATCAAAATTAAGCACGCTGATCAGTTAATGCTCCCCTTTACCTTGTAATGGAAACATTTGCATCTGGCTTCACAGAAGTATCATACACTTCATGGGTGTATCATGGAAGTACAGTGGCTGCCCTGTGAACTCAGTAATCCTGGTCAAGCTATTCCTCACTTATGACAGAAAAACTTAACTCATTAGAGATACATTGGCATAAACATGTAATCATTTCGACTAAATTATCTATGTTTTTTCAAATACTCCATATTTCACTATTTTTCAATACTTATTTAGATTAAATAAATGATGCATTAAAAAAAAAAAAAGCCAGCAAATCTAGGAAACTCATATATGAGAAACAGTCTTTAAAGATTACTGTTAGTCTGGAAGGCATTAAAAAGGGGGATATAAATGTTTAGTTCAGGTCTGGTTAAAAGACTTCCTGGCTTGTCAGTAAAGAAGAGATTTTCCGAGAGGCCCAAGAAGACAGTCTTGCAAGTTAAACACAAAACTGGGCAGACAACTCTTTGCTTTGCCCAGTTCTGGGTGGGTTCATTTGACCTCTGGCAGCCTATGTAAGTCAGTTTATCAAAAAGAGTCACTAAACTGGGGTACATGGTCTGAAAGATTTAAAGCCTGACAAGAGGTGCTGAATCCTGTAGTTCAAACCTGAGTGAGCACAAGGTAAGAGCACAGGATTTCTCTTTAAGTCAAAGCCTCCCTCTGAAGCTTGGCACCCAGAGCTGATGCCCAAAATAGACTCTTGTGAAAAATGTTAGCCTGAATTTCCCTTTCCCTCAGCCTGAGCTCTTCAAACTGTCATCTGATGTCAAGTAAAAAGGAAAATTATAAAGCGTATTATTAAATACTTTAGATGTTGCCTGGAAAAAAAAAGTAAGTTTTATTTTGTGGAAAGCTATAGCTCCTATACCAGTGTGGCTCAAAGGCTGGATAGATAAATGAAGCAAAAAGTAAACTGACGGCAGAAACGGAAATAGGGGATCATCACGACCATTTGCACTGGGCTCCAGCTATTCTGCAATAGACAGACAGACAGCTTTTCACCACAGTATGGTATGTCTGGCAACATGAATGTGCCAGCCTGCTGTGTTTATTGTCAGGTAAAGATGTAGACAGATGTGTCTAAACCAAGACATTTTCCTTTTGTTTACTTCCCTTTACGTTTCTGCTCAAAACAAACTGAGACCAAAGTAATGACTCCTAGGTTTAATAAGGAATTTTTATTTTCCCTTATAGCATGAGTTCTCAATTCAGCCAATAATTCGACTAAATCAGTGGTCATTCAGAAATTGTACAAATAGCTCTGGGTACTAAAACACATCTTACAGGTTACAAAAATTTTCAGCACTGTGACAGACAAAGGTGGAAAAACCTGAGTTCTTAAAGAGCATCTGTCATTAAAAGAGGCATCAAATTATTTTCGTGTGCAACAGATTAAAGTAAGGACTAAGTGCATTTTTTGGCTTCATGTTGCTTCTTAGTAGAACAAGTGACAACTAAGTCCCTGTAAGGTAGATTTTTCTAGCTCAGAGTCACTGGAGTCAAACCAAAAAGCAAGTATCCGCAGCGTGTGGCAGAGTGGTAACAGGCAGCCCACCTCTCAAGCCTGGGCCACGCACAGGAGAGCCTTTCTAAAACGCATACCGTTGCCCACCTCACAGCGCACTAGTGAAGCATTAAAACACACATTCTACAATTTAACATTGCCAATATTTAAATTTATTTATTTATTTAAATTTATTATTATTAAGAATAACTCCACATGAATTAAAAAAACCTGTATTACCATATTCATACATGCTTAAGATAATTCAACATTACAGTTTTGACATCTGTAGCTTATTAGTCTCTTAAGAATGTAAAAACACCATTGGCATTTTTCATATTGCAAGTGTCTGGAGAATGGCCGTGCAGATTTTATACGGAATGGCACAAGTAAACTTGCCAAACTTTCATCATCACTCCTTCGGAAACTCTGAGGGGGCCGATTAAATTGGCATTTTGTTTGACATGTACACAGAATGTGCTTAGCATGCAGAACAAGTATGGCAATAAACCTTTTCTTAACAGCTGTGTTATTTTAGCTAATGATAAACATGTATCTAAAGGCACATTATCACCACAACTTAAACTGGTGAGAAAAGCTTAGTCACCCCATGGAAAGAGAGGCCATCACAACAGAGAGGAAGTTGTTTATTTATTCCTTACTATGCAATTAATTGTCTCACCAACAAACACTGCCAAATACATAAACTGTAGTTCTAAATTAAGTAAAATTCATTGTCATTGTAGCTTGTCTTCTGCCTCTGACCTTGCTGCATCTATTCTTTACTGACAGACTCCTACCCACAGGCACACGTGTGCAATTATCACCGATCTCAGTGGAAGCTCTGATTGCACAATAGAGCAAAGTTTATTTTCCAGAAAGTTTCCTTACGGTCTGAAGGCTTCGGCGGGCAAAAAGGCTCTTTTTGCAATCATTGTGGCTTGTTCCACTGTGACTACATTCAAAATGCAAAATATCTTGACATGTGAAATGCAGATGTTACCAAGCAAGACGGAGTATTGATTTGGTTAAGCCATTTAATTTTGACAAACTGCCAAAACAACAATAAAAGAATCGCAAATCTGAAATATTGGAGATTTCATCAGCAGCCTACAATGAACAGGGAGACAATGAGTCCCCAGCAACCTCTAGGAAGGGATCAATGCTCTCCGTGGAACTGCAGTGACTGGGAATTTCAGACAGTGCCCTTCGATTTTCTCTGAAATCTTATCTTTACAAAGTAAACAAACACGAGATAATAACCTTTAAACTTTCCACAGCCATTCATAAGCAGATTCATCACTACAGAACAGCAGCAGACACTCAATATCAGTCTCTGTTCATTACATGGTACTCCGTGTATCGCAAAACTCGATCTTTTAAGAGACACAGGCTGCAATTCCCAAAATCGTGACACTTAAAAAAAATTTTAAAAATTAATCAGAGTGCCTCAGAAGCATTTTTGCAGCTTTTCTCTGAATCAGCAGAGCTGTACACATCCCACCTTTCTAGTGAAAACAAAATTTATCATATAACCGAGTCTGTAATTTGAAGGCACGAAAAACACTAAATACTGCCAAAAACACTGCAAAACCCAATATCTAAGTTTCAAAATGGGAAAAATGCCTTTGTTTTAATAATTGAAAAAAAAATTACTAAACTTGGATCAAATTTTAAAGTATTTTCCTTTTTACTTACTTGCAATCCATCTAATTTTGGTTCCTATGCTGGTAAATATCTGAAACAAACTATGACAGAGCTTTTAAAGAGCATGTGCCTGAAATATTACTGATCTACATGAACATGTTAACTAAATATTTTAAACATCCTCAAAATTAAGTTACTGCCTGTAGAAGACCAGAATTTTTCAAAGCCAGTTTTACATATCTATCTTCACAGAATTAAAAAAAACCCCATATTTTACTTTAAATATTTGGCTTCTATTTCCTTAAAAACAACAGAATTTAGACTGCATTAGCTCAGTATCTTCTTCAATCATAATTATATTGTTTTATTACATTGGATACCGAAAAAGAGTAAGAGGTAAGTGCTGCTACATTATCCCCCTATTATTTTTTACAGCAATCTGCAGGACACCTCGAGTAAACACAGCACTTTACAAAGCACATATGAAAGGTCATTACTTCACAGAACTTACAGCTACAGCAAACAAATCAAGTACAACAATTCTTCCATTCAAAGGAGATATGAGGACATTCCTCAATATAATAGTGCATCATCATTAAAGAGATTCCCAAGTCAAGCAGCATCAAAACAGCATCAAAGGTTGACAAAAAGGGGCACTTTTTTTCTCCTTGCCCTTCCTCACTCATAAGGTCCATCTTGAATCAGTGGGCAGATGCACGTCAACTCACTTCTCCATCACAGGCACAGAAGGGAAGGCATGGAAACACATTGTGCGGGAGACACAAGGGAACTGCACCTGTCACAAAAACCCACTAAAATCCAGGAGCACAAGCTGAGCCTCAAGCTCTGCTACCCTCCTGCTTTTCATGTTACTCTGTCGTGACTTTTCTTTTGACTCTCCCTAGCTGTACTTTGCAGAGTTATCCCCACCAAAAATACCACTAAAGGGAAAAGGTGAAGGAAATCAGGAGCATTTCACGCATAAGAAACAGGACTGACACTCATAAAAATACAGACTGAAATGTTTGCTTACATTGTGGGTTAAATATTAAGGTTTCCTTTCAAGTTTATTTCTTTTCATACTGAATTTTTTATATGACATCACACTGAGAAAACAGCCAATATAAGGTCCACCCAACTGTGACAGTGAACTACTTTCTTTCAAATCATCTCCTTTAATTTCAAAATACCTCCTTTTCTATAAGTTTAGATCAGTAATAAACATGTTCACTGGGCCCTTCAGAGGCCACCAACACACTTCTCTTGTTAGAGCATTAAATGCTAGACAGTCAACTACAAACCACTGTCAAAGCAGTATCAAAGCAGAGAAGCCTTGTTTTCATTGCAGGTGCTGCCACCACAGCAGCAGCATCTGCAAATGACACAAGTGCAATTGTTTTGCACTTAATAAGCTCCTTCATAAATACAAAAGTTGGGCATTTTTTTCTTTCTTTGATTAAAAAAAATCCAGTCCTTGATGCTCTCTGCTGAGGTGTGCACTCCTTTCAATAGAAACAATGCTCGCCTCCACAAGGCAGAAAATTTCCATTCTGGCCTTATGCAGCATCGTCACACTCCTCCTGCTACTTTTGAGTTAGACACTTCATAAATCTATCACCTGCTACTGTTTTCATGTTACCAGAATTTTCCTCACACCTTAGAAAGTAAGGAAGCTGGAAAAAAACTGTGCAGGGACAAAAACAACCTTCCATAGACAGGACACATTCAAACCTTCAGGCATGAGTAGCAGCTCAGAGGTCAGTGGTGAAAGGAGGTCAAGGAGGTCACCTAAGCCTCAGGTGGAGCCCTCCAGGAAGCAAAAGGATGGGGAAAGTAGGTGCAGCAGCTTAACGTAGGAGACAAAATCACGTTCAGTCCAGAAATAAAACACTTCCTCAAAATTATGCTTTAATCCTATTCTTCCCTCCACCACCACCCCCAATCTCACTCCTCCTCTCCATCCAAAAACCCACTGGAGAAGCGGGTTCGTTAAGAGAGAAAAATAAAAGAAAAAAATTAAAAGTAGTACAAACCCCAGTAAAGAGAAGGTAAAAATGCTGAATATCTTTAACATCAGTTAATTTCAAACAATAATGTTTGGGAAAAAATTATTACTCAAAAAGATGTTCCCTTCAGAAACTACTTCTGGTGACCATTGTCAGATTTACCAAACATTAAGGTTTCATTTATAATTGATTAACATAGATTATCACTTTCTATACCCACTGCAGACTAGATTAATTTTTTATTAATAATGATTATAAACAAAAAGTGGCTATCAATTGGCATGGTGTTTTCTTTAAAAGATGCATAGCTGATAATTAACAAGGTATCAATACAAGGTATCAATTGTAACTGACAACTGCTTACCTATTCATTAAAAAATCATTCATCTGTTAATTGTGCATGACTATAAACCTGAATATAAAATGGAACATTATTGTCTCACCTCCTGCCGATCCAACCGCCCAGCCTGCATTACTAGAAGAAAATTAGTGAAGATGTTTTCTGTGGCTAACTCAGGAGAATGTCTGGAAAAGCTAATACTGATGTTGGCTTTTGTTTAACAAAACAAAGAAACGTACTGCATTTCCCTAATAACTCCCAGTCCTAACACTGTGAGAAGAGGGAAGATAATTTACCAGGTGTACACATTATCTTTGCTGAATTCCCAAAACACTGGAAGGAAAAGTGGAAGCCGCTGAAATGGAGGGGAAAAAAGACCCCACATGCAAGTAAATAATCAAATAGCTTAGCTCGATAACATGGGAGAGCAATTAAGAATTTGGATCAGTCAATTACTCCAAGAGCATATTTTTTCCTGAACTATGTTTAAGCTGACCAAATGGCCTATGTTAGGCAGAAGTGTCTTACTTTCAGTATATCCAAATATTCTTTTTTGGACTTCCTATCTCGCTAGTCAAGTGTACACCCATCATGATAATTTCACCTCCTATATACCCACACTACTTTGTATTTATCTGCAATTTACTTCTGTAAATTCAAACCATTTTCAGCACCTTTGTCCTGACTGTTACCAAGTCTGTACTACTTTTGTAAGTTTTTGGGGTTTAAATCAAATTTAGTCTCCTGTTAGACAGCGTTGTTCAAACACTGAACAAGTGAAATGAAGTGGCACAGTTTGTTGTCTTTTCCAATGAAGCATTTAACAAGAATTTCAGAAAAAAAATATTATTATACGTAGCCAAACTAGATATTGTTAGCAAGATACTTTATTTACTTTTACTACAAACCAATGTCAGGTTTTACTTTGCTGCTGTTCTAAATTTGTAAACATTTCAAAATGTTTAACAAATTTTAACATGTTTAACAAATTTTCATGTGATTAAAAGCTATGGTCAAACACAGTCACATGTGATACACCCTTCTTGGTGTACCAAGCAGTAAGTAACGTGAATTATCTGTCTTTATGCCTCAGTGCACTCAGTGAGAACTGGACTCCAACATCAAGTCCAAAGAGAAAGAGGGGTTTCAGTTCTATTTGATTTTCAACTTTTATTCTTATACATGCAAATAAGCTGACAAAATTCAAGCCTTTCCCACGTCTTCAGACTCTCAACCCTTCAGAAGCACTGAGGCTGAATGAGATTCAAGCTGCCCATGACCCAGCAAAGCTCCCTGGACATGCCAGAGAACAGACACTGGAGCAGTAGGAAATAAGAGCACTGGAGATGCTGGCTGCTTTTCCACTGGGTTTTCTAACAGGAGACTTCAAAGACAGAGCACAGAATGCTAAACAAGCACCCAAGTGTCTTGAAAACACAATTTGGCAGCTGAAACTAGACAAATATCATAGGAATGACCTTGCATAGCACAGACCTAATAGAACTGTGTTGTAAGGATAAACAGTTGCACCAGAGGAGGTTTAGACTGGACAGTAGGAAAAACTGCCTCACTGAAAGGGTGGCCAGGCAGTGGAACAGGCTCCCCAGGCAAGTGGGTGAATCATCATCCCTGGAAGTATTCAAAAAATGTGTAGATGTGGTGCTTAGGGACATGATTTAGTGGTGGGCTTGTCAGTGCTGGGTTAATGGTTGAACCAGATGATCTTAGAGGTCTTTCCCAATCTTAACATTTCTGTTCTATGAAGGGAGACACCTACATATTTTCTATTTACAGACAAGAAGGACTGTCCTATAGGAAGTCAGGTACCTTGCAGTTTGCACAGTAGCTAAATCAACTGGCACCTTCTTTGTGACTGAGAATAAACTTACTTTCAACAATGAAGCAGCAGTGACCACAAACAGTGCCTCAAGGAGAAACAGACAAGAACGTGCAAATGTAAGGCCAAACTTGGAACTATCCAACCTACCAGTCTTCAACAGGTATCAGGAATGGAAAAAAAACAAAGCCAAACAAAACACTCTGACCCGGGACAATGGATTGCCTAACTTAAATAAGCAACAACTGTGGTGCATAGAAACAACCAGTGAAGTATATGCTTGAAAAATGAACTCTCATCTATCCTTTAAATGTCTAGCAATGAAAACACTGATTGAACAGAAACATTAATATACTCACAAAAATGGACTCAAAATCTTTTCCTTTTTAAGCAAACTGTTAGAGAACAGACCATTCTGGTGAACCAGAACTTCTAAACTAACCAAGTGGGGTGAAGTAACTGTTATTCATGAAGAAGCAAAACGGGAAACAAAAAGAGGAAGAGTATTTCCTCTGTGCAAAGCTTTGCTTCAGACTGCAGTCCCATAACTGTAGTCATGAGATAAACGTTTTCCTCACTAAATAGGAAATGTCTCTTCCTCACAGTAGAAAAAATGCACAGCCAAATCATCTAGAACTCAGAGATTTAAGTCTGAAATTAAGCAATCTGCATGACAAACACATACCTTTATAAACAATTACATTCAGGCCGAGTTATCTATGAATACAAATGTCCTGCAAGACACTAAAAATAGCTGACAAGTCTGATGTGCTATGTTATGGCCAAAAGTAATTTGAAGATTATTTTTTAACTATATTAACCCATGCAGGTTTTACATATACATATTTTATGGGGAGTGTTTAAGCATAAACAAGCTCCAAATAAAATTGCAAGAGCATAATGATAGGTAAGCTACTTGAAATTATACTGCGGTTACACCTATTTTACTATTTAATGTAACGTACAAAAATTACACACAATGCTCACAATATTTTATGAATGATATTAAATATTAAAAGCCTAAGAGGAAAAAAATGCATAAAGCTTTAAATAGGAGGAGAGAGCCGAACATTACTGTAAAATCTAGGATAGAAAACAAAATATAAAACAGTTGGAGCTTTTGGTTTTTGTTCTTTTTAAAAACATCCATCCACTAGCGTAGAATAACTACTAACTTTTCTTGGCAAATGGCCACATATAAATACTAGGAATTAGTCCAAGAGTTGGAAGCGTTTCTGTCATTAGAAGGTAAAGAAACAAAGGAAGATTGGAAATGGGATTAAGGCACTTCCCAGAACAGGTAACACATTTTGGGGAACACTGCAGTAGGCAACACTTGAAATCAGATAGTCATTCTAACTCAAAGAACCAGTTTTAAAGCTTTTAACGCGTCCTTTTCTTTCCCACAGTCTAAATTAAGACACTTTCATCAGCTTTGTTGATTCTACCCATTAAACAGTGGATTTTGAGATTGCAAGGAACAGCAGAACTTTTCCAAGTGGACTGCAGCCCCGCGCGAGAAGGACGCCCTAGCTAACTTCAGTGGACATGACCTTTAGAAAGCAGTATTATTCACCCTCTGCTTGCGGGCGCTTTGACACATTAGCACTTTGCAAGATCTCCAGGCAGTATTTTATCAGCAGGGCCCATCCAGGCATGATGTGCACTTTCACAGCGCATTAGCATATCCAGACGAGGAGCACTGCGGACCACAGTGGCCTTTCCTTGTAGGACAGACCTGAAGTGGGAAAACAACTTTGCTGACATGCATGTCCAAAATTCATCAGCATGTAAAACCTAGAACTGTACACCAAATAAACTAATTTCCAGAGCAGCTTAACTATTAGTACATTAATTTTTGACCTGCTCAAAGCCTTTTATTCTGAAGACTTCATCATCTTAACTTTTTCCTTCTTCCCTTATTAAGAAAATACTGGTCTACATGCTATATACAAGCTGAACGCTGAAGTGTAAAAAGAAATTAAATGGATTTGACAATGTAAATAGAAACCCTGCTTCTCACCTTACTTCTGCACCAACCAGAAGTAACCCCGGTGAAGTCAGTCAGTACAGGTATAAAAAGAGAGGGAATCTGGGCCAAAGAGTAAAATAATGCTTTGTACACAAAGCAACCCAGCAAAAGAAAGAGCCAATGAACTGATCCAAGGTCACACAGAAAGATGGCAAGAGCAGACTGTAAGAGATTTTTCCTCCTTAACCGATGTGGTGGTCACTGAATCCCAGTCATCTGAGCAGGGGATTCCCCCACTGCACTCTCAAGACCATCTTGCCAACAAGGTAGGAGGGCTCAAATCGCAAACAGCAACCTATGGTTACTTCAAACCTGTTCAGTAGCACAGCAGCTTGGGGTGTAAAACTAGATCCAGACCTAACTCAAGACTATTAAAAACATTTCAAGCTGCTTTAAAATATAACTTTCAAATTCCAGTAATGAAAAATTGTTTTTTCTCTTTCCTGTTTTACTAAACACAGCAAATGAGAAGAAATTTGGGCTACAAGCCACCTCAAGCCCTTGGTGCTGGGTACCTCTGCTGATGTCTGACCAGTTTCTGAAATACACTGATGATATTCCTGAGGGCACATTTTTGTCAGCCCTAAGACACAACATAGCTTACTGCTTCAAAAAGGAAGGACAACAGGGATCCTTCACTTTTCAAGTATTAGGATAAGAATTTGGTTTGGTGATTACAATACTGAGACCTGCCCTTCCAGATCTGGATGTGACTTTTTCAAGGATATGCACTAGTAGGAACCCAAGAGATTCTTTTAAAATAACAGATGCTAAACAAGCCAGGAGAATTTCCGCTTACAGAGGCAAACTACACTGACCGTATCCCAAGTGTTACACCACTTCCCAAAGGACTTGCACCAAGAACTTACCTATTTAGTTTAACATTTTTATAACCAAGCCTCCTATTATAAAAACTAATTTTCCTTAAAAGGCATTTCTGTCACCATATGACAGCATGATACACTTTACTCAATCCTGCAAATCATGTTTATGTTATAAAATTTTGGCTAATGTTACACAGAGAAACCAACTTTAACCTCCATATATCAATTTCAAAATAAATACTGCAAGTTAATGTTCCAACTTTTTTGTTCTACGTCTTTGTCTTCGGGCTTGAGGACTAAGTGATGAAGAAGTTTATCTCATATAAATAAGACATGCTGCTAATGATAATCTATTCCCCCCCAAAAAACATCAACAAAAGGAGCTATGGGTCATTGAGCCAAAAAATTAAATGCTGATATGTACATCCAACAACATTACCCTTCCCTAGCAGATATACTGTGGAGAAAAAAAGTAAAACAAATACAGCTCTAATGCCTAGCCAAAATGAAACATTCAGAAAAGAACAAGGTGAAATTCAGTCCCATTCTTCAGGACAAAAGGTATCTTATTACAGCTTCAAATCTTCCGTAGCATCTGCTAGAGCATGTGGAGAAAATTTATGGCATTTTATCATGGTTGGCTTGGGGGAAGGAAGAGGTTTCTCTGTGAGGTCAGGCACAGGAAATTATTAGCTCTTTTCCTTCAGTTTCTCAACACACATTCTCTTCTACTGCAAACATCACGGCCATTTTGCCCAGGGAAAGCTGACTAGCCAGAGCAGTACTACCTTAAGGTTAGCTGCACTGTAAACAGGCACTTCAGTGGGAGGTACACCATTTTTTTCCATTCAAACTCCAGTTCACATTTGAGCTGTAGGTTTACACCTGATGAGCTTCAAGGTCCATATATATGACAAACTGCTGCAGGCTGAAGGAAAACAGAATATTTGTAATTGTTCTGTGTTCCCCCGGCTACTATTCTACTTTACAGGCTCTCTCTTTAAGGATGGGGGGAAACAGAGGGAAAAGCCTAATCAAATAATATACCTCCTATTATACACCCAGTGAAATTCATCATGAATTTATCAAAGGGAAAGAAGATGCATTTTAAAAATATATGTTTTCTAAAAGCTGTGTCTGCAGTTCAGCAGTTGCTTATCCAGCAACTGCAGTCAAAGCTAAAGACAAGAACAGGACATCACCAACCTCACAGGAAAACAAGATTGGAAAACATTTTAAGGAAATGTTGGGGGGAAAGATAACACTCAGTAACTAAAATGAGAACAGAAAGATCAAACACATGCCACCATACAGTTCATCCTTTTCTCAGCCCAGCAGAAATTTAAAAGAATCCCTGCATATTGAATTGGACAAAGCTGCGAGCAACTCCATCCCTGTTTGAAGTGGATTTAGAATAATTGCTGTCAAAAAAGTTGATAGTTGGAATGGCTCTAAGCACAAAACCACAAGTGTCTTGTACTTGCTGAAATATGAAAAAGCTGAAAGGCATCACATGACATGTCTGATAGCTACAGAGAACTACAGGAAAATAGGTACAACTGTTTGTAACTAAAATACATCCCCTAAAAAACCAAAAATATCTGGGCCTAGAATCTTCTAACAGTAACAGGATGCATTAATAAGAATTTTTAGAATATATTATAACAAGACTTTCTAGCAATGCACTGAAGAAGGCCAGAGAACAACAATCAAGGAATGAAGAAAGAAAACACACATACACTCAGCATCATCTCAATGGTGATAATAAATAATGAAATAAAGTTTTTGCTAGGCAATACTGCAACACAGACAGTCGAACTTAATGTTCTACTATCCATACTGGAATCTTTCTAATCCCTTGACGGATAAATCCTGGGCACAACACAGGAAAAGAGAAAGCAAAAGATTCAACATTTGAAATTAAAAAAATTTTCATCACCCGGTCTTATTTTCCTAATCCGTATTTCAGCTATTTAGTGCACTTAAGTTCAGGATGGAGACAAGAAATTCTCATTGCCTGCCCTCTAAGATCATCAGAGCTCTACACTTCTTTTATTAGAATTTCCTTTTAAATATAAATTCCTTATATTTCCTCTAGTACATAGTAATATAGCAATGTGCTTCTATACAGTCTGTCTTTGATCTAGAAGCTTGACATGCATTCTTTAAATTAGAGTAGTATTTTAGGAAAAAAAAGAAAAAAACAGCTCTGAAAGATGCATCATTTTTTCCAGAGAATTCCAACAGATACAAACTTTGGCCTTTCTAATAACAAGACCAAGCCTCAGCTGTACTAAAATGAAATCCAAACCGAGTATTTAATATTCCATCAAGAAGACAGAAAGGAAGAAGGGCCAATAGAAACAACCTTCTGCATGTAGGAAAGCCACCCCCCACCAATCTCCTTTAGTTACATTACTGCCAAACAGCTACACCCCCCCCCTTCAAAATCCCAGTCAGACTGATCTCATTTTACTAGAATTTTTCAGAGAACAAGATCTTTGGCAGCAGTCTGTCAAAGCTCATACAAAGATTTTAATTTTCCAAAAGAAAAGGAAACTGAAAAAATCTCTTTGGCAATTAGTAAATAGTTCAATATAAAATATTAATGTACCATCAAAGGCCTGATTATTCAGAATTATTCTTTTTAAGTGCTTTGAAATTTGAAGTTCATTTTGTGCTAACTGTTCTTATTTCAGTTTAAGCAAGCAGACTGTTTACAAGTCAGCACCTAAAAAGCTAAATGAAAACAAACTGAAAAATCAGGGGTTTTTTAAGTCTGTATTTTCAGGGTATATCTCTCTCTCTTTAATTTCATCCTCAGCACTATAATCAGCAATTTTAGAACAAATACCTTATGCTGAAACACAAGTTCTTTATCTTCCAGGGTTATTCCTCAGTGTCATTTTTTTCTAAATACCGTTAATGTAAAACAGTGTCAGTGCATGGCAAAGCCTGCCATTATAACCTCACTAGTGAATGAGAACTCAGTGAGCCCCCAAGAACCACCCAGCAGTTACAATTTAGTAAAACGAGTCATGCGCTGATGACCAAGGCTTAAGAAAATAGTAAAACAAATGACTAAGTGCTTCTCTGAGTTATGGGTTAAGCTAAAAAAAGAAAAAAAAGAAAAAAAAAGATAATTTGTTTGGAAATCAAACAAGTCTAAAGCACAAATAAAAACTAGAAAGCTGGCAACAGAGTAAGTTTTCATAACAGAAGTGTAGAATTAAAGCAAGAGCATTCAAATTTACCTACATCTAAAAGAGCCTCCTCAGACCCATGAAACCTCTATCAAGTGATAATTTCTTGAGTGTGCTCTAGCACTGCAATTAGTATTTAATTACAGTTTCACAGTTATTTTGTATTTGAGCTATAATGCTCTCCAGGCAGAATGCATCTCAGAAGTTTTGTTGCTTACTACAGGATGAAAGCTATGCTTCTTCAATCACCAAGAGAGCAGCAAAATAACCTGTGTTGTCACTACTACATTACAGAAATGGCATTTTTAAATATTACTTTCATATACTTTGACTAAAATTCATACATCACAGGAAATCAATGAAGGATTGATCAAAAGTCTAATTTGCATCTAGAGTCTAAGCCTGTAATAATAATTTAATACCATTGAAAATGTAATCAATTTCATAGGCGATAAACAAGGAGGCAAAGGGCAATATTATCACAAAAACAAAGCAACTCCCATATTCAATCCTTTAGGGTTCTTTAGATCCTGGTATACTAGACACTTACAGCTTATCTAATCAAATAACTTCAGACGACAGCCATAACTGTATGCTTCAGAAACAAATGAAGACCCATCAGTGTGCACACATATAAAAACATTCCCCACTTCAATGATGTGTGTCTTAGGCATTTGTTAAGCCTTGGAGCACAGGGTTTTATGTCTCTTCCAATAAAAACCCTTGGCATTTTTGTGGTAATTGACATTATTGTTAATATTTCCTATTCCAATGAAGTCTATTGTTCATTAGTTTTAGATAGTTCAATCCACATATGTGATCCATGTAGCAGCACATACAAGGTATGGAAGAGATATATTGTTCACACAAACACGTTCAACTGGTCAGATGTCCAAAAATTAAAACAGCTATTAACAATGATGAAAAGTTCCAAGTTCAGAAAAATCTCAAACAACATTTTTCAGTTCCACAAAACTCCTAATTTTTTCCAAATAACGAAGAATGCTAATAAATATGCACTGAACTGAATTTAACACAAAAACACCACTCTAAAGCCCAACTTAGGAAGTGAAAAGCATCTTCAGTAATAGAGACAAAAACAGACTGATAAAACCAAGAAAAATTAGGGAAGACATAAGGTCTCCTAACAACACAGGAAATATATCCCCTACTTCTTCACTACCTTTCCCTCAACAAGTCCACATCAGTCCTTCCTGCTCTAAACTAAACCCCATGTCAAGGCAAACTGCTCTATCATTAGGCTGTTGTCAGTCAAGCCATGCTTTGCTACAAAGCGCCCTGTGTTGGGCCAGGGGAGGTTCAGGTTAGACATTAGGAAGAAGTTCTTTACAGAGAGAGAGATTTGACACTGGAATGGGCTGCCCAGGGAGGTGGTGGAGTCACTGTCCCTGGAGGTGTTTTAGAAGAGACTGGATGTGGCACTCAGTGCCACAGTCTAATAGAAAAGGCGGTGCTGGGTCCGAGGTTGGACTCAGTGAGCTCAGAGGTCTTTTCCAACCCAGCTGATTCTGTGACTCTGTGTTTTAAAAAAACTGCAGTCAAAATATCAGGTCTTGTGAATTTTCCCTACAAAGGAAATCAGACTGATGAAGTCTTAACAAAACCACATCACCAAATAAGATAAAACCTGAAACAGGAAAAAGAAACAACTAGGTAATGAGACAGTAGTAAATTACTAATAGCATACTAAGTGCAGATCTACATCTGGAAACAGCTGACAGCTACAGGATTTCCATTTTGTACTGAAGTTCAAAACAGGAGTTCCCTAATCTGTATGCCAAGTTGTATGGGAAAACCAGAAAGCTTGGGTTGTCTCTATTATACATCTGTCACAACTAAAATGTATGCTGTCGAAATACCAGAGATGCCACAACAAAGTTGTTCTTTCATATTTAAAGGTTTTTTTTTTTTTTTTAAAATTGAAGTCTTTGTAAGATTTGCCTTCTAAACATCAAAAATCTTACCTTTCTACAAAACTGCTCACCCACTGTGGAACAAGTTTAAAGATGGCCAACCACTTATGCAAAGACATCCTTTTCGTTGTCATGTGGATATTGGCTTTCCTCACATGCATGTAAACACATGTTCTTCTGAATTAGCTTGGACAAAAAGGTAGCGCAGCTTGTTAGAGTGAAGGAGCCTAAGTGGTGCTGATTTTTTCACATTTCAAATGCAAATTATTTATTCAACTACACAATGCCAAGTCATTAAAAAAAAACCCCTACAAAACACATTCCCACAGCTAACCCTTTTGTAAGTACAGAATGGAGCAACTAAATTAAAACGCTACCTAAAAGTGTTATTTTCTTAGTACTGGAGGAAAGTAAAATAAGGTATATACCAGGTCATTTGCATAAGAAATATAAAAACAGTATTAAACCCCAGTGTTTTCTTCTAAAATGGCTTATGACTCCTTTTCTTATTATTCAATGAACAGCATACAAATACATGCGCATAATTCTAAATCTGTTACAGAGTCCTAAAAACTTTTCCCATCAGAATAGTCTCTATAATTTTTATAAACTATGAAGAAAACATTCAAGAAGCAATAATAATGTACACAGAAATTGTGCTCACCTACATATTCCAAGCGTTTATACTAAGGTTTGACCTAAAACTTATGTCAATTAATACAGTATATATGTATTTAAATGCTTATTATAAACAAACAAACCAGCATCATGTCCAGAATTTTGGAAAGAAATACTCATTATGTAGGAGAGAATTTAGTTTCAGTACTATAACACACATTTGCAATTAAGACTAGAGAGGAGAAGACAGGAACATCCCGAGCTACCCCAGTCTATCTGCAGTTATTATACAGCCATTGTTTTACAAGCAAATAAACTTTATTTTCAAAGATAGAACAAAAACTACACAAACTTTATCAGGAGTTATTAAATGACCACACAACACAGTTAGTTAAGCTTGATGGCATCTTGAATCTTCAGTGTCTTGTCCCTGCTGGATATGAACAAATAATTCAGTTTTCATATGTATTTTCTGAAGATCAAATATCCAGAAGAGCCTGCAATTTTCTGGGACAATGGCATGAAATGTTTCTTTCAGCCATGCATATTCAAATCACTGCTTTCTCTATAAACATTAATGGAAATGTTGATGCTTCTAAGACTTTTACACAAAAAAATACAAGCTGACTTAGCAGCAACAAAAATACCGGAGGTACGGCTGGCATTAGAAACTTGTATGTGAATTCAACTTTTCAAAATGATCCTTCATTAAGAGCCAATTTCAGTTCTGAAGTCCAGCAGGGAACATCAGATCTCATACCAAATTCAAGGGATAGGGTCTGTAATACAGTTGAACAACATTTATCTTTATATGCCCCTGTGCTTTTAAGATTTACACTAATTAAACCAGAAAAGGTCACACAGTTGAAAATGTTCACAATTTGGGCAAGACTAAATAACAAAATCCTTCCTGTCTATCACTGATCTCTTACACACAATAACTGTCACTTTGACCAAGTGTCTCTGTCAGCCCGCTCATAATTATACACAAGAAGCTTCAGCCTTTATCCTCTGGAAGAGTTTACGAGCTTTGTCTTGCAAAATTCAGTGAGACAGAGCCACAAAAGAGAGGAAGAGGAAGCAAAACCCAGCACTCCTCAGGATTACTCTGTCATGTGTTCAGGAAACAATTCCTTGCAGTTTAAGAACTTCAGATTTCACTTAGGGATTTCAGTATTGAAATTCCAGAATAAAAATATGGCTGTATTTACTCAGATTGGAAAAGGAGGAGACATCAAAAAACACCTTGGTTTTAATCTCAACCTTTGAAGATTAGCTGCAGCGTGACCTAGAGCTCTTTTGCCTTTGTTTCCCCGCGGGTTATGTGATAACATTGTTATTCTTCCCATTTTAGAAACCTTAAGACCCTCTACAGAAGTCTACTCTGTTCTCATCCCATATAACCCCTTGAAAAAAATGGGACCAGAGAGTATTTAGTATGCCTTTAGACTCTGACAACAGCCAGCGAAAAGTTCCTTAAAATGCTTCTGTATTTATAGATAATTGATGGGAAATTTTTCTGTCTTTAGTTTAGCTAGGAATTTGAAAGGATGTTGAGGCTGTGCCCTTTGTTCTGAAGTCTTTCCTGAATCTGAATAATCCTCCAGGCATAACCTAGAAAACTGTTCCCTCTCTGAATCCCTTCTTCTCCAACTTTTCTTATTATGTGGAAAACTTTTTTCCCCAACAGTCTGCTTTCTCTCAGGTATTTAATGGGTGATTTAATAATAGGATGAGGAGAAAAAAGGTTCCTACCCTTCAAATCACAGTGACTGCAAAGGATCAGGAGGAAAGCCCGCATTGCAGCACAATGCTGTCAAACCTTTGGGACTTTCAAAGGCTGCAGTATTGCCTTCCTGTTGCTGGAGGAGGTGGAGAAAGAAAGAGAAAAAAAAAAATCACACTACCTAACCCGTCTGAGAACAGTAGGATTAAGAGTAAGCGTCCATCCAGCAAGGACGCTGACAGAGCAGGTGAAAATAAAATGCTTTCAGAACCTTTCACAATCTATTTCTGGATCAAGTTCTAAGCATCATATGGTTTTCTGCCACTTTGAACTACACCTTAATGTAGCCACCTCTTTAAACTGTATTCAGTATAGCAGACACAAAGAAAAACTACAGAAAGTAACAGAAAAAAGTCCCACAACTACATATGAACCAAAATACATTTGTTGTTGCCATTCAGCCCCGACCCAGGAAGTTTTCCCCATGGAAACAAACTTATTTAAACAACTCTTACCAGCTCCACAACATAAAAAGGAAACCACCACAACCTAGCACCTTCGTAAGGACACCGTATGCACAAGTGGAGGCACTAACTGACATACATCAGTATATACCAGAAATCTCTAATAAACTCACTGCCAAGACAGCCACACAATAGTTCTCTTTCAACAAAACCCAACAATCAGACTACAGCTACATTCATTTCCCTTGTCACATGCAGGCTTTTGGGATATATTTCTCTTTTGTCCTGATCCTCGTCTTTTCCTTTTTTCATTAGGACACTACAGATTGCAAAGGCTGAAAAGAAGCCTGTCTGAGCCAAAAGAATTTTCAGTCTAAAGAAAACTGGTACAAAACAAATTTCAGAACTGTAAGTTAAGAGGAAGTTGGGCAAATTCAGTATTTAACCATCTTCAGAAAATAGAGCATAAGCCTTTCTGTGGGAAAGTTTCTCCATAGTAACTAAAACTGCAATCTGAGAATTGACTCCCTGTCAAAAATACCCTCAACATAAAAACAAAGTACAAAAGCCTCTCAAAAGGAGAGATTTCAATGACCCAAAAAAGAGGACAAGAGGAGGCTCCTTTAAGCATATGCAACTTCACTGACACTTATCTATTTGACTAGTCAGGGAATTACAGACAGAAATATAGCAAAAGGTTAAACAGCTATTTAACATGTACCAGGTAACTTTATTATGGCAACTAGTAAATTGGTGATAGTGCTTCTCCAGCAAGATGTAGGATCAATGCAGCTGAGTCTTAGCATTACAATTAGGGATCAGGGCACTGTCCACCCCTTTAAACTGCTAAGCTTCAAAAACTGATCTGATTTTTTTCTTTATGCCTTAAGTCTTGATGTTTACAGTATTTTAATTTCAGTCAGAACAACTCCGCTCTTTCGTGAAGGAAAAGAAAAGTATCTTTTTTGGCCCATGTTAAAAAGACAGAATTTATAAGAGAAGTTTCAAAGACTGATGATTTCAAGAAAGGTCCTGTGGCCTCCAGAGTAATTTCTGAACACATCTAACACATCTTTCAAAAGACACGCATTGCTCATGTTCTTTAAAATGTAGCTAGTTTTGCAGCTGAGGGCACAAAAAGGTCTGACCTGACCATGCATTCCTTCCCTCCCGCCCCAAGAGGAGGGACCACTGAATACACAGACACCACCACAGAGGGCAAAGCAGTCAAGGAAGCAGTCATCACCACAACTGTGGCTGCCTCCTGTAATCACTAGGATAAGGTATCATTAGAACTTTAAATTTTGCAAATATACATAGTAAGGAATCTGCTCCTAAAGAAGAGGGGAAAACACAGCTGGTGGAGTGTTTCTAACACTGGAGACCAAAATGCTAGTTAAACAATATCTCAAAGATTTTATGTGTAGGAAGAGTGTCATGCACTTTATCACAGTGCAACACTTTAGTCCATCTCTATCAAGAGTAATCACTTTGAGCTTTGCAGTTTTTCTCAGGATTCACAGCATATAACAAACACTGTACACATGCCAGTCACCAGACCACCAAAGGAAAAAAACACAACCATTAACACTGGCCCATCATACAGAAGACTACGTGGTAGCAAGCACAGTAGGGAGAGTAAGCTTACTGTACCTCCAATTTTCCTTTGAAGCCCTTGTATAGGAAGTCAATGAGCATGAAAAAACATGTTACTGCCATTTTCCCTATCATAAAAGCCACAAAGTACTAGCACAGTAAATGATAGGGACAAATGGACTATGGGCAAGGACACTACATAAAGCTGGCACCATAAAGCATGGAAGTCACATGGTTTCCTTTTGTTTAATATTGTGTTTATTACAGCAAGTTTTCCTAATAACATGCAGCTGAGACTCTTACATTTCCAATACCACACCTTATTAAATTAGCATAGGTAAATATTAAGATTTTCCTAAAGAATTAAAGACAAATATTTAGAACTGCAAGCGAAAAAAAATATTAACCTCTGACACTGAAAAAGGGTCAGTTTAAGCCAATGTTGCATCATAAAGTAAACCATACTTAAAGTACTAGGAATAATAATCTTGATTCATGAATATCACCAAAAGATAAATTAAATGCTCATAAATTAGAAATCTCCTGAAAAATCAGGAATTTTCATCCAAAACACTGCGGAATAATATGAAAACAAATGCTTTGCATTTATAATGAAACTGAAAACAAAACCCCAAAAATCCCACACCACAAACCACTACATTTTTCCCCCAAATCATTAAATGCAATCTTGAAATAACTGTCCACCCTTCAAAAAAATATCCCTACATGAAACTTTCCTATACTTCTTTTTTTTTTTCCTTGAGGTAATTTTTCAGCTGATTTCATTTGAAAACTGACTGGTTGAAAACATTAGAAGAGCCAAGGAAGCAATGTGATACAGCACAAAATCATGCAAAACCAATGAAATTGCACATAACTGTCAACACATCCATTTTTGAACGATAATCTTTCCCATACCAAAATACTACAAAATCAAATCTTGATGAATTTTTCCTTAAAATCCTTGATCTTTTCCTGCTCTACAGAATTTGTAATAATTATCCTCAACTTCAAAATAGCTCATTCTTGTGGGATTGGTTTCAGTTTCAGGACTGCAACTCTGTGGTAACCGCTTCTCTTTTTGTTGTTTTCCATTTCTAAATGTATGCTTTGATCCCCTTCGTCTTGCTGGTAGAGCAGTCGCCTCACACATACAGTCTCTCTTTGAAGCCTTCCAACAGTGCCAAGAAAGAAGCAGGCTATGGCAGCAGGCTCAGTATTCTCTGGTTATGCAACAGATTAGATCATTATCAACAAAAGTGGATGCCTCCAGCGGAGAACAGAAATGGGGAATTTGAGAGCAAGTTTTTCTTTACTTTTTGAATTAAGGACAGCTGTTTGGTCAGTTTGAAAGGAGGGAAAAGTTGCTTGCAATTAAGAGCTGGTCATATCAGAGAAGATTATGCTTCAGTGAAAAGCTCTACAGTAAATATCGCTGTCACATTTATCATTCACTTCTGTTCCTTCCTTGGCAGGAAAGTTTTTCCATTCATTGTGTAATGCAAAAGAAATATTTGGCTCAAACTAATGCCAATAATTTAAGAAGCCTGATTTAGCCTTGTGGGCTTCATTCCCTACAGATGAATGACCATGTGCCAACAGGATACAGAAGAGTCTGGGTTCTCACATACTTGCAGAGAGAAGCCATGCATCTTACCTATAATATATTCATTTGCCCACAGTCTGTGCATGTGAATATCCTACACATCTGTCACATTTCTGTCTTCTCTAGTTGCTGCAACAACTTTTAAATCATCAATTAAAGATACTTCAGATTTTCACTTCAGTTACAGGATAAAGTATCTACTGATTGCTCATGGAGTGAAGATAGAGATCTTGAGTCTTCATATACAGCAGAAAAATACCTACTTTAATTTCTTAAGGAAATGCTTTGTATAGCTTCATCTTACAGATAATAGGGGAAGAAGTGTTTCGCTACAGGAAACAAATCCCTTGAGTCGAGTTCTGATAATGAATGTGTAGTGAGAAGGAGAGATTATATAGTATCGAACAGATTAGACTAGTTATTGTTTGTATGTAAGAATTCAGTCACTGAGACTAACAAATGTATGCAAATAAAACCAAAAGACCTTCAGAATCCTAACTAAAAGCTCTTATAGCTTCTACAAAAGACACTAAAACACTAAAAATAATGTTACCCAATAAAATAAGGATCAGTAAGTATGGCAGAAGTTACATGACCAGTGCAATTTGTGTGCAAATGCATTAGATTATCAGTAGCTTAAAGAAAACCTAGAAATCAAAAGCTCAGTGTTTGGGGCTTTCTTTGCAGGAGATACTTATTTTTCAGATGTAACATTTTATTTTTTTTTTAAATCTATCTTATACGTCTGGAAACTATTAAGTCAAAGAAATCATGAGCATAATAATGAGCTCTTAGTACTCACATGTTACTGTCCTCAACTGATACTAACATTGAAGAAACAGAAAGCCACACCCCACTATCTCTCATGCAATTGTACAATATTTTCTTGTATGATGTGACTCCTTAGGAGCACAAACCTAAATAAAATCAGGTGTTTACCTGGACCACTTCATCTCCATCTTTATTCAACAGTCAACAACAATTAAAAACTATATATGAAAAAAATAACTGGCATTTCCCCCAAATCATGCCAGTAGAAAAATCATTGATGAGTCAAGGTAGTCTGTAAGTGAGACACAAGGTGTGATTAATAAGTCATTACTTCAGGTTGAATTCTTGAGAGAGAACAAGCTCCATCAATAACATAAGACTGAAACTCAAACTTTGATTATAAAAATATAATATTAATTTCACTGTGCCTTTTTCAGTTCTGAATAATTCCGTTACGTATGTTCACAAGGGTTTAAAGCAATGACCAGCTCCTACAGGCAGCGAAATCTTGCAGATCATGTTGGAGGACATTCCTAAATTGTCTTCTGCACAGCTGTGGGGCACAAGCTCCAGCGTCCACCATGGGGGCAAAGGGAATGGGACCTTTCTGACAGAGAGCACAACAAAAGACTGATTATGGCACCCAATATCAAATTTATAAAAGCAGCTGAGATTCAGTAAAGCTGCTTAATTCGCCCTTTGTTTTCTTTTCAAATGTAATATTTAGGTAAGTTGGACTACAACATTAAAAAAATATGAGTCCAGTGACATTATGGAAGAGAACTAAGAGGTGCAAGAAGGATCACCACTGCTACTTTGAGACAACAGATCCAGTAGTAAGCACTACATCAAAAATGGACTGCTGGACCTCAGCTTTTATAGCAAATCAGGTTCTGAAGTACATTGCCCCTCCTCTGCACTGCATATTTATCTCATTTCTTTCTTTCCAATCCTACTCAAAAACAGAGGCTCTGTGAAGTAATTTCATTTTAAGCCCAAAGGACATTTATCACAAGATTCTTTTTAATATTTAGAGTATAGTAAAAAAAGATTCAGAAGTCCAAATCTGCAAAGAAACAAAAAATAAAGACCCGGGGGCCTTTTTCATTAAGAAGCAAACAAAATAGTAAAAGAATCTTAAAAAAAACCCTCCTTCAAGACCCTCTATGACCCTGCTTTTCAATCATATCCTTCAAACTGACCACTGAAACAAATGTAAAGTAATATTCATTTTCCCATGTCTCTCATCACAGGCCAAATGACAGCTCTGACACTGGAAACAGACTGGAAAAATATTTTCTTTCTCCTTAACCTTGGTTATGAAAAATATGAGACATTAAAAAAAAAACCAAACTAGAAAGCCATGCTGCTGTTAAACACTTCAGATTTTAATCATACATCGTACCTGCACTGCAGAAAACACGAGATTAAACGTCTAAAATGTAGCTGGATTTAAATGTATGCTGCTTCACCCACATTCCCAGTTAACAGGCCTTCAAAGAACGATTATCAAAGACACTCCAGTCACTGTGATGTGAAGACAGAACACGTGAGCACAACCTTGAGTTTTCCCTTTGCATTTGGTAGCATCTCTTCTTTGGTATTTTTAAATCATCAAAACAAGTAAGCACTAACAGGGACACTACTGAATACACATGCTTTTAAACAGGGTGATGAAAATTACTTGAATGAATGTCTTTTGGTTTATGTGCTCATTTACATTTCCCTCAGGAGTAATATATTAGCAATGTCACTGCTACGAACAAGTAAGTGACATATCAGTAATGACCATTTATTAATAAATACTTCACTCATTCCATGAGGTTAATCTTCCTATGCACCCAAGAGGCAAGAAATTATAGTCAGGATTTCCCATGGGGAAGTTAAAGTCATGTTATAGACTGTCCTAGTCCCTGCAGTGATTCAGGTGTCAAAGCCATAAGTAACAAACCCTGCCTCCTAACTCTACTTTCTGATCACTGAATTTTTCTTATCTGATGAAGAAAACTACAAGGATGATACTGTCTTATCATAACTGAAATGCAAAATTAACATTTATTAAAAGCTTTTAGAAGCTTAAAGATAAATATGCCATTAAAATATAAACCACAAAAACTTCAAGATTTATCAGCTGGTTTCCCCTTCATCTTCCAATGATGTACACGTGACAACTGCTACAGAGTTACTGCTCATTCAGATTAACACAGATCTTTACTTGGAATAAACACCTTTTATAAGGAACTTGAGAACATTTTTCTCTAAATTTATTGACTTCTCTTTACCTGGCTCCTAGTTCTCAGATACTCCCTGGAATGTGAACAGAATGATTATGAGGAGATACCACTACTGTTGCCAAGAAAATGAAGAGAAATATTGAGTTAAAAAGAAAAAAAAAAAAAAGAGAGAGAAATGGTTTACTGCACAACACAAATTTACTGCTCATTTCCCTAGTTTGCTTCTAATAAAATTAATAAAGCAATGAGTAGATAGACACTCCTCCACTTCTACAAGAGTGTAGTGGTTGCCTTCAAAAAGGGAAACCTCTTGTGATACGAATTGGAGGAGCATTACAAAAGTAGGATTCTATCCATATGTCAAATGCATATTTCCAGCTCGTCTGTGTTAGCTTAGTAAATGTTTCAAAGCTGACCAAGACACCGACTTAGAGAATTTCCTTTAAAACTAGTAGGAATTATATGAATAATTCCCTTACCAAGCTTTCAGATCTTCACCCATGAATTAAAAATAAATAAATAAATAAATTAGGCTGTAAATCTTGAAAGACTTCAAGGGCTCTAGAATTTCACATGTCCAGAAATACCCACAACATCTACATTTATGGTGTACAGCAAAGCATTTCTGTTATCACCCAGAATACAGGAGGTGAGAACCTGAGAAACAGTGAAGTTCTAATGAATTTTTAAAAATCGATTAAGAGCCCTGCATGGAGATTCAAATGAGTTCAGGGTTTTGTGAAGACATCTTCCATCTCAATTGTCAACTGCTCGTTTGTGCTGAAATGTACTGATGAGGAAATCCTCAGAGCACGCAGCAGCAGCAGCCCACTGAAGGAGCATCATTAGGAATGCTCAAAAAAAAACTTTGGTGCCTGAATAGTTCTCTCCTTTGCTCAAGTTCCTTAAGATAAAAGGAAATTAATGTGACAGATTCTGGTGAGCATAGACAACGCAACTTTTCTATACTGCGCACCCAAGAACTCGCATTTGTTCATTTCTCAGCTGACTGAAGGCCAGCTTCTTCTAGTGCAGCTGTCTCCTCCTGCAGGGAACACTCATTTCCACTGATGCTCCAACAATTGGAAAACAACGCTTACCCCTGGAAGTCCTACAGTACAGACACACAGAACACTGCTCATTTCCCCTGTGAATTTCCAATTTGAAGGGCATTACAGAGATCAGTCTTCACAAAGTCTGAACACATCTCTCATAGTATATTCTTCCATAAGAGCTAGGCCAATGCAAATACTATTCAAAGCAAAAGAATAGGGGCTGGGATAGCAACAGAACCATATTGGTTATGAAAATCAAACAAGCAAATGTTACTCCTGAAACAAAAATATTAATTTAACTGTAGGCAAAAAAGCAACAAGTAACATAATCCTTGATAAAAAATACTTCTTGCAAACTCAAAAGCAAGACTAAACAGAAAATACAGGATGAACCCCTCATGAGGAGCTTCAAATGACTTGAATTCCAAATCGTCACCTTGTTTTGTGGGGAGTTTCAGTGAGCACAACAGGAATATTCTTGTGTGTTTTGTGCAGGGATGTTTACAGAATCAAGACTCAGTTGCTGAGCCATTATTTTACTTGTGCTCAGGACTCAGTCCAAAGCAAACATGAGAGAGTAATGCTTAATACAGCAACACGTATTTTCAAAATTAATCAAAAACATAAGCAATTTTAAGCAATGCCATTTTGGACTTAACTGAATTTCAGAGGTCACCAAAGTTCTAGCCCTTCACTCAATCACCTAGATTTCCAATTGCCACTTGTCAGTAGTGACAGACAGCTAACCTCAAAGTCACTATCACACCGCTCAAGAGCTAAATGTTTCTTTCAAAAGTATTTCCAGAATGAAAATAAAATCATATGTACCGTTGATAGTACAAATAAGCAAACAACACAGGAAGTCTTTGCTTTTCTGTTCTAAATATGACATTTTTTTCCATAAAGCTATATCTTTGCTCACATGTAAGAAAGGAGAGTGAGAGTGGAGGTCCCTACCACTTCCACTGGGTACCACATGGTAGGACCCATTCCATTGTGCACAACAAAATGGGATCCAATGAATCTTATATCCTAAAACAAATGTTCTGGAATCTCACATTCATTCCCCCATCATAGGAGCCAAAATTATTTTTAGCTTTTCAGCAAAAAATTATTTGATGCTTGTAAATGTGTACAAAATTTTTAAAGGTGGTACCAACACTATGTCATCATCTTTTAAAATTTTGCTTAAAAACTACTTCTTAGATTTTTCCATAATGCTTCTTACCATGTACCTATGCAATTTCTCTTGTGTCAATGTCAACAGGATAGTATTTTCTATGACTTTCTCCAAACGCAAGCCAGTCACACAAAAAAAGATGCATGTGTCCATGATGCTTTATTTTAACTTCTCTTTGTTTATGAATAAATCCTGAAATTTGAGAAATCCACTATAAGAAAAGGAAGAACCTCTAACAACAAGAATTTAACCTACCCAAAATGCTCCTCAAGAGTCTCCAGAGAACAGGACAGCCTAACATTTCATGGAACAGAATCCAAACCACTGAAGCAAGCGCAAGCTAGATCGGAAGAGTTAAATAAAGCAGCTAAAATTCAGCAGCATTGCAATCTATTCCAGACTACGGTTACTATAACCTACACTGGGTGTCCTCTGCATAAGCACCAGTGTGACTTTGTGGACTGCTGAGACTCAGTCTGTTGCAACTGGCATAAGTTGCCACAGGCGAGTAATCACAAGAAACTGACCTTGGCAAAAGCACATTTTACACTTCACTGCTGTTCAACTGTGTTATACTAAAGAGAGAGCAAGTGAGCACAAGCAGAAGGGGGAGGGAGAGAGAACAAAGGGGGATAGACAGTATAAAAGTGAACGCAGCCATTTTCAGCTATACCTGCATTTAAGATTTTAAGAGAGGTACATCACACCTCCAGTGCACAACCTACACATGGTTACATCAACTCTGCATGGTATAATTTTTAAATCATCAGAGTCTGAGGGGATTTTCTGGGGGAAGGTGGAGAATGAAAGGACACTAAGTATGATAAAGTATGATATTAGAAATTAGTATCTAAAAAAATTCTCCCAACAAGGAAGGGGGGAAGTGTAGAAGCCAATTACAACTTCACGTTTTCCTACCACTGCATACACGAGGATTTTTAAATTGCTTTTTCTTCCTGTTTGGCTGCACCTGTTGAGAGTACATTTTTGAATCAGTTGCAACTAATAAAGCCTAAATATATTCTATAAGGTGTGCAACAAGATTTCTTAGTCCTGATTTTTAAAGCTTCAGCTCAACCTTCACTTCGGAATTCCTCTCAGCAGCCCAGCAGCAATTTGCATGAACTACTATGGTAAAACCTAACATACAGTTGTGTCTGGTCATTCTCAACCATCTTTGGTCTCCATTGGTTTGGATCAGTTATTTCCCATTAAATATTTTTCTTAGTTTCTGCATTGCTTTTCTTTGGTATTGATTACTCTGTCTCTAAAGAAACAGGACCTGGCAGAGCAAGATGGCACAGGATCCCATCATTAGCGCTAACCCACATCCTGCCCAGATTTCACAGCAAGTTCTACACAAGGATCTAACCTTGCAGGTATGCTGCGTTTCCAGGACATTTGTTGGTTGAAGCAAAACATGCAAACAAGCTTTGTACGAGTTCCAAAATACCAAATCATTCTCCACTCGGGAAGGGTACAAGGTATGCAAGTCTAGACAAACCAAAATGAGACTACACACATTTTATATCTGCTTTCTCTCCGCTCTTAGGTCAGTGACCTGAGGACTCTGTGCAGCTTCTCTTGCAAATCTTGAAGCCTGCTTTTCTCCTATGTAGACAGTTTCTCTATTCCTCATCTGGTTTCATGATTAACTCAAAACCCTGCCACAAAAGCCAGTCTGTGCCTTTCCAACATCCAAGCCTTTCACATCTGTCTTCACAGCCCTCATTCCTCTATTAAATAGACTCCTCTTTCTCCATTTCAGTCCTCTAAATGTCATTACTACCAGTAAGCAGAAGAGGCTTTTTTTGGACACAGCCGTGCTGTTACCTTGAACCATTCCCATCGGACAGTCTCATCATGGTTTAATGACCTTCACTGTCACTGGCCAGGGAGATACAAGACTCAGCCCTGACAGCAGATGGCTGATTCACACACACTGACGTTCAGCAATTCAACAATGATATGATCACGCTTAGTCTATAAATTATGAAAACAGCAATTCTGTGAAGCATGACCTAAAATTTCCAGGGACTGAAGTATTTCCAAGTCTGAACTTTACATCTGGGTCAAAAAGGTGTCAGCTGTGGATCTGCAGAATTTTAATCATCTCATCAGATTGTAGCTCTCTCTCAGAAATATATGATATCTGGAAGACCCACAGGCATGTTTCCTGACACCAAGGCAGGACTCTGTCATAGAGGCCACCAAACACTCACTGCTTCTGTGCAGTGTGTAAGAAACTCTTGTAAAGTCTAGACAGAGAGTAAATTGTCACATTTTTCTGACTGTGCTCTTGGGCACAAAATAGAATTATTAAAATTTGTATTTACTAAGCCCTAAAATTATTAGTGATAGTAGACAAAAAAAGAAAAAATGGAAAAAGTACACAAGTTCTGCAGCAATTATTGTGGACCTTCAGGTTTGGCTATGCTGCGGTCACCGTTTCTCAAAATTACGCACAGCAAAACAAAGAAAAAGGTAACAAAAAATTAAATACCTGAGGAGCACTCACATCCACAGGAAGAGCGAATCTTTGTTTATACTAGCCCAAAGGTAAGCACATTTTTATATTACACAAGAGCACCCTCAGCTGAATACAAGAATTTGATAACTCTTACTTCTTCAATGCATATCCTAAAGAGGTTACTGGATTATTCTCTGTCTTTGCAGCGCTCTCTATGTCTCTCAAACCACACTGCATTTTAAATGTATGTGTCAATAAATGCTGCTTGAGCCATTTGACTTTATAGTTCATTGTCTAGGATCTCATTTTCAAGTCATTCTTCTCATGAGGCAGAACAGAAACATTAACTGGGTCTTCCACATCCATGAAAGTAATTACCAACATGCTGGCTGCTCTGAGCATCTCACTTCTCTTTTCCTTCCACACCTCTTTCACCTAAGGGAATTCCTTGAAACCAGTATATTTCCACAAAATACACAAGGGCTGAAAAATCAAAATCTTCCGACATCTAAAAATTATTGGTACAGTTTAGCTATAGCTATATACTAGAATGTGATTAATTTGACCAAACTATTACTCTACTGGCATAAGATTAGTTTGTTTGAATTACATTTACCTTCTTCAACGTGTTTCAGAAAGAGGTCTTTGTCTAGTTTAAACTCATCCAACACAACATAACAATATCCTTGAAGTCCAGAGAGTCAGGAGAGTCTTCCTTTTCCTTCTAGTTGTGAATATTGAGTGTGATCTGCAAGAAAAAGAAAGTGGGAGGGAAAAGTTTGGCAGGAAATTCTTTATCTGCTCAGTAGGTCAGTGTTTTCAAAATCCTTACTGAACATAGCCCTGACCCAAGAATCTCGTTCAATCAACCAATCAATCTACCACTATATGGTTTCCAGAAAGAATTCAAAGCTGATTTATTTTTCCATGTCAGATATTCTGTCTCTCTCTCCACTGTCTTAAACACAAAGACATTGGTGTGAAAGGTCTGATTTCCTCTGCTTATTTAAGAAAAAACCTGCAAGATACAGTTTTTATTTTCTGCTATAAATTTAAAATTACTATCGAGGAATTTGTAACTTTTTTTTTCAACCTGCTTAAGAGAAATGTTAATGGCTTCTGTGCTTGAAGTGGCAGTATACTTCAGAAAACCTGTACCAAGCCCTGACACAGAAATAAAACCAAGAAAAACATAAAATACCTTTTCTCCTATTAGACACTTCATTTAGTCAACAGGTTTTAGTGAATAAGTTAAGGACTAAACAGCATTGTTTAATAAATGTGTTTTAGTGGAGAAACAGCTGTGAAAAGTTCAGCACATTTTATTCTCTTCGGTGGGATTTCCACTTTTCCAGGGAACATCTCTTTTTCTGGATAGCATGATGAGTCCATAATTTTGCAGATAGTCATGCAGTATAGTATCAGCGCAATCTTTCTAGTTCTTTCAGCAACAGCAAGCAAACTCACAAAAGCTTTGCCTCAGATTTCACAGGCATGTGTGTGCCTCTCTCTCAGTACCCAGGCCGACGTGCCAATATGTAGGATTAAACTTTTTCCAAGGTTGAATAAGCCACCATCTGTCTATCTTGTGTGGTGCTGTGCGCCATCCGGGAGACTTGTCCCTTAGAGCATGTTTCTACCATATGTCACTCCTGAGTGATCAGTTATGCCAAGACATTTGGGAAAAAAAATGACTAAGTCGAGCTGGAAAACCCTTTCCGAATTCCAGAGGAGGTTTGCCAAGCCTGTATTTGCAAATGACTTCGCATCCACTGGTTTTTGTATGTATCATATGTAACAATAAATAACCTTTACCCGAATGGACCTGAGGTACATGCCCTCCATTGTCCAGCACTCATATACTTCTTAATAAGCCAAGAGATTCAAGTGTGACGCATCCTCAGGAAAAATAAAAGGAACTTTTACGGCGACTTTTATGATTGCTAACTTAAGAAAGGAAAACAGTTGTAAAGAATATATTCCAAGAAAGACTCTACTTGTTATTTTAAACCCACAACAAACTAGTAATTTCTTTCAAAATACTCAACCAAAATTACCTAAGGCAACTAAAGGCAAGGCTTTTCCCTAATAACAGCCATCTGAAGTGCTCACCTGCCTGCAAAGGGATCACCTAAACTAAATGTTAAACTGCTGATATAGTTCATGCAATGAGAATTTGTCTAATAAATTCTCTATGACTATGACTCTATCCTATTTTGGATTTAAAGAAACCATTTTATGTTCCAATTCCTCAATTATTAAATTAAAACTCAAGCCAGCTTCATTCTTACGGCCAGCTCAAGGCTGTTCATTTACATAACTGACTTTCAAGGGCACTTGGTTATGCAGCAATTAATACCAGCAAAAATTCGACCAGATCTGCTACCTAATGTTAAGGAAGACATTCTTGAGAACATTAAAAGAAGAGAGAAATTAGTAAGTCGTGACTACAGCCTCCATCAGTAAGTTTAACACTGAAAGAAATTTGGACAATCATGGAAAAAAGAGGAAGACAACTCACTACAGCCCACTGAGATTTGTAGAATGAAAGGCAACAAAAAGCAGAAAAAATTCATGTTAACAAAAAAAAAAGTACTGAAAAAGGTGATTATTAAAGTAAAATTAGGTAAATTATCATATCAGAAAGTATTATGATTTTTTTTTAATGTATCTAAGTTAAATCATCTCCCTGTGCACAAAGAGTGCAGCGTCAGGATGAAGAGGAACAAATTAATCTATAAAGGAAAGAAATCCTCATACTGCAATTTGGACTTCCTGAATGGAAAGAAGAGGGAAAAATAAATATAGAACAGTTGGGCAAATTTGGACTACTTGCCTACGTAACAGGTCTAATGATTTTGAAGCCAGCATAATTTCTGAAAGGCTCAGCTCCTTCCTGTCCCACTCTGACAGCCTGAGGCATTCACACTGCTCAGCCAAGAGAGACTGGAGGCGTTGGTTCTACAGCACCAACTTTCTGCTAACCCTTCTTATCCCAATGAGAAATCTTTAGGTGAATGTGCACCTGCTCTAATGCTCTCCTTGCTTCTTGCATCCACTTACAGGTTCAAATAGTCTTCCCTCCGGGCTGAAATATGATTTAGGTGTATGACTGACCAACTCAGGGTTGCAAATGCAGACCAAGAGGCGAGGAGGGAAATTCATCAAGGCTGCCAATTGAGAAAATTCTTATTCTGGATAAGAATTTGCACTATGAAGCTGGCCAACAGCTTCCTCACAAAAGGAGCAGCAACGTAGCTTCTGCACTGTCACCCCTTGCCAGAACTACAGCAGAAACAATGGTTTCGCCTACATCAGGCATCATGAAGATCCACGCATATCTGAAAGGAAAAACTATGCAGTAACATAAAAGGAGAAAACATTAAAACACAGAGAAACATGGATTTTTTTTCTTTCCTGCTACGTTCAGCTCGTCCCACTAGTGCAGACGTACAAACAGGAATCCTATCAATCTTTAGAGATACAATGTGTTTTAATTTGGTTTAATCACTGGGAGTTCCTTGGAAATTCTTGGCACACACAGGCTGTGTTCTTTTGTGTTCCACTTCAAACATGCACTAAACCTCAACATTCTCTGTTGTTCTCACAAACTTTTTAAGTTGTTTTTTTTTTCTCCACACTCCTGGAATTCATAAGCCCAGGATTCCAACGATCACATGCAAACCCATTCCTCCAAGAATAAATTCATTCTGTGGCACAACTAAATATTTGTTACATAAATGCAAAACTTAACTGAAACATCTGCTGATAAATATAAGACTAGGACATGTCAAAGGCAGCAACACTGCCTTTGTATTTCCACAGGAAACCTCATTTAGAGGGGACAACTCCAGGGACAATATTTACAGGCAAGAAGGGCTCTTTGAGCACAAGGCCAAACCCGAAGACTTGTTATGTTCTCTGAGCCACCCGTCCGCAGGGTATTTCATATTTTCCCACCATCATTTATCACAGTTCATTCCCCAGTGGAGACTCAGGGCCCTACTTTGCTACAGTATTTTTGTCAGTGACCAAGAAGTAAGGGACAAAACACAGGTTTGGAGGGAAGCTATCAAATGTCACTAAAAACTGCGAAGAAGCCAGTCCTCTAATATAAACTCTGTTCTGCAAGTGCTACGGTACTGCAACATAAACAGAGTTTGTTTTGCAAAACTCTTAATGCAATATTGAAACAAAGGACTCTTTTCTTATGTATAATCAGTATTCCCACCTAGCTAAAACAAATAAAATCTCTATATGCCATGTAAAAGTAGCCTGGAGTTACCTTTGCTAGGGGTTGCAAAAAGAGGGATTGTTGAGGTGGGTAAGGCTTGCTTTTTCCAAGCACAGAGATAAAGCAGTTTTCCTCACGTAGCTTTCCTCTTCTTCACCTCCCCCCTCCTCCACAGAAAGCACAAGAAAAGCTGCCATTGCTTTAGGTCAAAGGAAAAACAGGCCCAGCTGCCGTAAGCCAAACAACGTACAGGTTTGCTATCTCCCCTGCTGTTTTGGCTCGAGCCCTTCAGACTGGAAAATTCAGAAGCACGATCTCCCAAGCTCTATAAATGCCAGAACCATCTAAGAGGAAAATAGGACAAGGCCACCCCCAGGCAAGTTTGTACTAAAATCTGCTGGCTGCAAGGCAAAAATACAGTAAACATGGCATAGGGACAGACTGCTCCTCAGAAAATATTCCACAGGAACAATATAGCTTCCAAAGAAAGGCTGCGCTAAAGGGACTTCTGGAAGGAAAAAAAATGCAATGTTTTAAAATCCTTGTGAGGAGTTAGCAAGCTAATGGCACACTCAGCGACAAATTGTTTGACAGGCAATATGCTTTTGACGTTAATCCAAAGAAGAAATGTAAAAGCAACATTGAATGTTCTCTACAAAGTGGTAACAAATTCGGTATCCTAGAATAGTTTTGCAGTTCACTAAGGAAATTTTGCTTTTGTCTTGACAATTGATTACATGGAAGAAAACAAGTAATAACAAGCAATTAAATCATCAATATCACCATCTTATCTTTTCAGGAAGGACAATTTAAGTTAAATTTTTACAGTCCTTGAGAGCTGAACTTTGCAGCTGATTACTGTATGTTTTAACGTGCTCTGTACTGACTCAACCTTGAAAAACAAGCCAAACACATAAGTTGAAACATCCTTTTTCCTGTGTAGCTCCAATTTGCAGTAGCAAGAAGCTAAACAACATGCTCTCCACCAGATGGCTGAAATAAAAAGAACACTCCTTCTGATTAATTAGGAAACAAATGAATCTGCTGTTAGCACAACAAGTTACCATCAGGAAACCTGGGTTCCCATTAAACTTTGATACTTGTGCTTTCTCTGCAACTGTGTTCAAGACCATCCTCAGATTTGTCTCTCATTTCAGAAGCAAAACATTGCACACCAGCCCATCACACACAAGTGTCATACCAGATACTGTGTGACCAAAAAGAGTACTGGCCCTTTTCACTGACAAACAATGCTATAGGCTTCCCAAAAGAGAAAGTGTCCATTAGAGTAGAAACAAGGTCTCTTAGTGCTGTGAGGAGGGTCAACAGGTAAAACCACACATCCCTTGTGCGGATTCAGTGAGCAACTGAGGCTCATGCATGCACACCCCAACTCTCCAGCTAGTCCAGGAAACGGAAATCCCCAAACCAAACAGAGTACACAGATCAAGGATGTGAGAGCCAAAGCAAAAGAGGTCAGCCCATGGTTCCCTGATGAGGCTGTCAAGGATGACTGTCAACACCTCAAGTGAAGGTTCAGAATACAGTGATGGAGATGAGGGAGATGAAGTCATGAAACACACGGGACCTGCACAGAAGGCATGCACTTAGAACGAGTGCAATGTATGCTGCTACTGAGGGAAGTGACTTAGGTACAAAGGAAACTGAGCTTACCTGACCCAGGAAGGTGCAGATAAAAGCTCTTGGTGGTGTCATTATGCCTCTGCTTTCAGTGGAAGTCCTCCTCTTTCAGCAATGTGTGACCTCTAAAACCAGGAGAGCCATATGCAAGAAAACCATGCCCTGTTGCCAAGATGAGGATATTGAGGCAGAGAGCCCCCAGCTTTCTCTGCATGAACTGCTTTTTTGCACAAAACCTGGGCCCCATATTTCAGTTACAGTAATTAAAGAAGGACCATTTCAGAAGAAGCTGGTTATGAAAAAAAACTAGACATGTTCAAGGGATAAAGCACAATTTCACCTTCTTTAATGACAATCTATGTGCCTAAAGAGGCACAATGCCTTAGTGGGAATCCAGGGCTGCCAACACACCCACACCACTGTAATTTACAGTGTTTCTCCTACGTGCACAACTGAAGTTCCCAAATATGTTGAGAGTGTTAATTTTCTAGGACCAAAGGGAATGGTGGAGACATTTACTAGAAACTAAATCCAAGACTAGTTTTTAAAATCCAAGTAAAGGTAACATATCCTATTAAGTAATTGAGGAAGCTGGGAGACTTGAATAAGAAAACCCCAAAAGACTTCCTCACACATTAAAAAAAGACTCAAATAATTTTGTACATACAGGAAGGCCTTTTAATTCAGCTAAATGAGCTTATCTCACTTTTTTTTTATAGGCTTGTGATAGTTAACTACTGTGGGAAATACAAGGCTACAGAAAACTGCAAAAGAACATAGAAAACACTAATGTTTCGAAGTGCACCTATCCATTATGTCATATATACAATCACAGAAAAAAAATTACTATTTTTTGAGCCTTTACTGACAGAAAGAGGACCCATGTAAAATTTCAGCAAACACGACATTCTTTGGCACAGTGTTTTAAGAAGACCCACCTCTCTTCTGTGTGCTTATATTCTACTTGGTGCCTCCTCTAAGACTCGTGTTCAAAGAGACAATGAACAAAGGAACCTGTGCACGGTCTCCCCACCACTCACAATATTGCAGACCTCCAGAATATCTTCAATGTCTTATCCTCCCAGGATAAAGAACCCTTGTTTTCCGTGTACACAAGCCCTTCTGCATCTCTTAAAACTGCTGCTCTTTCCAAATTTTTCTCATTCTACTGTATTGTTTTTGAGCTGAGGGGATCTGCACATGATACAAGATGCTGGTGAACCATGCACTTACACAACAGTGACAACAAGGATGCCATCTCTAATTCTCTATTTCTTTATTATTATTTCCTAGCATTTGATTTGCTTTTCTGATCTTTGTAGCCTAGTGAGCTCCTGTTTCCACTGCTGTTTATCATATTCTGGTAAGTGACTCACTTATGGTAAGTCAGCTCAAAGCACACCATTTTTTAGCAGAATCACAGTTATTTTTTCCCCACATACACTACTTTCCATTTATCTACACTTAATTTTACCTGCCCTTCCACCACTCAGTCATGTCAGGCACCCCTCCGATTCCTCATGGTTCATTTCAGCCTTACTACCATGAGCAAGTGAGTGTCATCAGCATCCTTTTTCACTTCAACAATGAGTCCCTTTCCAGTATACTTTTCATATGCTGAATGCTTCAACCATTTGCTGACTGTCAGAAGGCACCACTTATTCCAACCTTATTCTTCCCGTCTTTTACCCACATATTAGTCCATGACGTGACCCTCCTTCTTCATGCACAGCTGCTTGGCTTCCTTCTGGTACAGATATAGCTCTGAAGGCCATCCAGATCTTTCTTTTTCACCTGCACATTCACCCTCTCAAAGGGCTTCAGTTACTTTGAAAGGTGGCATTTCCCTTTGTAAAGGAAAAGTTGACTCTTCCCACAGAGTTTGTATTTATTCCAGTAACATATTTGTAAAAACTGCATTATGAAGTAGATATTATCCTCATAATAGATAAATTCTGCATTTTGCAGACAAGATGTTAGGGAACAAAGAAATGTCACTTTCTGTCTTTTGATTAAAAGAAATCCATAAGCATTTGCTTACTTTGAAGCCAAACATCCAGGGAATTTAAGGTATCACCAACCTCTCCCCTTTATATATGGCTGCATACATAATTAAGAAGTGGCACAAGCAGAGTAATAACAATTTCTCCTAGTAACTCTTCAGTGAAGACAAGACTTTATTCAATTTTATAACTATTTTTAATCTGAGGATCAGAAAGCAAGTAATACTTTCTAAAAATTAAAATATTTTCCTGCTGTCTGCCAGATGCGTAGGACTGCCAGCAACTGCACTGCCCCAGAAAATTTCCTGAGTCAGGAAGTCACAGCTTCTTCCCAGTCTTCTCCTTGATCTTACTCAAATTGCTACTATTCTTTAACAGATTGATACACTAATATCCATCATCCTATTGGCTCATTCTTACTGATCATTAAGTTAATGGTGCAGGAAATCATGTCCTTCCAGTCTCCCATCCAAGCTGTTTCCTGCTACCCTACCACAGAGGGCATGGGTACAGCCATCTGAATTTTGAAAAGATATGACGGGGATTTGTAGGAATTAGCGACAGGAAACTGGTTCCAGTTACTCCCATGTGTTCCTGCATTAACAGTAGCCACAGCCCTTAAATTTTGTCTGAAATTCTCTGCTAACATTTATCCTAGCACTATCTGTAACACCCTCAGCTTCTGTGATATCACCACTTCCAGATTCTTTATACCTGGCTCATTACTGTGAACAGCGGTCAGAAGCTCTGAAGAGCACAGGACGCAAGATGAGTGCTGGCACCAATTTACATTACATCTCACACCAAATAACTACTTTATTATCAACATAATAAGACAAAGAAAACAGCAAAAAAATAATTCAACAAAGTGTAGCTTCATCATTAAAATCTCTCCTTATTTGAGCTTTTTTGTTGGTTTCATTATACAGAGAGGCAGAGAGCTCTGTAAACAGATTTGCTTAGTTTCCATGTCTGTTGCCAAATTTCCATCCTGCAGAACCAATTTTAAATAGAAAAAAGTGTCTCTTCCCATCCTCTTTCCTTGGTGTCATTCTTATCAAGGATACAGAGTAATAAATGAATGGAAATGAACTAGTCCCAGTGGGGTTCAAATCCAAATGTTAACTTTTTTAAATTGCCAAAAAAAAATCAGATCACTTTGATCCATAAGTCTTTTTTTCTTCCAGCTATGGAAAATTTTTAAACAGAAGGCTGCCAACAATGACTTTGTTATAAACTGGAGTTCACAGTTATTTTTATGGAATTCTGTCTCAGTAACTTTTAGCTCAACAGTCCTCATGAAAATATTTCCAAACCACTAACTTGGCTAAATATTTCCAGTAAAGCAAAATAATCCCTAACTCCTAAATACAGTTCTACTCCTTTTTTTAACTTCACTTTACCCTTCAGAAAACTAGTACAGCTTTAAAAATGGGAAAGACAGAGAGGGGAGAAAGGAGACCAAAAAAAATTAAGAACTTCAAGTAGCCTCTCATGTCTCTGGGTCATAGCAGATGCGGGACTGGAAAGGGAGATGAGATATTGGAAATAATATCCCACATATACACAGGTATTAATAGCAAAGACAAATAAACCAAAATGAACACTGTAATTTGAAATAGCACAGTACTTACCTAGCAGAAATCTCTCAAACAGATTCAGCCATTGTTAGCCCATCCTCACAGCCAGAATTTCCACACTAACAAAAAGAACCTCATAAATGGGAAAGAAAATCTGACAGGCTTTGTATTACCATTTTGTTTAGCTTTTTCAAAGAGGGAGTGTAAAGGAATAATTTATTATAACCCTTTTCGTATCTGTCAGATGTTGCATGTTTTATGTAACTATAACACATTTGGTAAACTCTTCCTACCTACCCATATGCTTGGGAAAAGCTCAAACTGTGCAAGAGAAACCTTCCTTCACAAAGTAAATTTCCTCTTAGAGGAACTGTGAGTTGCACCTAGGGCTCCAAGATCTCCACACTCTCCTCTCACCACAAGGACTGATACTTCCACATAACCCAGAACTCACGTATCTGCCTCCCTGGGAAGCAGAGCTATCCGTTCTGTGCTTTACACATGCCAAAAGAGCAGTTGCATTGGATCGTTTCACACACCAGACCGCTGCACAGATGCAGTACAACCAAAGCAAGCCCTCATCCATGCACCTACAATGGTTTACTCAGAATGCAAGTGCCAGATGTGCTTGCACAACTGGCCAGCATGTTAGCATCACTAGTGACTAGGCCCATTACCTGAAGCAGAATAAAAGGACAGTGACATCCAACCAGCACAGACTCAAGGGCAGTCAGCTGAGCATTAGAGCTGACCCCAGGGGGCAGTCCACACGGGATGCACTGTTCTGCTTCCAGCAACTCCTGATCTTTCACCTCCAGCAGAAGAGGCCCCCACCTCTCATCTTCAATTCAAACCTCATTCATTGTATATAAGAGACCAAAATTTACAAGCCCCACAGGGAGTCCTGAAACTGGTATCTTCCAGCTTTTTACTGCAGTACATTGGGAAAACGGCAGCAGCTGTGATGAGTAGGAGCTCATACTCCAAGAGAGGAATGAGAGGAGTGTATGGAGAACACGTAGGAAGCTATGGAGAAACAGAAGGGGGTACACCACAAAGCACTTACAGCACAACGTGAGAGAAAAAGAAACCATCCTCAAACAATGGGGCTAAAAAAGAAACAGCAGTGAGGAAAGAGTAGTCCAGGTGCAGAGGAAAGGTGGAAGCTGTTCCAGGCAACCAAAAAGGATCTTCCATCTTGGTTCATCCTCAAAAGATATTTTAGAACTTAGGATTTTAGAAAAAGATTTGCAGAGCTAAGTGGTAATGCATTTCATTCACCAGAGCTTTCACCTGCAATCTATCTATACAATTTAAAAATGTTTTCAACTAAAAACATGCGCTAATTTAATACGTCACATAAACGCCAAACAGTTGTGTAACCTTGGCAAATACGTGGCACAAGTAGCCCTCACAACACGACCTCACTATCAGATTCACATTCTTTAGCAGATTCAGCTGTGAGACTGAGCAGGAAATATTCTTTGCCTTCAACATCAGGAGGCGAGGCAAGGCATGGTGGTAGAGCTTGTTTGGGACTTTTCAAGCAGCAGACAAACAATCTACTAGGATCATCTAGTCAGCTTTGTTGATGGCTTTATTTGGAAAGCTGCTTCACTACCTTTGGAGACTCCTGAATTGCAGAAAAAATGCCTGTAACTCAAACATATACGTACAGTTTAAAACTGTGATACACTTGTGTTAACAAGAACTCAGACAGTCTATTAATACAGCAATCAAGTCAGGGTTTCTGCAAGAGAAGACCAGGAGTCATTGTTTTGAATGCAAACAGTGAGCTGCCAAGTGACCAACAGGGGGAGGTTGCAACAGGATGTTTCACTGCATCTGTAGAAAATAGTGCTAAGCCCATCTATGAAACAAGAACAGAAAAGGGATTTAACGGATTAAAAGATACAGCACTTGTTTTTTAATCTAGAAAATGAACCATGCAAGGAAGTATGATGGAATAAGGGTGGGACAGGCAGAAGGATAAGAGCAGGCTGCATGAGAGACCTGCAGCATACATGTAACTTGCCATGCCTGAATAGGTTTTGACCAATCTTACCAGTACCCTACATGGACACTGCAAAGAGAACAGGGAGCAAATCCTCATACAATGCCTGCTGGCCCACATGAATACAGCTGCAGCACTAGACCTGAACCTGAAGAAACCTTCTGTGGACAGAGCAAGGGAAAATGCATTCATTTGTCAGGTAAAAGGGCCTGTGACTACCTATTACCTTGAAGTCTTGCCTGTTAGGTACCAAGGTACTGGATATTAATGTCCAGAAATAGAACCAGGCACATAAGCTCATAGGAAGAAAGATACTGTTTCTGAGTGCTAACTGATGCCATGCTAAGTGAGAAGCACAGGTTTTATTTTAAAAAAATGTAAAATTCTGTATCAAATTGCTTGAAACAGCTAATAAATGCCACCAGAAGGGCAGTGTGGTTTATACACCTGAAAATTGTGGAAATTAATAGCCACTTATGGATGGTGTGTTAAAGATATCAATTTTCTGAGATTCCTTTTTTTGGCCTAGTGCTATACAAACAGAATGCACATTGGTGGAAATACACAGATGGCAAAATACTCCTGCTTCACAAATACACCATTACACTATTTGGATGACATAAAATTCCCAACCTTCCTAAATCTCTCAAGTATTCCGTGTGTATTATGCTCACTT
>JAWWMP010000081.1:97268157-97300218 GCA_035047865.1 Dendrocincla tyrannina
AAGTATTCCGTCTGTATTATGCTCACGTAGAATAGTGATAATGCAAGAAGTAACTCCAGTGTTGTCTTATGACTGACACAGGCACAGAAAACAAACATCCCTGTGTGTGACAGGGATGTCAACTCACCACTGATTTTCAAACAGACAGCTATTTAATACTTGCTAAAGAAAACATGAAGAACGTAAATTAAGGTCTCTTTACACATACACTGAATCTCTTCTCTGTCCAGTTTTTGATTTTGTCCCTAATTAGGTTTTAAGCTACTGAATTCTTTTAAAAGTCTGTATTGGGTTCCCATGACAAGGTTTTGGCAGTGGAGGTGCTACAGATATGGCTTTTTTTTATGAATTTATGAAATTTTTATGAATTTATGAATTTATGAAAGAAGGGGAGAGAACTGTGCAACTTCAGACAAAGAAAGCAAAGGGAGTATGTGAGAGAAACAGTCCTGCAGAAGAGGGAGGGGAAGGAGGTGCTCCAGGCACCAGAGCAAAGATTACCCTGCAGGACATGGAGACGCAGCTGTGGCCCTGCAGCCCATTGAGGTCCACACTGGAGCAGAGATCCACCTGCAACTCATGGTGGCCCTCAGCCCAGAGCAGATGGATGCCCAAAAGAAGGTTGTGACCCTATGGGACACCCACACTGGAGTAAGCTCCCAGCTGGCCCGTGGCCCTGTGGAGAGAGGAGCTCATGCTAAAGCAGGTTTGCTTCAGAGCACTTGTGACCTGGCAAGGAACCTGCACTGGAGCAACCTGTTCCTGAAGGATGCAGCCCATGGAAGGGATCTATATTGGGGCAGTTCATGAACAACTGCAGTCTGTGGGTAGGACTGGAGGAGCTGGTGGAGGACTGTGTCCCACGGGAGGAACTCCACACTGAAGCAGAGGAACAATGTGAGGAGTCCTCACCCTGAGGAGGAAGGAGCAGCAGAGACAACATGTGATGAAGTGACCACAACCCCTGTCCTCCTGTGCCACAGAGGAGAAAGAGGAGGAGGTGAAGAATTCAGGAGTGAAGTTGAGCCTAGAAGAGAGGGATTGGGGTGAAAGTGTTTTAAGATTTAGTTTTTATTTCTCATTACCTTTCTCTGATTTGATTGCTAATAAATTAATTTTCCCAAGTTGACTCTTTTAAGCCTGTGATGGTAGTTGCTGAATGATCTCTTCCTGCCTTTATCTCAACCTATGAGCCCTTCATCATATTTTCTTTCCCCAGTCCATCTGAGGAGGAAAGTGACAAAACAGCTTTCATGGACACTTGGGATCCATCCAGGGTCAATCCACCTCACAGAGGTCTAAATTATTTCAGAAACCAAGGTCTTGGCTCTACGGATTGAGCCCAGCCCTAATGAGAATTACATTCTCCTGTGACTTGACCAGGCTGGATGGGGTTTGGAGCAACCTGCTCTAGTGAAAGGTGTCCCTGCCCACGGCAGGGGAGGTGGAACTAAATGACCTTCAAGGTTCCTTCCAATCCAAACCATTTTAAGACTCTATGGTTTAACAAGTGTCTCTTCCAAGAGTCCTCTTTATAGGTTTGTAGGAATCTGTGTTTTGACATTTCCTACAAGCAACAAACTTTTATCTAAAAGAAATCAGACTATGTTCAAGAGCTACACAATGCACTCTATGATAGAAACGCTGACAACAAATCATTTCACATATATATTGTACAGTTCTAACTAAATATTGCTAAATAAAAAGCCAAAATAAAGACAAAATAAAATACTCAACCAAAAATATCTTTAAAGAAAATTGTGGAAAATACATATATATATATACACTTGTCAAATTATCTGCAATAACTCTAGATTTTTTCCCATGTGCACCTACTATGCAAATTTTTTATATAACTGCATCTCAGTACATCAAAATATACTCCCACTGCACTGTATTGCACCTGACATACTATATTAATTATTTTATATACATCTATTACATACATTCTGCATACATCACTATATATTCTATGCTTCCTGCTACTCCGCGTCCAAAGACTTTTTCCACTAAGGCAGTCACACCACCATCTCATGACTTGTACATTTTAGTAATCTGTAGTGAATCAAGCTAAATGCAAATGTAGAAATTTTAACTGTGCACACTTCTACAATTTTGACAGTATGCATCCTAATTTGACTCCATGTATCCCTTTAAAACATTTAAAGTGTACTCATGTTTCCTTAAAAATCTATGTGTCAAATGATTTTGGTTATGGTAGTCAATATACAGATAATGCCAAACATGCATATAGAATGTGACATACTACTTATTGGAGACTGTATTATGTGTCACATGTTGCAACTTCCACTCTTCAAGGAAGAAAGGAACATGTATGTACAGCTGAGTCCAGAGCTAGACTCTTCTTTGAGATAGAGAAAAAAAATTATACAGTGTACCAAAAAAGTAAAACCAAAAGAAATTACCAGTTATGTGCCCGATCTTCCCATTTGTAGCTGCATTAAGGCAGCTTCACACACACACAGCACAGCATGGTATAACAACTTCATCAACTATGTCACGATAATTCACCACGTTTCTAAGTCCTGCAGCTTATGCAACCTCCCAAATCTTCCGCATAAAACTTACTCATCCAGCTAGAGAAAACACAAATAACCTAAAGAAGCAATAATATACATGATTTATATAACATGCCCTGCAAAATAAAACTGTGGAACCAGTCTAATGAATTCAAGCAACACTAAAGCTGCAAGGGGCCTGAGTCCCCAGTTGGCTGCTTTGCATCACATGCACTCACAGATCGATTGCTCCTCTGAGACAGTGACAGAGCATTTGCACAAGCGGTATCTGTTCAACTTGTCAGGGCTCAAAACTAGTTAATGTCACATCATTTACACTGTTTTCAAGTATTTGCCTCACAGCATATGCTACCACGGGAAAAATCGACCACCTATTGCCACTGACTGCTGGGAGAATGGTAACTCCAGTTGGCTGAGAGACAGTGAGTGAACCAATCCTACAGAGTCACCTCCGACAATGAAGGTGTGCCAATCACTAGGAAGAGAGTGAAGCAGACCGCATGGGTGAAAAAAAAAGTAGTTTTACTTACATGGGGTATCTTCTCCTAAGTGGCTTCATCTTAAAGAGCTTTATTGTAAAGACCTTCACTTTTTAAAAACTACCTAAACATGAAAAGTGATTCACTGGTAACCGTGCCTGAATTTTTCAGCATCTTATAAAAATCTAAACCATAGATCTTAAAACGATACCTCTTTCTAGAAGATCACAGTTCCATCTGAATTGTTTTAACATGCTAGTAACTCTTTAGAACTATTTTCTCTTATTGTATCATTTTCATGTTTGCCATTTCTGATGTTCATTTAAAAACTTGCATTTTTTTGATGTTCATTTAACAAACAAGTCCAGATAGCTACTTTCCTTTTCCTGTCACTAGGCTTCTGCTAAGCAGCAAGGGTAAAATCATTACAATACAATGAGGAAACATCTTAAAACATAAATTACTAGGCATATTTCAGCAGCTTTACTGTATGAAACTACTTGCAATTTAGTCACTCTGTTCAATAGTTTGGACTGGTTAGCTGTTACTGGTACCAACACAGCTTCCAGTGATAGAAACATCTATGACATGGAGATTCAAGTGAGGGAGAAGGGGCAAGAACAGAAGAAACATGAAAATCCCAAGGAAAAGGGAAAAGAGCAGATTCAAAAAGCTTTGGAAACTGCAAAGGCGGGCAGTGAACTGAAAAGGTATTTTATAAAAACACAGACTGTTTTCCCTGACAGTTAAATACTTTTGATAATGGATAACAGTTCCTTAATATATAATTTCTACATGAAAACACTAAAATAAGGAAGGGGGTGGGGGGAAGGCAAGAGTCACATACGAAGATTTCTGTCCAGAGCCACCTTTTCCTTCTCTGGTCTGTTTTGGAGCATCTACAGCATTAACACACAAAGAAGGCTGTAACTAGAAGCTTAAATATGACAGGATACAGACACTTGCCTTGCATGAACACTGTCATTGTGAATTAGGCATGAGTTGACAAGCTAAAGACCTGGCTTGCAGTCTCATCATTCAATCATCCATCCAATCTCATCAATTGAGCAAAGCAGTAACACATGTCCCCTCTAGCTTAAATGACAACAAAGCTGTGGGTTGTAATCACAGGTCATCTTCAAATGACACTTATCATTAAGGATGATTTTGTTCCGAATCAATTTTTACTGAGAATTACTCTAATACAATACCTCTTTTTGCTTCTTTTAACTCTTGCATTTAGTACTGTTTAGAAGAACTTTTCAAAATGGTAATTTCATCATTTTCTAAGAATAAGCTAACAGTACATGACATTGTGTAGAACTCAAGATTAGGCATTTGCAGTCCAAAAACTCTGACAAAAATAAGGTCACCTACATCAACTTTCACAACTGAATCTTTAGCTAGTACTAATCTACGGTGCCTTATCTACAGTCTAAATTATTTTAATCATGTAGAAGTGGTCCCAAAGTACCTTGGACATAAAAATTTGAAAAATAAATCAAAATATAAATGACAGCACCAAGTATCCTTAAAAAACAGTTCCACATTTACACATAGCATCTAATATTTTTCTAACATGTAAAACACATCCTTTTTCTAAATTTATCAAATTGTGATTTTGTTCTTTATTGCCCTTCTAAAAAAAGAAAAAAAAAAGGCACTAGCTGTCCTCTCTTTTTATGGAACTTGAGTGGCAATACTGGACTAAGTCAGCTGAAGTGTGACCTGAAAGGATGTTAATAGAGCCAATGGAAAAAAACAGGAATAGAAGTTATCTTTCTGTAGAAAGGATAGAAGTAAAGTGAGAATCACTACTTCAGTGAGAGGATAGACTCATCTGGAGCTCATTTATCAGCTTTTAAACCCAAGAATTCCTTAATAAAAAAGGGTCGAATCCAGCAAACACCACAGCAGCATCTCTGGGAAGAAACAGAAGAAGAGATTTTCAACTAGTCAGAGAAATACAGTCAAATCTCTATTAGCATAATTTGCTTTGTAATAGTTTACAAGAGCTGAGGATCTGCTTTGCAGATAACTGGAAATTTGTTTGTTCTTTCACATCACTAGACATGATGCACACACTTCCCAAATTTTACCAAGCTTAACGAAATTTCAACCACCCAACACAGATACTTCATCACAAGTTTAATTTTCTCTATTGCATCCTCACCACCTTCCCAAACATATCAATCTCAAACATTTGATAACAGCTACAGAAATAAGGGAATAGAGTTCTGTGACAGCATATAAACACTACCAAAAATAAACTTTATTATCAGAAAATATATTTTAAATTGCATCTAGTGAACTGTTAAATGCACCACTTTTCCATCACTCTGACAGGAACATGTTTATCCAAGTCAAAAGGAACACTTTTTCGATAAAGATATATCATAGACTCATAGTTTGGATTAGAAGGGACATTTAAAGGTCATCTAGTCCAACTCCACTGCCATGGGCAGGGACATCTTCAGCCAGATCAGGTTTGTCAGAGTCCAAATCAACCTGACCTTGGATATTTTCAGGGATGGGGCATCCACCACCTCTTTTGGGAACCTGTGCCAGTGTTTTACCACCTTTACTGTAAAAAATTACTTTCTCATGTTTGATCTAAACTGGCCCTCCTTCACTTTAAAGCCACTTCCCTTGTCCTATCACTACAGGCCCTGGTAAGAAGTACCAGGTGCATAAGGAGAGGTGTTGCAGCTCTCTGATCATCTTGGTGGCCCTCCTCTGAATTTTCTCCAACAGGTCCACGTCCTTATCATGTTGGGGACCCCAGAGCTGGACACAGCACTCCAGGTAGGGTCTCACCAGAGCAGAGTACACAGATGTATATGTATAAATACACACGTACAGTTTTCCAAATAACTGCTTTCTCACTAAGATTGCTATTATACCAAACCATTTACATTTTCACCTCAGTAATTTAATAAATGATCCTATGTTTACCAGAAACTGGAGTACCTGAAGTGATTGAGATCATGAACGGATCCTCCCCATGCAATCTGTCCCCTCTACTAGTTCTCCCATCCAGCCTAGATCCACCTCTTCCAAAAAAGGGATTTGAGCAAACCTTTGAGCAAAAAGCCTCCATTTTAAGGAATTTTCAACAAAATATTTCTGTTGTTAGAGAAACTGAGCGATGGGAGATGTAACATACAAGTAATTATTTACTCTCTCTAGGTCTGTATCAAGTACAATTATTATCAGCTTGTGCAAAAGCATCACTTCAGCGTGGCAAACAGTTCAAGAGCATTCAGCTCAGGACAAGTCCATACATCAAAAAAACCCACACTTAAAGTTATTTTAAATAATAAAATTTAGAAGCCAAGTGTCAGCTAAAGCTCAATTTCATTTCTATTAAGAGTTTTAATTTTTTTAAAGCAGAATACCACAAACACTGATTTGTTTTTCTTTCATATGTCACTTGGGATTACTTTTAAGACAAAAATAAAGTTACTAACCTGTGAGATAGAAGTATTTCTGTTTTCAAATGAAACATTTAGCATCATCTTTACTCTGGAAATATTTCTTACCAATGCAATAACAGACTCACAATCTCCTTTTCTCTAAATCATGTATTTTAACTTAGAAAACATACCAACAGTTATTATAAGTCAAAAAATGCAAAAAGGAAGTCATGTGTGAATCTTGGAGGCTGTATTTCGTAATCAAAGTGCTGCTATTTTGAACACTAGGAGCAGCTACTGAGAATGGCTGAATTTGAGAAGCCGTGGCACAGTAAAGTTACCTAACTGAATTTCAAGAGAAACTAACTTAAAAATTAAAAATATCAGATATTTAATCATTGGTGCGGGTGATATCTTAAGGAGAAATATTAGTAAGGCTGCAGCTTCATTATTTCAAAAATTAAAAACAAAGAAGTGACTATGTGCACACAGAGCAGAGGAATTATTTTGGGATACACACAAAAGATATCAGTCATTGACATTTATTTTTCTTCAAGCTCTAACTCATACTGTATATCCTCAAAGTCACCTTTTTATTTAATCTTTGGCCAAATACACTTTCTTTCCTCACAGAGATAACAAATTATTTTCATTACAGTTCTCAGGCTGGTGAGAAGGAGTACTAAAATTTACCTTGATACAACTGAAAGGCTCCCAAAACAAGATCTACAAAAGAACTTGGAAAATTAATCCCGATGTCCAAGAAGAACATTAAAATAATGCGGGTAGTGTCCATGAAAAATGAGCAATCAGAGAAATACTACCTTTGGCATACTCTTGATGGCAACAAGCTCCATGCAAGCCCTGAGGAATGGCAGATATTCTGTAACTTCTTTCCAGCCACCTGTGTATGGTGATTAACTGCAGGTTTGTGTGGTAATACTAGCATAGTACATTTAAAAAATAAAATAAAAAAAAAAAAATAAAAAAGCAACTCAACTCTGCAACTCAGTTTTTGGTATCCTCCTAAAATTATAACAGTACTTTAGTTTAAGTGGCTAAAGGAGGAGTAACCTTGAACCTACACACCACACAGCCAGTAACTTTTTTTTCCGAAAGAGTGCTTAGTTATAAGGATTTCATGTTCAAGGTGACAGACTGGCACTAATAAAATGTGAACTCTTCCATTTCTCTTCAAAGTTGCAAGGAACAACACAGGGAACTTCTCACACTGTCCAGTTTAATTTCCTTCTCACTTAATTATAGATCAGGAGTAATTCCACTACAATTAATTAAGTTACATCAGAGGCTGACAAGAGAAGTAGCAGTCTGTCTACAGCATGACACAGGGGAAAGATGACTGTTCTCCCACCACAGCCATTCACTTTTAGCCTCAAAGAACATTAACCCATTACAAGTGCACTAATGACCAGAGCCATTCAATCAAAGGGCAATTAAAGTTCTGCAAAATTAAAGTCCTGAAGTCCAATCATACTTTTTAGGAAAGAACCTTAATGAACAATATAAAGACAAGCCTCAGAGAAGGGCTCTCCAGATTTCCTGTTTAAATTGACATAAGAGCCACAAGCAAAGGAGAGGAGGGACAGCTTGTGAGGACACTCACTGCTGGAGAAGACCCCCCCCCAGTGTGGTCCTTCTCACCAAGATTCCTGCTTTCAGCACTGCATTTGGCAAATGCCCAATGTTTGCTGGACAAAATGAAAATACCACTTTTTTTATTTGCTCCTTTACAGCCATAGTACTGACTGCTTTGGATCGCATTTTGATATTAAATTCACCATTTTCACTGCAGAAGGAACAAGATGCTCTGGCAAACTAAGACCAGTGTACAACATTCACCCCAGAACAAAGCAAGACATCAGACATAAGGTGGGAGTTTTCAGGCCTAGTCTGGATCCTAGTCACTGGATGTCACTAAGTAAACTACAGGTGAAAGTCACCTATAAACAAGGTTCTCGACTTGGAAAGTGAGAATTAAAACCAACCAAAATGTAACAAAATTCCCCCCACCTTAATTTCTAGATATTTTTTCATATCCACAAAAGTATCTACACTTTTTCAGTAATAATTTGCTGCTCTTCTCTTCTAGTTTATCCACTGGTTTCTCCATATCCACCCCAGACCTTCAGCATTCTCTCGAACAATCTCTTCCTGCTCTGCTCTGCTCACTTCCCTTTCACTGCATCTCCCTAGCCCTTCACTACACACAGCAGCTCCACTCTCTCTCTAGAGAGTCAACACCTTGCTTATGTTTTACTAACAGCAGAATGAGCCTGACTAATTCTTACCCAGTCAGGGACCAGTCACTGTGGAGTATCTCAGAGACTGATCCCAGTTTCATGAGCAGACTGCAGTCTGGTAATAGCAAGACAGACCTTGAGTGCAGACATAGAAGAGAAGCAAGCCGAGATAAGCAGGGAGGCAGACACAACCCGTATTCTTTTGGGGGCTCTCTCTGTGCTGCACAGATGTTGCCTTACACAGCTCATCGTAGGAAGCAGAGTGTGAACAAGAATTCTGGTGCTTCAGACACTTCCAGGGAAAGGCTACCCAACTACTGAATGCAGCTGAATCAAAAAATAGATGCACAGGAGACACAGTTTCTAAAGGAAATACGGATTAGATGTCAGAGGGCTAAGAAAATACCATAGGCTGTATTACAGCAGACATAGTCTTAATACTTAAAAATGAGTGTACTTTACTACTACTGGAAAAATTAAATTTGAAGTGACCAGCACATAACTGAATATGATTAAAGACAGAAAGGTGAGCAGCACAAATGTGAAAGAGTGGCAGCTGATGCAAACATGAGCTGCAGGATTGGGTAGGCACTTTCCAAGTCTGTGCAACCCAGAGACGGTCAGTTCCTCTTTGAATTGCATTTACATCAAAAAGTCATAAGCTTAACATGAAACTGTACTTTAAGTCAGTACCCAAAAGGCATATTGGAACTTTCTGATGGTACTTCAGCATTCCTTCTTCCTACATTATAATCACAGAAGTTGGAGACACACCACTGGCTCTGATCCATCCAAAACCACATGGATCCTCTATATTCCCAACAGTATTTATTGACGTTTTGACAGGGCCACCCTTAATAAATAAAAGAACAAAGACAAATTACTTACTGGCCCATGTGACAGATGCACAGAAGTCTGCTTTAACCAGCCATTCCAGACCCATTTCCACTTTTTACATGACAGCATATGTTGTTGTTATTCACTGAGAGTAATCACATAGGTTACTGCCTAATTTTACAGTAGGGTTTTTTATTTCTGGGTCTAACTTTCAGGCAATGTTTATTTGTGCACTTAGCTTGATGACTTAAAGTGAAATAATTCTCCTAGCCTAGCCATTTCCTTTGTTAAACAACGGAAATCCAGGGTTTTCTGAATTCAGCAAGTATTCAAGCCCCACTAGCAATCCACAGTTCCCTCCAAGAATATGCAGCATAAAGTTGAAAACTTACATAGGAGCAAGAGAGTCAGAAACTCTTTATCTTACCACCTGCATCCTAAGTCCTTTACACAGGAGCCTGCTCTAACTGAACTCACTGACCAGCACTTTTAGAGATCAACTCAGACAAAAGGGGATGTTTTTTCATCTGTTTTAAGTCTGCTGTCATGCTGTATGGTAGGTGAAGTCATTTTTCTACAGTTATTCTTCACACCACTTTTCCCTCAACTCCCTCCCAAATCCAGGTACTTCAGATGCCAACACAATTAAACAATCATTTTTAAAATACTAGTCCCAGAGTGGGTCATTTATAGAGGCTCCTTGTTTCTAAATAGGTTTTTTATTGTTATTTTTCTTATAAATTCCTCCTGCTACCTCCTGCAGTTTTTTACATGCAGACAGGACTTAGGACCCTTGGAGAGATATTTTCCACAAACAAATGAGGGCTCTATGTTTGCATACGTCAGGGGCAGATCGAGATCACAGAACACATACATATGTGCTCCCAAAGTGCTGAGACTGAGATTCAACCCATCAAGAAATCATCATTTAAGTACAGTTTATTCTCTTAAATAAGATGCTTCCAAGTAAAACATGTCACGGTACCCCTGCTAGATGGAAGACTGGCTTCAGCAGCAGAGCTTCCTTGAGAAATTCCCACCTCAGCTGGCCACTCCATTCACAGCCCACAGATTGCTGACCCTTCCTCTTCTTCCCCCACTCCAGTTTTGTCTCCACAAGGGTTGCAATCAGATTGCAATCCAGTTCCTTTCCACTTTAAAGTGTCGTAGCCCAGCTCCAGCAATGGTCAACCACCAAACGTTCAGTCTTCCCTCCAAAACAGTCACGAATGGGTGAGACCTTCTTGCTGAGACAAATGATCTTCTTATTTCCTAAATTCATGCTCAAAAATACTTCTACTGGTTTGTTACATCTCAGAAGCTTTCCAGCCCAAATAGTCAGTCCAAAGCAGACAACCAGCATGGAAAATCTCCACTCTGCGGCTCATATTTGAGAAAGTTACAAACAATTGAAACACTCTTACCCAAGTATAAAGCAACAGGCAACCTCAGCTACAGATGCTCAGTCTGTGATAATCTGAGCATGTATTTCATCCTCTCTATTCTAATTTTTACTTAAGTGGGGTTTTTTGCATTTTTTTTCTCTTGAAGATCACTGAAGGTGTTTTGTGCAGGTTAATATTATAGACACCTTTTATCTGAAAAGTATTCTCTCAGCCCGGTTGATACTAATCTTAAAGGCATATAAACTAAGTATTAAGCATAACTCAGAAGACTTCAGTTCTTTGTCCATATACCCTAATTATTTTTACTGAGACACTAAGGTCTTACGTATCATGACAGTCCAAAGAAGCATGTACAAAACCAAAAGATGAGAATTTCTGTTAAGTACATACTTTTCCAGCTGTTCAAACAAAAGCAAAAGCAACCATACAAATCTTTCCTGGTTAATTCCAAATCTTTTTTGGGGAAAATAAATAACACTATGGTTATCCTCCAGAAATAAAAGCGTGGAAACTCAAAACTCCCACCTCTTACCATTACTGGCTTTCTCTTCATAACATCACATCTGAAATAGACACTACAAGAAAATACAAGAAAAGCTGTTATCTTTCTACCATGAATTTAAATAAGAGGACATCATGGTCTGAGCAGCACATCCCCAAAGCACCTCCCATCCCTGACAATTTATGCAAAATAATTTGCATTGATAATTCATATTGCTATTACAAAGCTGACACTAATATGCTTTTGGACAACTTCTCTGGACAACAGCAGTTTTGCAGAAGAGTCTTCCCTTCCAGGTTCAACAGAGCACACCACAAACAAAAGGTTTATCAGATTGTATTCAAGGCTTAAATCAACTATTCAACAACAGAATGCAAATGGGGATGGACAGCAAGGGGAGGGGGGTGGGCCTTCTAGTCTGACACCAGTACAGTGTCAGATCACACCCTGATCACCTCCAGTGTTAGGTGGTAGATGATGTATTTCTGAACAACGGCATTTGGCAATAAAGGGAACTCTCAGCGTTCATCTTTCACAGTTCCAGCAAAGCAGTAATGTTACCGGCATAAGTGATTTTAAATACAATGTCCGTTCTTTCACAAACAGTTTAAAAAATAGATCCCACTATGAAATCTTTCTTTTAAAACCACAGACGGAACCATAAGAAGTAAGCTTGTCCAAACTCATTTACACTAACTCCCACTCCAAAACGCAGTCCCACAGGGGATGTCTTTACTGCTGTTCAACAGTTCTTTCTCTCCACTCCAGTTAAGTTCTGCAGGTAACTTAGGAGTCTTCCTGGGTTTTTGTGCTTTAACTGAACATGTTGTTTCCATGTGACTTCTGCTATAAATTCTTCACACTACCTCCTCTAAAGCACCCTATAGGCAAAGGAACAACTTAATGCTGAGCCAGAACTCCTGTTCCTCCTCAGAATGAGGATCAGAACTTAAGTTCCATGTATTGAGCTCCATTCACACCCTGCTCTGGCAAGAAGCATTAGCACAGCAGAAATGCTAGGGAGTTCTCTGGCTCTTCTGGGGGGGGAAAAAAAAAAAGGAAAAATACAGATAAAAATCTAATATTCTATTTAATAAAAGTTCGTATATAGTTCATATTACTGTCGTATATAAGCACTTGTCACTACACACCAAGTGCCAGCTAATGAAGACTGGGCAAGTGCCTTTCATCCTAAAAATAACTGGAATGGGCCTGCTGAATCAAAAAAAAAAAAGAAGTGAAATAGCAAAATGAAACATAGAAACAGTTTTTCCAATGTTTGCAACTGTCACACTCTATTTTAATTATTTTTTATATGTTTTTACTCTATTAACTTTCAACGACAAAACAAATCATATTGGAAATTGAACTTCAAAATTTTACAGAGTAAGTGAGGGAGGAAAAGGAAACTATTAACCCTCTAGTGGAGGATAAAAATCGCAATGGGTCTATACCCTTGGCCCTCCAAGTGAAAGACAGGGTTCTTCTGGAGCACATACAGTACACCGGATTGACATGATGATTCCCAACCAAACTGCAACACACCTTTGAAATTTTAAATCGCTGAAATGCAAGAACCATTGCAATGCAATAGTCTTCTTTGCAGCAAACTAGCACAGAAAATGTATTTTATCACAATAAAAATGAGCACCTAAAATAGATACAGATGGACTCTACTATAAACTATTGTGCCACAGTGAAGCCTGAGGTCTTTATGCTAGAGATCTAAAACACAAGCATGTTTGTGTTGAGATCAGCTCTCAGACTCAAAAACGAGTTTGAATTTTGTAAGAATTACAATATATTTGGACTTCTGGTTTCTCTAGTTATCTATTATTAGCTGGAGTTTAGTTGTCAAGACAACAGTTTCCCCTTTACAAAATGCTTTAACTGTCAGCAAAATGTCACAGTCAATATCAAAAGTTCACCAGATTGGTCATGTCTAGAGCCAGGAAATGAGAGTATTTCCTGAGAGCAGGGTCAGGCTGCCACCAGAACAATGGCCATCAAACCAAGGAGACTGGATATTTCTGAATGATCCACCTAGCAGAAACTAGGAAGGATTCGAGGAGCAGAATCCACCTCACACAAAATCTGCTGCCCAACTGGGCTTCTATGCAATCCCCTTACTACAATGGCCACTCCAAAGTACAGCATGGTATGTGTAACATAACTGATGAAAGTCCATGTCCCAATAGAGAAAAATTGGATTTTACATATCAGAGATATTTAGGATATGGCAAAAATACCCCACAAACATCATAATGCAATGAATTTGTGTTACCAGAGAAATGGAAGTCAAAGGAGCACAGCAGTTACATACTGAACATATTCCATGCAGAAGTGTAAGGAAAAAAGGAACATGCTCCCAAAATTAGGTCAAGCCTGGTATCAAGGGATAAAGTAAATAGACACTTGGACTTTTTTTTTTTTTTACTATGTAATATAATCCTGATAGCAGTAAACATATTGCAACATGAGTCACACCTGAGATAACTCACAAGCTTCCTGTATGTCCACAAGTCATCACTGAGAAAGCTTACCAATATGCAGGTTAGTTTTTGTAAAACCAAATACTTTACTATTACCTCAATTTTTGTTATACTCCATTTTTCCCTCTAAATAAGTGTTTCCTATTAAGAAAAACAAACAAGCAACCACAGTAAACCAACATAATGAAATAATGTGATATCCTCTTATTAGCCCCAGACTCGGACTCTTCTCTGTGTGCCTGTTTGCATGCATACAGACAAAACAACATACAGCTTCTTGGAAGGCAGACGTAACGTGCTCCCCTTGACTAATCACCTTCAGGTTTACATGAGCCACAGGACGAAGCAACAGCATAACAATCTGCCCAAAGCATTTTTCCCACCTGACTGGTGGGAACGCAGGATTCAGCACAGGAGAACAGAAGAGTACCGAGATAAGGATATTCAAGGGTAACCGTGCACAGAATACTCAAAAGGATTTAGTTAAACAGGATTAGTCACTTGACTTTAAAGATCCACGTGACTAATTTTTTTCTTTATATATAATGTATCCGTGCATATACAGCTCCCCTACGCAGTCATCTTCTGCCTTTTATCTCCTTGTCTCTCTAAATAGACGCTTTAACTTAAGAGAAAACAACTGCACACTAAACCCCAACCTCAGATTCAGTCTTTCCCCTCTGACGGAATGCTTCATAAATACTTAGATTATTTAATCAGAACATTTATTTTGTTGCAAGAACAGATGGGACTAAACTACCTGAAAGTATCCATATTAGCTCTTGTTAACTCATTTTGCAGGGAACCAAAATAGCTCACTGGGAGCAAAACTCAGTGGAGAAGGAAAGGCAAGTAGAGAAGGGAAGAACAGAACATCAATGCACAAATAACCTCCTCAGTATGCCATCCTGAGGGATACATGGGGAAGCTGTCTGGCAAACTGGAAACAGTCCTCTTGGACAACAGGCATTTTTGTCAAATTCACATGTCCAGGGATACGAGTATTGCTGCCTGCATACCTATGTTGGAACAGCTCCTCAGCTCAGTGAAGGCATCAGACACTCATTTGTCAGATTTAAATCTTCTGGATTAAATCTTCCAGCTTCTACTCTTTAAGCACTGTGCTTTTATTTTTATCTCACAGGTTATTTTCAACATGTGGCAAAGCAACCTCTCTAATTTCTGAACCGATCACTTCTTTGCATTAAACAGGGACAGTGATAATCTATTCAGAAATGTTTAAGTTCCTGTATTTACTTCCAAGCACAGGTTGAACCCTACACATCACGATGGATGGTTACTGTCGCCTGGGTTGTTGGTTTTAATTATAATTTCATATTAGAATTAATGTATTATTTTCCTTTTTTACTGTTAAAAGTCATTACTTCTTTCATTATCTTTAAAACATTGTGAACATCATGCAAACATTCAAATTTTCAACTTTTGACATTGCACTTTCTGATGCCTAACAATAAAACAAGATCCTTGGATGCTCACAATATACTCATTCCTAAGCTTGAGCAATAAACAATATTGTCACATTGTATTAATGTCCCTGTGGCCCTGCTTTTAGAAGAGAAGATTCCTTCCTCCTGAAAGCAAGTTAATCACCTTTTTCTGTATCTGGCATAAAGTATCAGAAAATCACCACAGATCTGTGAGCACTGCTAAAATGACACTGCTAACTTTTCCCTTTCGAGTAGCCATGATCAAAATACTATCTAGCTGACGGATCCTTCTACACAATCTACTAACTTTTAAGTTAAAGCACTTTTTTTTTTCTTACACACACCCCAAATCATAAAATACAAAGATGAGCATTCCTAAAGATTTATACAGAGCAAATCTTGATGTTTTCAATAACTCTCCTCACATCAAGAGGACCTATATTTGCACAGACACAATATGCAATCACTTAAAACATAAGGATATTTCCCCCCCTCACAGACATGAACAGAAGTTCAAATTTGAATATATCCCACACTTTCAGTTACAAACACAGACTTGGGTATAAAAGGAGAATCCGTATTGAGAGTAGTCAACACATTTTCTTGGTTATAATCTCACTTGAGAGCACTACTCTTGCCAACGAACACCGCCAGCCATCAATATCAGCACAGGACTCCTGCAGAGTTAGGACCAGGAAACTGGCTTTCCTGAAAGTCATACCTAGGAAATACTTCATTTAAACTCAATCATCTGGTAAGCTGAAAAGAACTGAGGAGGGAGGAAAATCACGTTTTATAAAAAACTAAAATAAAATACCCAAAAAGTACTGATCAGGGGAAACATTTTACTGTGTACTGGTGGATAATCAAATTTCCATCTCTTCTACTTTCCCCATTTTCATGACAACTGTTAACATGGAGTTAGGGAGAGGAAGAGGCCATTGGGAAGTTTTATGGGGGTTTTTTGTTGGTTTGTTGTTTTGGGTTTTTAAACACAGAATTCAAACCACGGGACCAAACTATTCTCTTAGAGTGAAATAAGCAGTATTGTCTGTTAACAATTCGTGTCTGACCCCTTTTACAGTTTTTAATGAAAGTGAGAGCAAAGTTGGTGACAAACAGGTGCCAAAGCTTGCCACTTTTCTGCCATCGTGGCAAAGTTTCTTGCACTGGGAGGATGACATGAGCTCTACATCCCATACAGAGCCCATAAGCGACCTCCTGAAGAAGGCTACTTGAATATTCACAAAGTCAAATTCAGACCTGGCACCCAGGAAACTCTTACTACACTAAGATTCCCAAAATATGTGGAAATGGATTGAGAAATAGTCTCAACAGCAGATTGAGAGGAAAATTGAAATAACAGTGACAAGAAGATCTAGAAGTCATCGTGGTGGTCCGGGATCACAGATGATATTCTACACCAGCCAGTTTAATTAAATAATGCATGAACAGGAAATGGGTCTTATTCCTTCCTTAAACATTTGAGATAGCATGATCTAACAGCTGCTCTTGCAAGAAGGAGAAGAACAACCAATTTTTTTTTGTGAAATTACTAGAAGCCTCTGTAATGTTGTTGAGGATTTTTTACGTCCTTGCTGCAGTTCATACTGGATTTCAAACATTCCTGAACTTTCATGTCAAGTTTTGTATATGCTAATAAACATATTTATATGTTTAACTGTATTACTTTACCCATTTTATCAGTAACTTTCAATTATATGGGATATTGTATTTGTACCGTTTACCTTTTACAGGCTATCCAAAAAGAAGATGGAAAACATGAATAACATCCACAATGGTTTTATTTAGCATTAACAAATAAAACCATGTTTTAAGACAGGTATTAACATGAATAACTTCTCAACAATCATTCTAAATTACAAAAAATGCAAACCTATTTCATGGGCAGCTCTTTGCAAGACCATTTGACACTACAAAGGGAATACAGTGTTCACAGCACAGGCATGAAACCAGTACAAAGAAGACTGCACAATGGTACTCATGCCACTTTAATCAAACTGTAATTAATCTGATGGTTTTACATTCTGACATAGTTTTGGCAAACACAGACATACTTAATTACAACATGACTTGTTTATCCAGCAGCATATAAGGTTTTGACTGTAAAACTGACATTCACTAAACAAATGCACCCTGTAGCAAATAATTTACTTTGATATGAAAAACCTTGAACAAAAAAATTATACTGTGCCAGCAATCAGCCAGCTAAAAGGAAATGCAAAAGATGGCTAATTGCTTTGGCAGACCTAAATAGTAGGTACTTGAAAATAAAATCAATGTTTTGGTATCATCTACCATTTCTAGCAGGTCAGAGTTTGATGTGATAACTCACTAAAGATTGTTCCTCTACTAAGGTTAGACATTGTGTTCATCCTTAATTGAGTATTCAAGGTTTAGCCCCAATGATCAATGTTGTAATGACTCTGTTGGCTTTTACAGCATTCAGGCCTATCACACGTTCAAGCTCACCGAAGAAACTCTCAAGGCAAAAGTCAAAGATGCTCTTTTACACTTATTTTCTAAGCCTTTTTCTTTTAATTTAAGTAGCATAAAGGCTATACCACAAAACAGTGACAAACAGAAACAACTCAGCATAAGGAATAAGGACTTTCCCCAGTTAAGTATCATACATACACTTTTTTTTTTTATCCCCCCTATTCTGAGTAGCCACATAAAAAGACAAGAACTTAAAACTCTATGACTGAGATCCAAGCAACAAGCGTTCCAGAGATTATTCCACGAAGACATACCACCATCCTGCATCCCCTTTATTTTTTTATCATTAAGTGTTAAAATGCTATCTTAGCATACATAAACTAAATTGGATATGACAGTGCAGTTTTATGTTAATTGCTTCAGTTGATGTCAAGCACATAATCTTCTTTTGTAAGACAGCACTTCTGTGTCACTGGACAGGAACACACAACAACAGGAAGAGCATACTCATCCACACATATGAAGTGCTGGAAGAAGGAAAACACTTGCTAAAGGGATGAAGAACTGATGCAGCCAGCGGTACGCACTTCAGAAGCAAAACCTCATTTGGTTTACTATTAGCCTCAATTCCAAGTGAACAGAAACATAAGTGGGGTTCAAAATTATTCTGTATAAATCTCCTTCCATTTGTAGGAAGCATTAAACTACATAGGAATAGCAGCAAGCAAACAGGACTGGGAAATTGGCAGTAGGAGATTAAAAAAAAAAATAATTAAGGCCTTCCACAGTATCTGTACATGTAAGAAATGAAGAAAAGAAGATTAATATTGCTAGCTGTTGAGTCAGACAAAACATAACCAACAGCTGAGATCAACCAGGAAGAAGCCCTACCTTATTCTACCCATAAATATATTCTATTGCATAGTGAAACAAATACGAAGAGGAATGAAGCGACAGAACAGAATGAAGCTTCAAAACAAGAGTTTTAGCAATCTTCTTAATAAAGTTCCAAATCTGCAGTGGAAACTGAAAGAAAGTAAAGGAATTTTAAAAAATCCAAACCCAAACCAATAAATTAAATAATACAAAGTCAAGCTCCTAAACAAGAAGTTTTCAGTTCTTGTCATAATATTCCTGCAGATCTGTTTTCTCCATCAGAAAATCCAATGCATCAGAACAGAAATACTTCCTGTAATGTACTCTTTTGATGACACCAATAATAAAATAAAAACTGAAACAGGCACTTTATAAGGCACAAACTTTACAAAATTTCATTGCTTTATTATTTCCAATTTTTTTAATTTTATTTTGCATGATATCATACAAGACTAAAGAACATATCAATTCAATGCAAATGTAATTTTGGTGGAAAAGTACAAAAATGCTTTTCTCACTGTGTTTTAAAACAATCAAGTTTTGATCCTGTAAGCTTTCTAGCAAGATATAAAATCCCTTTCTCTTCAAAAGCTTAGTCAAAGTCATTTTGATCAGAGTTACCTCTGAGAGGATTCCTATGTTTTTAAAAGGTTATGTGAAAAAGATGGTTTGATTTTACTTTATTTAACAATGGATAGGAACCCTGTGACAAAAGGAATACACAAAAGTGTACATGAGTTCGTATCCTTCCCTTCTCAGAAGGTAAACTGCAACATGTTTTACTCATTACTTAGACCATCTCAAGGAAATAAAAGTGTTGCTTACTTTATACACAGGCAACAGCTTTCAGATATTCATGAAATGGTCACTCCCTCCCACTTGCAACTAGAGTTTGTGTCAACTTTGCTCTTTTTCGGCACTTACTTAGCACCTTTAGAAACCAGATTCTCTTGTTTCATACTTTATTTTCTTCCACTTGACCTTTACTGCATTTCTGCCCAAGCACAAGCAATTCAAAATGTATGAAAAAAACACTGAGTTTTGAATATTAAGACCTAAATTTCTAGATTCAAAAGCATTTCTTCAGAAAAGCCTTAGTCCTATCACTGCATGTTGGACTAGAACTCCAGAAGGTTCCTTCTGACCTGAATTATTCTACAATTCTCTTTGTAGCATTAGAAAATGAAGCAAGAGTGAGTACAGTTCACCTCTTCAATCTCTACACTCCTCCATGGAATTGTCCTGATTTTACTTTCACCTACTTTTTCAATTTAGAACTGCTATTATGCTCACAAAAAAGTTTTACACCTGTAAGAAGAGAGGCCTCTAGTGTACAGCCAAGAAAGTAAATTTTTTTTCTGTGCCTTATTTAGGATCTGTTTCTCAGCCTTATTTAGGACTGGTATTGACTACTGATTTTTTTTCCCCCCTTGAAGATCACTAAGGCTTTGTGATCCATGCCTGCTATTTTTTTAAACAACATCCATCAGGTCAAATTTACCAAACTCAGTAGACAGCATCGTGTTGGCTCCAGTCATACTAACAGCCATATTCAGAAAAAGCTGTGATAGTCTCTCTATTCCCACTGAAATCAATGTGAAGCTGCACGTAAACTCCCGTACAAGGTATGGATGAAGATTTATCATCAGACAAATCAGATTGTATAGTGGTCTGAATACACATATACATTTTTCTACATTAAATTCACCAGACTGTCTCAACACAGATTAATATAATTGCCATTAACATAAAATATTCTTTTCATCTAAATTTGCATTCCTCCTGTTGTTTTGTCCCCTTCTCAACTCAACTCTGACTCACAAACAGATTAGAAAGGAGACTAGAATTTGTAACAGTAACTTGGCCTCCTTGGACTACAAAAAAAAAAAAACAAACCAGTAGGATAGAGCCCGGAAAAAATAAGAAATTAATGACAGTCAGACCCAATGTGCTCTGTTTTACCACAGTAAGGTGGAGTATCTGAAATCACAGAGCTGGTCTTCCCCCAGTATATTTCCAGCACAGTTCCTGGAACTCTGACTTTGCAGGTGCCATATGAGACTACAAGTATCTAGAACATGTATGTTGAAGACTGTGAAGCCCTTAATCTTGAATAAACATTTCTGTCAAAGCCACCAAGTGAAATAATCACCTGGTTTATTCTGTGTAGCTGGGCAAAATGTATACTACGACAATTCCAGCCCTGACCGCTGCAGAAGGAAATCCTCCCCCAGCTCCGTGTGCTAAAATAATACCCTAAAGTAGTAGCAGCATGATTGGATTTCTACACACATCTAAGGTCAGACGGGCCTCGCATCTAGTCTGCTGATCCCTCTGCCACCAGACACCTGCTCCGCATGGGCTCCCTGCACAGGAAGGCTGGGGCCATCTCCTAACAATGTGCTCTCTCGGAATTCGGGAGTGCAACATCCTGAGGTAGATAAATAGATCAAATCCATCATGCCACGAACTTCCTGACATTCTCCAGAGTGGGCAGGTTTTTGTTCTCCAAAGCACGGAGGTTTTGGTATTAATTTGAGCAGGGAGGAAAGCTGGAGTCTGCTACGCAGAAACATCTCCTCAAATAAATACGTCATTAAGCTAACTAGCTACAGGATTGTCTAGCAGATGGATGACATCTTGGTTGCTAGTGGAACACTTTTCTATAGCCTTGTTTGAGGCAGACACATATGGCTCTCCCAAGCATTGATGCAAGCTCCCAGATGGACTAGATCATTGCTGACACCTTATTATAAATCCTAGAGATGAAAGAACGGAGCACAATTTTTGAATCACAACACAGGACTCTAAAATATTCAGGCTTCCTAAAAACCAAATTTACAACAGAATATCTTAACTTCTTTATGTTGAAAGAAGCTATTTCTAACCAGGAACAGAAAATAGGGCAAAATGCTGTATCAAGAATGATTAGAAGAGCCTTGAGGAAACTAACAAGACCAGAACGTCCTTAATGTAAATGTATATCATAACTACATATACGGAGTTACAAATATTACAGCTCTAAGGATGCAAAAAAATTACCTGCTGTACAGCTGTTACTGACACCAAAGAGCTTCCATCTGGAATTTCTTGATTGAGGTGGAAGTGGAAAGGCAAGAAGAGGAAGCCATTTGGACATTACAGCATTACAGATATGTCTGTATCCTAAAGGACTACACCAAAAGGAAAAAAAAAAAAAGTCTAGCCACAGGAGCAACAGGAAAACTAGCAGAAATATGTGAGAGAATGGCAGATAACAGAACCCGTTGCATACCACATTTGGTTTTTTGGTAGGGGTTAGGGACACCTGAGAACACCTCAAGTACATAAGGGTACTCTGGTGTATTTTACCCATCAGGGTCAGAAGCAGGAAAAAAATACTCTTTTGACACTTTGACACTGTGAAAAGAGACTATCCTTAACATCCAGTAAGAATTTTACTCTTCAATGCACCCAAATGTAAGACTCAAGGTGCCACAAAGAGGACTTGCTACATATTTTCTCATCTCTAATATCTGCTATACCATGTAAACCAAGGAAGTTACATCTTTGAGACTACTATAAGTCTGGGACAAAATTTCTCAATTTCAAAACCAAATCAATTCACTGACTCTGGGAATGCATCAGGAATTCTCTACATTCATGAGCTGGGGAGATACTTAAGCTGCTAAAATTTATCTGCCTCGACTGCAGTGGCCGTAGTCTTAACAAGCATGCAAACATCTTGGAAGAATCAGCTGAATGTACAACAGCTAATACAGCATAACTCATTTGCCTCTTACTTTTTTAAATGGGCAACTGTGCTTTCAGGATCTTCAGCCATAAAATAATTTCAGTGTATTGAAATCAGAGTTTTTCATAAGTATTCCTTCACAGCTTTTAGTGTGGCTTTTATCTTCTTGACCAATTGAATGTTCAGATGGCTTTTGTTGCAGGGAGAATACAGAAATCCTTGAATCATCTTATAAAACAGAACATCTATAAATAAGACAGCCTTTTCCTAATCTCTACCTTCATCACACCACGAAGCTCAAGCAGAACACTTACAAAGGAGTAGGTAGAACACAATTTCCAGCTATGTACACTGCATCTGCAACTACTTCACCTGGATAGTTCCTCATCTCTGCAACACAGCTCCCTCTGCGAGTTCAGCTGGACAAAGACAGAAAAACAGACAAAAACTATCTCCCTCCTTTCTCAGAACCCTGAGGAATACATGCTTCAACTGTTCATTTTAATGTATTGGAATATAAAAGCTTCAGGATATTCTTTCCTTTACATAAGTCTTCCTATGCAAGACACAGGGAACTGCAACTTGCAAACCTCTGTGGTGAGGGCTGACATGACAAAGGGTACATTAAAGACTTTAGGCAACAGAGGTTTGGGTTCTCCTGAGGTACTCCGTCAGATGAACTCCAGATTGAAAAGAGGGAGGAAGAGAGATATTAATTTGCCTCCATGAAAGCATAATAAAACACAGCTCTGACTAGAACCAGACGGTTTCTGGGCTGCAAGAAATTTTCAAATATTATTAATCTGTCTCAAAGCAGCCAAACCCCATAAAACTTCTAATTTCCTACCAACTAAAGGCTTCAGTTTTACAAGTGTCAAATAGAATGATTTTTTTTTTCTTAGTTTTAATCTTTAAAAGGTTGTCAGTTTCAAAAGGTAGATACAGAGGATCGCTGCAGATCCCCAAATAAGAGCCAGGTCCACAGGGATTTCTTCAGCCCTTGACTTTGCAGTAGACTTCTCTTGCAGGCTATCCAGTGAAACCACGTGTTCCTAGAAACACAACATCCTTGGTCACAAAGTGGGATCCCTGGAAGTGTAGCTCGGTGACAAGGACTCTGAAAACACCAGACCTCTGGCCGAAACAAATTTACCAGGAATCAAAGAGAGGTTGCATTTTATTTTGGTTTCAAAGTTTGTCAGATCTAAACCACTTGCAAAGAAACTTCCCAATTTCAATGAACTACCCTTTTCTGAATATATTACTTTCACTTGAAAGTTTGGAATTAGCTCCATCTAAGATGCCTCTTAATGGCAGCATCATGAACACTGATCAATAACAAGTGACATGGAGGAAAGTTGTGATAAATCAAGTACAAGATAAAACCCTGAAGTTACAGCATGGTAAACATCTATGTCAAGAGCCCCTCATTCATTCACAGATGGTTTTAGATCACTGTAATTTAACTTATGTTCTAAATTATGTTCTCCATCAGATGTAAAATGACCTTTGATTGATTCATGCTAAATATATAAGGCTGTTCTATATTCAACAGAGCATTCACACACAAGTTTAACATACTTTAACATATAGATCCTGACTCAACACTTCAAATTATTTGCTCTGGTGTCTCCACCTAGACATGATTAAAGGCTCTTATCTCAAACTTCTAATAATACCCAGGGGAAAACAGGGAATGAGAAAAGGCAGAGTTTGTTGCTGGTTGCATATTCAACTGAAGAGGGAACTCAATATTTCAAAAGACACTTCCAGAATACCTGACACACCTAACTCCCACTCTACAAACTATAGAGGCCATCTTATTCCTCTCTGTACTTCTTTTAATTGCTTTTGGTTTGCTATGCTTTAAGGTAATTTCAATCAAAATTAAGACTCATTAACGCAATGCTTTTTAATTCATTACTATGCATTATCAGCAATAACACACATCAGCACTGTGAGATTTCTTTCCTGAAATTTGCCTACTTGCCCAGCCACCATCCATGAGAAAAAGGAGATCAGTCTGCTTAGATTATTGAAGACTTTTTGTTGTAGAAAATTTACATTATTCCAGCTGTTTTCATCAAAAGGCTGTAAAGATCATTAGAACATAACAGTGATTTTCACCTACAGCTGTAAGTTAGAATCCTCATCTCTCTATTCACTGCAGGTGACTTCTTCTTGCAGCTAAAGAGAGGTTTATCTCCCTAATCCTTGGTATGTTAATCCCTACACTAAAAAGTTATACCACTGTTGTTACCAATCTAATAAGGCACCGTAAGAACAAAAATATTTGTAAAATGCTTTTATGAGAAAGCTTTGCCATAAGGTGCTAAGTAGAACAGGTCAGATAAAGTACACATTTGACAAACACTGGCAGTATTTCTGTTCGTCAACAGATGGCAACTTTTTGTAAAAAAAAATTATTATTATAAGCTATGTGAAAGTAGCCACCAAACAGTACCTGTATGCAACATTATGCAAGCTGCTTTAATTGGATAGATGGATCACATGTTACAGGCTTCCCAATTAAATAAGGATAACTTATACTGTAAGACATTTTAGGTGAAAACGGGGTACTTGCAAAACATTTATCTCAAATGAACTGTTTCTAAAAACCTGCTAAAAGGGTTATGGAAACAGTAAGAGGAATGTGAGAGGGTCACAAAAACAGAAAACATCTGTGTTGGAAATATTCATAGACCCCTTTCCTCTTCACTCCCACTACCCCTGGAAGTTTGGTGAGGAATTACAGTCAACACAAACCTTTTGTAAAACAAAACATCTACACATGAACTGCACCGGCCAACAGAGGCCATGAGTCAGCTCAAGTCTAGCTTTTATATGACCAGGTACAATCTTTAATTAGCAGTACTGAATCTTATCTGCATGCATTTTTAGAACCGTTCAATTTAATTTTGCTTAACAATTTAAGCAAAGCCTACAAAACCAGTCATCCATTGAGGTTACATTGTAAGAGAAGAAGACACACCAATTTGGTATTTCACACAAGGCACCAGTTCAACAGCTATGGAGATTAAGTTAGGTTATTTATAAGTGTTCTTCATATTTTCTCTCCCACACCTTCTGCCATGCTCCATAACTCTGGCCCATAGGGCAGGAGCCAGGCAACTCACTTTTGTCTTACGAAAATCCCAAGCAAACCATGGCAAACATCCAGCTGACATTCTATATGATACAGGCCAAAATATACTCTACAAATCTGCATCACTTGACTCAGTAACAAATGGTTAAGCAAAAGCAGAAAATGAAGCAATACCATTTACACCCAACAGTTTAAGAAACACTGTTACATTCAGGCAACTACATATACTAAGTACATCCCTACCAGATACAGGACTAACAAACTCGTATTAATTCCTGCTTCATGTGTCATTAACACCTAATGGAATGTTTAAAGGTGTTTACAAGTCCAGAGTAATAATGGATCACTCTTAATTAATGCTCAGTAAAAATCTCATGAAAGTCTCAGTGGAAGAAGGCGGCTGTTAAAGAGATTGCTTCATATCTCAGTCACAGACTGCCCCCTCCTTTGCCTCTATGAAACGGAGAACAAGTAGGTTACAGGTGCGAGAAACCAAAACAACAGGCTCAGCCACACAACATAAAGAGGTACTTAAAAAAGAATCACATGCTTTCCTTCCAATAATCTTTCAAATCAAGAAGAGTGGAACTTGTGTCTAAAAACCAGAGTATTGTTTGAAGATGTCTGCAAGTACTGGTGCTGAACATTAAAGACAAAACTCAGTAGCCTTACAGTGGCATATGCTAGATAATACTAGGCATATGAGTCAACACTTATTTTAGAATTCTGAGTAAATTTCAGGGTTTATCCAAAAGAAAACACTGTTTTCCAGTCTCTTCTCAATGTGGGAGAGATTCTAGATCTTATTAAGCATTAACATTTGTTCTTAACAGAAACTCTAATTAGAATTTTGTACCGTCCTCTAAAATCACGACTTAAATACTCAGTGGTCAAAGGTTATGACAGAATCACACAAACCTCGAGGTCTTTATCATCTAAACATGCAAAAAGGCACGTCTTCCCCAAAGGTCAGTGCATCTTTTACAATTTCAGAACACAGGAACTAAATGAAATACTGAATTCAAAACTAATTGAAATCTCCAAACTCATCACTTACAGGCAATATAAGTTTGCTATCATGACTATCCTTTGTCAGAAGCAGATTTATTATCAGTTTTCAACAAAAAAAAAAGGTATTTAGCATGAAAGAAATCAAGAAGACCAGGAGATGGAAACACAATGACATTCCTAATGACACTTCATCAACTCACTCCATTCTCATGTGCAGCATTTGAGCAGTGTATCTTTTCTATGCAATACTGTCCTGCCTTTTAGAACTAATCCTAAACACATGCTAATTTAGAAATGTGGGTACAAAGTCCACCACTCTCATCACTTGCTTTCCCTGTCCTACCAACACCCAAGAGTCAATGTCAACACAGGTAAAACTTTGCAAAGATCCCCATACGACGGGCAAAATACACTTCTCCTTTTATCCACTGCAACCAGCCTGAAGTCCAATGCCTGCAATATTTTCATTTCTCAATTCACCTTAGTGAAACCAAACAAAATCAAACAGGAGCATCTGGGTTTCAATGCAGTACTACCCAACAGTACTCATCAGGTAGGTGCCACTATTCTACTGAGTAAAATTTCTCTACAGAGGAACAGTTCTCTGAAATGGTAAAACACAGAAGTGAAACCTGTACAGAAAATCAAGTAATAAGCATAAACATTTCCAAATTCAGATATGTGAAAAAAACCCTCCTATTAGAATTATTTTGGGTTAAAAAAATATTTTCAGTCATGCCTACCAACCAAATGTCTATTTATAAATTTGTCTACAGAGGACTAATGTTTTTTTGGCTGGGTAGGGGAGAGACTAAAGCCTGGGAAAAATGCTGAAAATGTTTGTGCTTTAAATGTCTCAAATAATGTTCAGTTCAGAATATAACTAAGTTGATTCAGTCAGTTACAACCTTTAAGACTAGACATCTGATTCAACACAAACCAATACAGTCTGGTTTTATTGGCACTGTTATGAAAAAATGCCTCACCTTGGTGTATGACTGATTCTTTTAACAGCTATCCAGCCATCAGAGAGTCTATCACACCTGCAATTCTACTTAACATGTAGCAAAGCACAAGCACAGTGACATCAGGCAGAGCCCACACCACAGGTTTACACAGAGCAGAAGTGTTCTAGCAGCAGCAGTTTATCCATCCCTGCTATGTAACTTTTAACAGCCTTTCTGTGCAGATTCTGGCAATCACTGACTTCCTTGGCCCCCCCAAAGTGTCTAACATTTTCAAATGCTTTTTGGTTTTAGCAGATAATAAAACATAAGGTCACTATCATTTCCCATCCTCCTTGATGCTCCTCTCCTCAAAAACTAACCCCCCAAACTCATAAACTGCTGTTCTAATAAAACTTTTTCTATAAGAACACAGCTCCCTTAACTTGAAGCATCCAGACTCTTACCCTCAATAAGTTTTCAAAATTCTGTGGTAAGGATTTGTGATCAGTTTCTCTGCAAAATGCAGACATTAAAAATAAATTATGGGTGTGGATGTGACGCCTTCCCAGCCCTCTCCCCACCACATGCACTTCCACCCCCAGCTTTTTTGCTGGTTTTCATGCAGATTTGTGCCAGACATTCGGCATCCTCATTAAGTGGTGTCTGGCAACCTGCCTAAGTTTTAGTGTGTTCTGGGAATGCCAATATATTAACCAGAGGACTTTTTGCATACCCTAGAGAGATTTTATTCCAGAAAAGTCAACCATTTGGCAGAAAGAAAACTTGCTTCAAATCTAGGTAAGCTCTCCATTGGCAATAAGAAGAAAAAATGCATTTAGATTCTTCTTTATTTCTGTCTCCTACCTGAAAGAAAAGTTTGATGTAGAGCAAGATCATTCAAACACAGTTGAAAGGGTCAGAGTGCTGTCTGTAGTTGGATTTGAGTGAAAAAAACAGCAGACACAAACAATGCAGACACAGCACAACATCAAGAAAACTATTCATTTTCAGTCCCTTGTCTCTTGGACCAAAATAATCTTAATCAGGAAGATTAAATTTACCCATTATTACGCTGAGTGATAATGAATGACGATATGGATGCTTCAAAATTTCCATTGCTTAACTAAACAATGAGAAAAAGCATTTAGTAAAATGCATCTACATTTAGCATATTCCAAATATGCTAAATCAAGGCATACGCTACTGAAATGCATATATTAAATAAATATAGATGATGAATACAGAGACATTTTGCCAGCATGAAATACAGAACACACTGTAATGTTGTGCTCACTCTTATTCACCTGCAAGCATTCTTTCTGCTGCCATCCCCTTACAGTAACTATTATTCAACTGACAGTCTCAAGAAGTAAGTAAATAAAACTCCTCCCTAAAAGAAAGAAATCAAATTTATTTTTCAAATATGAGCTTCAGAAGAACACGATGGAAAAAAAAAATAAAGGTCCATAGTTTTCCTTCACTGGAATATTCTGCCTGTGCAGCACATATAGAAAGTCAAAAAAGTGTACTGGACAAATGTGTCATTTTGGGACTGTTTCTACAGACTTGTACACCCAGAGAATCCAATCCATTTCAAGAAGTTACTCAGGTAATCTGCTATCATCTAGGTATCATTATTCATTATTATCATAAATTGCTTCACACTGACATTAACTTCAACCTCCTAATCTTTGTTTGTGCAAAAAATTGCTGACTTCCTGACATCAGATACAAAACGCCACAATCCCTTTATAGTGGCCAATTAGCACCAGAGATTCAGCAAGAATCAATTAAAATCAATTCCATTTAAATGTTTTAGTGTACTAAGATTATGTTTGGTGTGAAAGAAATTTTTAGCTATCTAGGCTGCCTTTGCTTAGATATCAACCTTCTGGGCAAGACGGCTATTCTTAAAAATAGCTGTCAACTGAGAAAAGAAAATGTATATGTATGAATCATTTCACTACAGGGTTGGATTCCCAGAAACTGATGCACCACTGTTCTGGCATCGGTGCCTTTAACGAGCAGCTGATACTAGCTTAGTGCCATTGAAGAATTTCACGGTTACCACAGAACCAATCTGCAGAAAAATTCATCTCTAAACTCCTAGAAGTATTTGCATTCCATAACTGGCAATTCACCTGCAGGGAGCTGTTTTGAACCATTAGAAACCAGACAGGAAAGAAAAAACACCAAAACTTTTCCAAGACCACTCACAAGGTGAGTGCAACAACTATGACTCCTGATGTAAGAGTTGGACAGGCATGCACTTTTTAACACTTCGTTTCTCTTGGAGATGATATTGAATTAAATTACTTTCAAGGTACTTCTCTATTATTTCAATAACCATTTACTTCTTTCTGGCACATCATACCCTGAAAGTGTTCCAAATTATTTCAGATGGTGTCACTGACATGCAACTAGTTCTTATTAGAAGGGCAGCAGCCACTAGACAGAGTACTGTAGGGCAGATGTGAAAAAGGGAACTTAATTTTGGTCGAGAAAATCAGAAAACTTCTCTCCGCCTCTTTTCCCCCCTCCCTGCAAAAGTGCACCTTCAATGCAGAGAAAACTAACAACTCATCTTTTCAAGTCTCACCTTAATGTCCTAAGCAAATAGCATTTTATCTATTTAAAAATAACAAAGGGACAGTTTAGTTCTAAATTAAGCTACTCCTCAATAGTTTTAATCTTACCAAATCTAATATACCTGCATCTCAATCTTGAGTCTCAAATTCCTTCTACTTCCACAAGTTTTCTTGTAACAAGTCTAAGATGCTGAAGACTGAATTCAAACTTCATCAGTCAAATGGTGCCTAGTGCCTGCAACGTTTCAGTTAACAAAAACCAGTGGTCTGAAATATACTGTCTCATACTGTCCACTCATTCCACGCTACACACTGACCACCATTTAGGCCCACACTGGCACCTGAATTTACTGGAGAATATTGATATTGCTTATGTGGACACAACAATGATTTTTGCATTCCCAAGTCAGAACTAAATATGCTGCTACAAACACAGGTTATGTAAACATACGCGTTTCTACTTCTATACATAACTGCATATAGTTGATACATTCCAATTTGAGTTCTCCTCGTGCAGGTCACTTTATGTATCACAGTAACTTAATACCTGGCACTAAAACACCAGTACAGATATAGATGTTCAGCGTATCAACACTATCTCAGCTAGTGTGGCCGAGGAGATGTTGATTAGGCTGCTTCTCACCAGCACACTGGTTTTCCAGCAAAACTTCCCCTTTCATTTACAGCCACAAAGCCATAATATTTATATGCTCATTAGTGGAACCAAACACATGTGAACCACACAGAGTAATTTAATTCCACTCAACAGTGCATCATATGTTATCTAAACAACTCTGGATCATTGCAAACAACAGGTTTCCCAAAACATTATCCTAGAAATGAAATTGGAAGGCAGAATAGAAGTTTTGGCTAAGCAACAAACCAGGGGTCGAAGGACCAGCAAGGAACATTGCCCATACTTATGCAGCATCTATGTTCTTACCTCATCTGTGACTATCAGTAATTTCCCCTCGGGCTTTCTTACTGGCAAAAATTCACTTCCTTTTTGGCTAGTCTCAGATGTACAATGCTGTAGACATTTCTCTCTTCATGCTAAGTGGTGCACCTTTTCAGTCCACCAACACTTTAGTGCAGGATTTTATTTTATTTATTTTTTATGGAAGCACAGACAAATCTCTTAAAGGAGCTTTTCATCCTTACAAGAAGATGTCCATGTTTTAGACCAGCAAACTTTTTTAACACCAAACGCTATTTCTAGCACCACATAAAACTAATCACCACATTTCTGCTCTCTTGCACCACCACCATTTGCTATTCTGAAAAGGTTCTGAATCCCACTAAAATCTCTATCCTTCTAGGCGTTAAGATCTCCTAAGAAAACAGAACTTACTTTTCCATTTTGCCGGTTTCCTGTTTGTTCTTTAGTGAACTTAAACCTACACACAACGGTGTTTGCCTCCTCAGCAAGCATCAAACCATAGCCTACGCATAACTACCTACCCACCTACATGATGGAAAACCTGGCACACCATTCAGAAATTCGGGATGCACATATGCAATGCAAACAATTTAGGCAGACGTCTGATACAAGCAGGCAAAGCTAGACTTCTGTTAATAAACTTTTTTTTTTCAGGAAGAAAAAAAAAAAAGAAAAAAGGCACTTCATTAAATATAGGTCACTGGTGCGTGAGCCCGGCAGCCGCACTGCTGCTCTGCCTTCCCGTGAAAGTTGCCCGCCCGGCGCTGGGCGCGCACCGCGGCCGGGCATCCCCCGAGGGTGCCCCCCGGTCCGGGGCTGTCTCTCCATTCCCGGCGGCACCAGCCCTGCGGCCAGCCGAGCCCTGCCTTGCCTTGCCGAGCGCTCCGGTGTGCCCTGCGGAGCGGGGGCCGGCGAGGCGGAGCGGCGCCCCCCGCGCCGGGCTCGGGGCTGCCCCGCCACCCCTCGCTGCGGGGGGACCTGTCACCGCTGCCCCCGGCCGGCACCCCCACCTGCCCCCA
>JAWWMP010000081.1:97310209-97390485 GCA_035047865.1 Dendrocincla tyrannina
CCCAGATGTTGCAAGAGTCAGTGTTCCCAGCCTGTGGGTGAAAGGGTTTTTCACCTGAGAGGGGCAGGTTGTTGTCCTTTGTTTGCTTCGGTAAGACATAGCAGGGTGGGTCAGGGGTTATCTGGGTATGTGTCCAGCCAGGAATGAAATGAAAGGGACGCCTTTTGGATTAATTTACTGTGCATGTTTTGAAAGGCAGTGCTTGGAAAAGGAGCTCACATGGTATTCCTGAGGCCATGAGTTCAACTTAGCACCAGTCTTTTCTACCTGTTACTTGTCAGAACATGTTGTACTCTTTTATACTTTTTCTACTTTATATACTCTTTTATACTCCTTTATATTCTATACCCCAAAACCCTGTAAGTAAAAGAACTCTTCTGTACTTTACCCACATACAGTTGTCTTGGAAAGTTTTTTCCCCCCTCCCTAAGGCAACAACATGCAGGCAGTTAATGCAAAACAGCTGACTTGGAGTAATTTACTTAGAATAAGGAGTTAGAGACCAAGAAGGTTATTCATGTATGTATACTCTCAACATATATGCACTTACGTTAGACAGTCTGGAAACTTTCTGATAAAATACAGCTATACCTGTAGCTTATGCCAGTCTAAGTTACGTTGTTTCCAGAAAATTTCACTTCTTCATGCTATGTCTTTCTGGCAAAGTGAAAATGCATGAAATAATGTCTTTGTTCTTCAAACTTGACACTTTTCACCATTGTGCATACACAGGCAAATAAATACCTGCTTATGGTTTATTTCTAGCTGTGCCATTCACAACCTTCTACCACATAACTATCCCAAACTTCAAAACTGGGCAACTCTAAGAGAATAAAGCCTCTCCCTGCTCTCAGGTTTTAGAACTATCCATGTTTATTATTTTTGTTTAATCTTTGCTTTTACAGTGCTATTTATGTATTTCTCTGCTGTACTCCATTTGTTACTCTGAAAGCCTGAGAGATGAGCAACATCAAAACCTGCATTACACCCCTTGCAGCAAGGCCACCCAGAGACCTCAGAGCCCCCCCAGGGAAACAGGCACAATGTTATCTCCAAGCCCTTTCTCACTCCAAATATCTGACCTTCTGCTGGGGGCAAGGCAGCAGAGCAAAGAAGATATTGTTTTGTTCAACCCCATTCCTGGCACTGCAGCCCAACAGCAGCAGGGAAATTTTGGCAGGAACATCAGCTGCATGGGGAATGCAGCCAGAGGCTGCCCAGCTGCTGCTGGAAGAGGCTCCAAGCGACCCTCTCACCTACTGAGCCTCTCTGGTTTCACAGACCACTTTCCGATACAGTGAAGGTTGTAGCAATATCAAAAAGACTTCTCAGCATCCACAAGTCCTCCTATAAACTGGCATTGACTGTACTTGGTAGTTAACTACATTGATCCAGGCACAGGCTAGATGCTGAGTTCATTTAAAGAAGCCTCAGAATCACATCTGCTACCAGAAATAAAACCAAACCCACTTTCGAGTCAGTATAGCTGTGATTTGTCTGTTCTTAAAGAGAATTACATGAGCATAAGAATTTATTTGTCAGTGGGCAGTCTCAGCTTTGTACTAAACATATGATTTTCTATGAAATCCAGATGTCATTTAGAACAGTGTCAAAAGTCAGACTAAAATTAGTATTTACCAAATGACTTTTTGAAAGAAAAAATATGCTCTGCAGCTTAAAGAAAGAATTGTAAAAATATCTCAGACTTGAGTATTTCTCTTAGCAATGTCACTGGGGTTTCACTGGTACAAACATATAAGCCTGAAGAATCAAAAATTAAAACACTTTCTGTATTTCTGTTTGGATATGGCTCATAATTTGTCAGATTATGAGTTTCAGTAGTTCCCCCAGAGTACAGAACTGTCCATCACTACACTTTGATTTACATGCATGATATCTACCTACGTCAAAAGTCTTGATACACTGGAAAAGACCGAGACAGGATTTCTACATTTACTTAGCAAACAAATGAAATTACTTTGAACATTATTGGGTTTTCTTAGGCAATACCAGAACTGTCTGCACACTAATCTACTGGTCAGTGCAGGCAGGGAAAAAAAGCCCATTTTTTAATTTTTTTCCAAGACAGCCTCCCCAGAGCTCTACCTACCACTCTACAAGTGAGTTCACCTTCATGCCATGCTGTGCCTACCCAAATTGTAGCAGTCACCCACTTTCACAGAATAAAATGGTGCTTTATTTGTAAAGATGTAAATAAAGCTCTCTTTGTTCATGAAAGATCTCTATTCTTTTCAGCAAAAGGCATGACCTCAACATTCTAACATAATTGTCCCATTAATTGCATGAAAGAAACTTTGCGTTGCCACAGCTGAGACAGACCATTCTAGCAGGTGAATCCCAGAGTCTAGAGGGATGTTTACAATTTACCTCACCAACAGGAAGAAGAAGGTGTGTCACTGAGCTGTTCCCTAAGAATGAGAAAGGAAACAAAATCAGCATGGGGCTAGGCTGACATCGACATGCCATTCAAAGAGTATCCAGACCAAACAATGTCTCAGACTCATAATAAGCCTTTTACAATCAGTGGTCCTCAGCTGCATTGCAAAATTCCATTTCAGAAAGGGATTAAAGATACCTTTTAGACAGGAACATTCCATGGTACCTTCAGGAACACCCATCTACTTTAATGGTTGGTGTTGATATTTTCTGCTGCATGGTCATCCTGTAAGTTCCACAAAGACATTCTTTATGTAGCTTTTTGTTAAAAAAAAAATAAAAAAGGTTTCTGCAGGTTTTTGGTTAAAAAAAATAAAAAAAGGTTTCTGCAGGTTTTTGATTAAAAAAAAAATATTTAGATTTCAAAATCACACCAAGAAAAATTTCAGAAAGAAAATGGTATTATTATAGTTTAGGGTCAGGGTTTTCCTAGAAGAAAACATTGCGGTCATACAATAAATAAATCTCTGTTGTAATAGATATTACCATTCAACACAGTTTTTGAGCTACTGACTTTCTTTCAAGTCACTCTTCTTTCCAGAGTTCTAAGCAAAGAAGTGAAGAAGAGATGAACAGATACAATAGCTGTATGAAAGGAAAATCCTTTCCTTTGGATGTATCCCAGTAAGTAGATAGTTTCAGCAACTTAACACTTGCTGTTGAATCGACATGAGCACTTGACTTATTTCTAAAACAAACATCACGAGTCAGATACAATAGAAACAGTGTCACCCTTCAGCGCTTTGAGAGTTTCAATTTATCCAGACTGACAATCTACGGAAGCTTGATACTGAAATAGCAGTACTGATCTGGATGCAAGGATGCTGCATTAAACAGCCAGCATGTTCTCCAAGTCCCACTAAGAAGCCTGAAGTACTTGTGAGAATACACTGTTCTTGGTGATTAAAGCCAGGAATGCGGAGTTACAAGCTTAGACCTGTACCCTAAGCACTATAGAAGGCAAGATCAAGTAAAATACTATCTCCACCACAGGTCCTACGTTTCCCAGCAGGATATAGTGGTGCACATCAACACAAAGAAAGAACAGGTGAACAGACTTTTCACCTTTCCTCCAGATCATACTTTTGTGTCGTAGGATTGCAGTCCGACCCTTGTACTCCCATCACTTCCACTTGAATTTCATCTAAAATATTGGGTTTGCCTTTTTTGTTTCAGAATTTGCATCTGACACACCAACTCTACAGGTGTAGCTGTTTTATCTGCTTTTTCTGACGTGATTTCTTGGACCTTGAGACTGAGTACAAATTGTACAAAGGAAGATGCATTTGAGGGACCATATATCAGTCTGACCTGGTAGATCCTAGGTCTATCATATTAACATGGAAAATGGACTTCATCCTATCCCTGGATAAGCAGGTAGGGCAAATCCTTGACAAAGGAAACCATAAATTGCCTCCTTTATATATCAATATTTATAATGTTTCATATCCTGAGATACATTAACTAGGCTAAGCACTGTGGAGTTCTTCCACTGCAGAGACAAAGTACGGCCTCCCACACTAATAAGTCCTCGACTCATGCATCTAGCAGAACAAATGCTTTAGCAACTCCCGCATTACCAAATTAACTTAAAAGCATCTTAGGACAGCCTTCATGTTATCACTTCAGCGTATATAAATTGGATTACTGAGAATGCAGGTTTTCAAAACCGCAGTGCCCTCCAGGGCACTAACAGACCCCCCCAGTCCCTGCTGTTGCTCCCGCAGCAGCCATTCCCCCTTTTGTTGCAGTTATGGGATAAGAGCATCTGGATTTCAGCCCAATTTTATCAAGTTCAGAAAAATGGCACCTGTAGGTGGGCTGGTCTTCAGTCAAGCTGACAAGGGCATCCTCATACTTGGCATCACTGTTCCAAGCCGGCCTGCTTTCCACTCCAGGATGTCTTTCTGACTTGAACAGGTTCTAAATACTGACACCCTGCTCTAAGTCACATGCCCATAGAAGAGAGCAGATCAGCAGCATGGGTGGCTCTTTGCTGTGCAAGTGCCAGGAGCAGCTTTGCAGGGTGAAGGGTTGCTACAAGACCCCCACCCCTGCAGCAGATATGCTTGCTTCCACCCAAGTTTTGGAATAACTAATTTGTCTTAAGAAACTCCAGCTCAGAAGAGGTTACAACCTCCAGCCACCTGTCATCACCCTTCTGCTTGAGATTATCTGCTGGAGGGGCTCGTATTACAAATGTTCCACAATCTGTTGCCTTCAAAGTGAACCAAGTTAACTTAAAAACATAAAGTCTTTTTAACCTAACTCGTTTTGACAGATAAGTTAGAAAATGACAACATGCACAACAAACAGATCTGAGATGATGATAATCACCAGCTGAAAAGATGGTGACAAGCAGCTGAGGGGCAGTCACCTCTTCTGCAGTCGTAGGAAGATACGGACAGCGACTTCTGCCCCAACTTCATTAAACTACAGTTTAGTCTTCTAAATGGCAGCTTATTTTCTATACATTGCTAGAATCAAGAAAAATTATTATTCCTCATCTGTGTAGCTAGAGCTAATACCTTCTACTTAATCCATGAACAACACTCCTTCCCCACAACTGCTAGTGATTACTCTTGAGTAATCCTGTATTGTTAGAGCAGTTCTGGGAAGCCTCAGTTCTTCTGGGGGGAAGTCCTGTTTGTTTGGTTTGGAGATGCTGGGGACTTCTTTTAAACCCAAATATCTTTTCTTGCTTACGGCAGTACCGAAAATCCTAACAGACTAGTTCCTACAGGCCACACAGAGATGCCTGGAGCTATGGTAGTAATTCCTCTAAGGAGTCCAGGGGTGATCACAAGGGAGAGGGATGCACAAAAACTATAGAGACCATGCAAGAAATAAGCAGCATATGCCAGAGGCTTTGAAATAACTTCCTAACATACACCAGCTGATTGATCCCAGGAAAAGCTATGCAGGTGTGAAGGCACAGCAAGTAAGTTTTGGCAAATCACAAAATTCACCTGCATTAAATGGTTTATGCAACTAAATGGCGAGATTAAACACCAACTGTTGTTCTAGGTATGCAAGTGTTTTGAAAATTTCATTCCTTCATTTAATTTACTTGATTTCTAAAAACACCAAACCTCTTCAATTAGTATTCAAGTACACAACAGGTTACTAGTCTGTAATTCAGCATTGTTTTCAGACACAACTTTTAGGCTCATGGTTGTGTTTTCACAATTAAAACCATGTAAGAATCTTTATCTCATGATCTTAGGTTATGTTCACATCCTGTTCACACATTTCTTTCTTTCTGTTTTGTCACAAGGACAATGCAGCTCAGACACTTTTTACTACCACTTCTGTACTTTCATTTAATTCTTTTAGTTCTTTAATTCTTGTAATATTTATTCCATTTTCAGCTATTGTCAAAAACCAAGTACATAAAATTTTCCTTTCTTCTTTTTGAGTCTAGAGAAAAAGTTTTAAAATTTAAACTAAGACCATTAAAAGTCAATGTTGTTAGTCCTTTTCTGCTGTGGTTTTTCATATCAAATATGCTACATTTACAGGACAGAATTTTTTTAATTAATTGACTACAAAACCCCCAAACTAAGTTTTTAACTATGTTGTATAATTATACTGAGATAACGTATATATTGATATGATCTACGCCTCTAAAATTTTTACCTGCAATAAAACCGAGTTCGCACCATACTACAGGAAATACCCCTCTGATCCTAATGCACAATTCCTGTTTACTCCATAGAGGAAACCATAAAGTACACAAGGTAAGCCTTCAAAAGGTCTGGTTTTGTGAGAGATTCTTAAAAGTAACATCTGTTTACATCATTACAAAATGAACTTAAACAGTTCACTTTTTGCCAAGTCATCTCTGGATTGACTAAATGAATGCTTCCTAACACTTTCTTTCCCTAACACTCAGCAATAGAATTTAGAAAGGAAAGCATGTTCATTAAAGAGAGGTTTAGAACAGAACATAAGGTCCACATGTTCTTGAATTTTAGAAAGTCTACTCCACACTGTCTTTATTTACACCGGAAGAGAGAGAAAATTGTGAGGAGCTGTTGCAATATCAATGTGAGGAGGATATTTTAATACTTTGCCTTGGCACCCAGTGTTTCCCATAGAGAAAAATCAAGAAACCACTCCAATACCAAACACTGCAATGAAAATTAAAAACAAAAACCCACCCACTACTAAAATCTCCTAAACCCTATAGTACAGAGTGCCAGACAATCAACAGGATGACGCACCCTGATTACCTGAAAGGTGGGTTGAATTATGAGTCTTCATTGCTTTGGCATTCCCTTCCCTCTCTGTGGAGGTCCTGGTCTCCAAACATTGATAGATAGCATCCACAGGAACAAACAAATTGAAGTTCTGAGCTGATTTTCACACAGTTGCTGAAACCTGTAAGATAAAGGTGAAGACCACGTGAAGAACAGATTATTGAGAAAGAAAAATAAATCTGCACTATGAGGACACAAGATATTTCTTTCTGAATACAGAAACTCCACTTGCCTAGCTATCATCCTTTACTATGAACAAACTTTCAAAGACTATTTCTCTCTAGTACTCATGAGTCATTTCCTAACATCGCGTCTTTGGCAGCTTGAAGCATTTTTAAAGTGGAAAGCAAACAAAATTGCTTTTAATGCACTCATAAGAGGGTACTTCAGGTTTTTTAAAAGCCATTTTTTCTCTATCTTTTAGCTGCTAGGAGGCTTTAAATGGGACCCCTGTAGGTTTTTGTCTGTAAACCATAAGAGAGCATAAAAGCTTGGAAAACTTGCAGAGATTCTGAAGCAGGTTCACACAGCTTCATTGAAACTGTGTGTGGTTTTGAAGCTCACCAGGGCTCTACTCACCAGGAACCACTTAAAATTGCCAACTTAAAAAGTAGATTTAAAACTCATAAAGGATTATGATGAAAACCTAAGACTTATTTTGCAGGCTTCCAGCTTGAAAGAAAAAATACCATTCTGTAAATAGGGAGGAATGGGTTTTCATTCTCCAAAGGTTTTGGGGTATTGTTTCTTTGAAAACACATACAGTAGCCTGAAAAAGGGATCAGAGTAACCTCTGTAAACATAGCCTGAATTAACCTGTATCAAAGTGATTTACCTGTGTCAAAAGACTCAAACTGATCAATCTATTATGGTGGCTCAACTATCCTAAAAGCACTGGCAGGACTGTTAGAATGGAAATGTGTCAAATCTTTCCCTTTCTTTTGAGGTGACTCTGTGACTCTTCTCAGCCTAGTTCAGTTTCAATCAGAACAGCCAGAAAGAAAAGAAAGCTTGGAAAACCACCATAAATACCATGAAAAACATGAAACTACTTTAATTTGTATGACGAATCGGTCAAGTAAGATTTTCTGACTAATACCATTATCTCACTATCACCAATTTCTCGTTTTATATTGTAAGGTTTATTAGAACTTGGTGCTGCAAAAGAAAATGGAAAAGTGTTGGTTTGAATGAAATTTTATGACAATAGAGTCTAACATGGCATTTCTTGTACATATCCAGTCATCACTGAAGGCTGTGAGAGCACCATGAGGAAAGATGGCCAGACTGGATTTTTACTTCAGTCAACACAGAAACTCCAGTAAGATACCAATAAGTTAATGGACAGAAATGAAACTGGTCTTTGTGCATCCAGTACAACAGGTGGATGATGTTTGATATTATTTAAATTTGTTGTGGGAGTGCTTTTGGCACTAATCGTTGCTTTTCACTTTTATACTCATTACTTACCAATTTTATACTCACTGATAATAAAGAATACTCAGCAGCCCTGTTGATTTCAGATTAACCATTCAACTCAGCAGCAGCTCTGTAATGCCAGGGAATCAATGTAGCTGTTCACTGGGACCATAAAAAACATGGGGTTGGTCACAGAAGCTTATTTTTCCACACTCACAAGCAGCCATGGAGTTAATACCCAACTCAGCAAGGTCCAGGTAACATCTCTTCTGTTAAAACAGAATACTCCAAAAGCTGTTGAAGTTTTTCTCCTAGCATTGTATTTGGCTAGCAATCCACTGGTCCATACCAAATGACCAAAATCTGTAATAGGTGAGCCCTTGCGTAAGAGCAGGAGGGAGTTGAGATCAACAGTTTCCCAAGTCCATACAATAGCTGAGGTTTTAAAAGAGCTCACAGAGGTATAAAGGAAAATTTCAACCCGTGAACAGGACACCAAAACATTTATCCCTGCCTGTTTGGAGGAGACAGAGGACCTGGCCTCAAGTGTAGGGACAGGAAGAAAGATACAACTGCCCAAGTGCTTAAAAGACTTTGTTGCCAAAGAAAGCTCCAGTACACACTTTGTGTGTACACTTGTGGCAACCTTCAGTGCTTCAGAAGGTAGAGAGGGAAACAAGGAGGAAAAGGGGAGGGGAGTGAAGGGGAAGGAGAAGTTTCTTCCTAGATCTTAAGAGTAAGGAGCAATTCTGAAGCAAGGCATTAATACAGCAAAAGTGTAATGTAAACAGATACTCAAGTAGTCTGCTTTAAAAAAAAAAAAAAGAGAGGAAGGGGAGAAGTACTATTCAAGTAATACTCAAAGAGAGTAAAGTCTGGAAGAGCACAGCCTGTGGCTGGCATCTCAGTATTTCTTTTCCACCACTTAGACCAATTTGAAGAAAATCCCTGCAAAGAAGCTTTCATAAGGTGGCATTTTTGTGATTCAGTATAGCACCAATATTCCTTTTGAGTTTTATAACTGTTCCTAGAACATTCTTGGCAATGAATTTAAACTTTTTGAAAGAGGTCGCATTTCACTGTAAATGATTATCTGGTATTCACAACACAAAATAAGCATTTGAATATTTATTGTGAGCACATTGCATTTTAGGGAGAACACACAAAGATTCTTACCACAATTATCTTGTTCCAGCTTTAATATATTAGCTGTCACCTCTTTAATGGATCTTGTGAGAAAGGAAAGTTTCTTTCTTTAACTCTCTTTTCCCCCTGAACGCAATTACCACCTCATTCAGAGCTCTTTGTGTCCACCTAATCTCTCTGATTATGTCTCTGACACCACCACAATACTACATGACTGACATACCTGACAGCTGTGACTAGTGACAGAACACTCACAATGAAAACCAGCTCTATGCAGGATGAGTATTACCTACCGCCAGCCTCACAGAACAAACATGGAAGGAAGGTAAAAAGGGGTGGGGGCATTTCACGACTAGCCTAACCCCTACCGATTTCGTCTCCTTTTAGAGCCAAACAGCATTGACAAGCAGAGCCTCTTTGTACATACCTACCTAATGAACCAATTGTTGGGTGAATACAAAAGAACACCCATTAGTATTTTAATTTTTAATTTATAGAGTAGAAAATGCATGTTTGGAGACCTGACTTACAAGCAGGACTTGATGGATCATTTTGTCTCGCTCCAGCCCTTTTATGCTTCTCCGGGTCATAACTCCCAGCTGGTGCTCAACTGTCAGATTTAGGCAGGTGGCTACAGATGAGAGTCTGTGAGCAAAGCTGTACCTGAAAATGTCATTCCCAGACAACAAGCTGCCACTAGGACAAACTATTTCAGAATTCAGCATTTTGAGCCATAAAGACATGAATTAGTATTACAAATAATTGGGCAATACAATACCAGTCATGAATACACTAATCAGAAAAAATATTTACAAAGTGTCTTAGACTTGAAAATTCCAAGGTTTTAAGTGGTATTTATACATTTAAAGCTTCATCTTGTCAGCACTGACTTCCCCTTCTCCCCCACTCCTTAAAAAAGAAAAAAAAAAAGAATATTTGGAAATAGAGATAAAGCAGATTTTTCTAAATATGCTGACTATTCAGAACAAGGAATTTAGTTGCATCTTTCTGAACTCTTGAGCAACTCTAGAAATTACTCATTTCTAGAATCCGAGAGAAGAGGCAAAGATCAAAACACCACCTTCACATTGGAAATGTCTAGAGCCAAAACTTGCCACTCCAGCATCCAGTTTTCAGACATGACCAAGTAACATTTACAGAAAATTAATCCAAATGCTTTATCTGATTTTACATCTAAAGACTGCTCATGTAAGAGTGCCCTCAGACAGTCATACAGCAAAAATAAACATAAAACATGCAGAATATGCTTAGGAAAGCTTTGTGGTCAAAGAGTATGTTGTTGCACGAAGAATTTTCATTTTCTTTCTTAGCCTTCTTATGCTGCAAGTAAGGTGTTTTTGTTGTTAGTATAGTTTCAGCACATTGCATTAGGTTTGAAAAGTCATGCCTCTCTTCATGGTAAGATGCATATTCTTCATTTATGCTATGCAATGTAAAAAGTAAGGCATGAAGTTCTGTTATCTATGTTTTTTTGGGAAAAACGATAGAACAAGATAGATATGACTAAAAGTCAGGGTACTCAATTACAGAGCCAGGGACCACTGATCTTATGTCAACTTCCCCCTCTCTCACTGGCTGCCAAGGACTTTTGTTCCCATAATGCCTTTTCTCATTTTCAAAGATGCTGCAATGCGGAAAACTGGCATGCTTCACCTACAGAAAATACATTATCTACTAACCTCATAGTGAACTTTGTTAGCCCTGCAGCCACCCACCTCCTCCACAAATCAACAGGAGCAAGAATATACCAGCATTTCATACATCAAGCATTCTTACAACAGAAATGCCCCAGAGTATTTAGTACTCTAGTTCAAAAAGCCACCACTAAAAAAGCCCTCAGTAACTTACTCTATACAGCAAAAAACTATACAAAAAACACCCACAAAATTCTCTTTACCATTTTAACCTTTTATATGATCAAAATAATCTTCTAGACAGCCAGGCCTTGATATGCACCTTTACTAGGTTTTCTGAACACTAATTAGTTTCAGATGCCAAGGCAACAAACTCCAAAACACACTGAAGCACGTGTACGGAATGTATTATAAATCCATTTGTAGTCAATGATGTGAAAACTTTACAAAGCTGTTGAACAATTATGATTACTAATATCCCAATTAGGTTGAACAGGTACAAAGACATCCTTAGTGCTAGACACTTAAAGAATTTTTAAAAATAGTTGATTTCTGAATTTTCTCTCTGAATGGTGTTAAAATCAACAAGTAAGATGAGCGTAAATAAAAAGACAACATTTCAGGTTTGTTTGGGATTTTTTTTTAAGTTTGCTGCTTGGATGTTTGAGTCAGTCTTGTCAGTCTGAGACAAGAGATTGCATCCAACATAAGAAAATTGAAAAAAGTTTCAAAAGTGACAAAGATCAAAATGAGAGAAGAATCATGCCTAAAGCTAATTCTGTTTATTTTATCAAAAGTATTATAGTTCAGACTCTTAATCCAATTTGCAGTCTTGGAAATCTAGTCAGAACTGTTCTATTTTTCTGTATCCCTAAAAGATGTAGAGACAGAAATCTGGACTCCTTCATAGTAAGCACTGGACAACTCAAAGCAAAATCATCTTGACTACATGAGTTTACTACATAAATAAAGCAGCCATGGGGAAAGGAAACTATCTCATTTTACGGACTAGGAACGGAACCAGTTTGAAGTGACTTCCACAAGACTTTTGAAGTCCCATTTGTATTTTCATTCTGTAACTAAAAATATGTTGGCTATGCTCCAGCTCTTACACCTTCATTACTGGTGAAGGATTTTATCCAGAACTGGCAAATCATTTGTCTATCAAACTTGGGCTCAAGTTTGCAATGCTCTAACCTAGAGCGCGTCTTTTCAGAGAAAATTTGCTTTGCCCATATATGACAAGATGTCTTCAGGTGGCAATTATTGCAAAACACCCAATGACGGTTGCAACCATACTAAAACAGTATTGGGGTACTTAAACTAGAGTGAGAAGGGGAGTCATGCACAATTTATTCTTCAGCAGGTAGGTTAATTACACATCATGTAGTACTAACATAAACTTCTGTTTAATATTTGTGCAAGGGGAGCCTAAAGAGTAGAAGAGCTAAAATATTAAAAGATTACCTATCCTTCTTACACTTTTTCTTATATATACAAATATGGCAAAATATTTCAAACAGCCAAAACAAGTGCTGGGACAAGTGCTCTAGGGATGTTCTCCAGAACAACATCTGGACACAGAGTTACCAGTCTGTAACTTCCATTTCACACTGCAAAGGACATAATTGTTATGAGGAGTAAAACATGCACAATGGGCTGCAAATAGATGCCAAAATATTTAAAATCACCTGCAAATCAGAATTCCCCAGGATAAAGAGGGCAGATCATTTGTTTATACTTGTTCATCTAAATATGTTTCACCCATATATATATATATTTACACGTTTATGCACACAAACACAGTTCACAAGAGTATCCACAGCAGCAAATCCTGCATCCTTTTCTCCCCTACATCCAATTTGGATGGCAACATAGGAAAGAATGCATAACCATTCCTGCCCATTTCTTCTTATCTCAAGAACTTAAGAAAAGCCCGTAACAGAAGTGTGAACAGAGTTGCAGACATCAGGTATACCACAGGAACAGCATACAATTTTGAATTTAGAATAAATATATAATTATCCAAACTTAGGGATTCTTATTGTAATTCAAGGGCTGCTCAGCCTTTTTTCCAGCTTTGAAAGAGTCTTCTGATTGTGCTTCTAAAACTGAGTAAGCAAAGGCTTTTGTACACTAAGGTCTTTCTCAAATGAAGCAGCCAAGCCTGTTGAGGTAAAGCAGCAGATAGAAGGTTCCTTTTATTTCAATTCACTGCTCAGACATCACATCAACTAAGGAAACATGCAAGCAACATCTGGCACAAAGAGACAAAGAGGAACATGGGAGCAGTATCTCACAGACAGGAGTTTTGGTGTTGGGAGAATAAGAAAGTGGCAACACTTCTCTAGTTTAATTTCTTTTCATAAATCTTCCCTTCCTGGTTTCCAGAATGCTGAGAAACAAGGTTTTATAAAGAAATAGCAGCTTTAATATACTTTTACTTAATACTAATGGCACATATCAATGGCAATGCACAGGGTACTTCAAGTTTTTCCTCCCTGTTTTTTCAAATTTCAATTGTTTGAAAATGCTGTTAAGCAAACAAATCTCCTACTAAAATGGATTTTGCTCACTTCTACCAACTTGAAGCAAGCAGTAAGGTTCATAAACTATGGCAGAACTATGCTGGCCAAAAGGTACGTTTCTAGCTTAAAGTAGTTTCAGACATAAAGCTCCATACTACAAAAGTAAAATAGCAGACAGCACCAAAAGGTACAAAGGACATATTTAAAACATCATGATGGTGAAGTCCCAGGTGACTGTTAAAAGGTTTGAAACCCTACACCCCTTTTTTTAAAAAGTGTAGAAAGGAGGACCCCAGGAACTACCAACCTGTCAGGCTTACCTCTGTGCCTGGAACATCATGGAACAGATCCTCCCAGAAGCTGTGTTAGGGCACATGGAGATCAGGGAGGTGATTCAGGACAGCCAACAAGGCTTCACTAAGGGCAAGTCCTGCCTGATCAACCTAGTGGCCTTCTGTGATGGAGTGACTACATCAGTGGACAAGGGAAGGGCCACAAGTGTCATTTATCTGGACTTCTGTAAAGCTTTGACACAGTCCCCCACAGCATCTTTCTCTCTAAACTGAAAGAGATGGATTTGATGGGTGGACTGCTCAGTGGATAGAGAACTGGTTGGACAGTCATGTCCAGAGGGTAGTGGTCAACAGCTCAGAAACCCAGTGGACACCAGTGACAAGGGTGTCCCTCACAGATCTGTACTGGGACCAGTGATATTTCGTATGTTCATTGATGACATAGATGGAGGGATCAAGTGCACCCTCAGCAAATTTGTGAATGACACCAAGCTGAGTGGTGGTTTTGGCACACCTGAAGGACAGGATGCCATGCAGAGGGACCTGGACAAGCTCAAGAATGAGCCCATGGGAATCTCATGAGGTTTGACAAGAGCGAGTGCAAGGTGCCACACCTGGGTCAGGGCAGCCCCCAGTATCGACAGGCTGGGGGATGAACAGGTCAAGAGCAGCCCTGCTGAGAAGGACTTGTGGGTACTGGTGGATGAGAGGCTGGACATGAGCCAGCAATGTTGCACTCATGGCCCAGAAAGCCACTTGTGTCCTGGGAACAGGTTGCCCAGAGCAGTGAAAGACATCCTATCCCTGGAAACCAAATTTAGGTCAGATTGGATGAGGCTCTGAGCAATCTGGTCCAGTTGAAGATGTTCCTGTCCATGGCAAGGGAATTAGACTAGACAAGTTTGAAAGGTCCCATCCAACTCAAATGGTTCTAAGACTCCATGACATGGTAACAATTGGTAAGGTGATTGTGGAACTGTTGTTCAATGACTTCTACAATATAAGAACCGGAGAGTACTCAACAAAATTAGAAATACGGCAGTTTATCACAGAACAAAAATTTTGTTAGAAGAGTGAACTCTCAGAGCTTGTTTCCACAACTTCATGTGGCAGCAAAGTACCAAAAGGGTTAAAAAATCTGAACAGGTAAGTTCACAGATAGGCCGATAGACAAATAAAAGGGATAGGGATAGGTGGGATTCTACCTCCCATCCCTAAATCCAATGACTGCAGATGTGAGGAAATGGAACTTAACAGTAAGCTGCCAGGTTTATGTCATTTCTCAAAGTAACATCTTCTTGAGACTATTAAGAGACAGAACACTGGGTAAGATGCATCATTCTGGAGGCTGAAGGAGGTAGTATTGCTCCGGTTAAAATTTACACTGTTTTCACATTGTTAAGAGTTAAAAACAATGTTTATGCTGGCCACTAAACTGTAAAAAGCTAAGGGGTGATTGTCAGATCATTGATGTGGTCCCAGCATTACCAGATGGGGAGAGGATATTAACAGGCCACCTTCAGTACGGAAATCCCTCCCTCTGTTCCACCAAAGCCCCCCAAAATGAGCATTATCTAAGAGCAGGCAACTTGTTCCCTTACCTACAGCAAAGAACCTTTTAATCAAAGACAGAAATCAGGTAGAATCAACTGTTTACACAAAGATTTTATTTCTGTATTTACAATGCTCAAAATAAAATATATCAGTATCTAGTGATTGCTAATAAATGCAAAAATAGAAAACTTTTCAACAAAAGTGCAGAAACATAAATTAGAAAATTATAAACCTTAAAACATATGTTATTTCTCAATGTTTTTACTATGAAAACAGATTTATAAAACAAGCACCATCATTTATCTTACACAAGTCTTTCCATGAAAGCAGCATCACAGGGCAAAACAAGTAGGACAATAGTATGGAAATATAGTAGCAAACCTTTTAATATTTAAAGTGGTATGAACTGTTATAAATTCTTATAAACAATTATAAAATTGTTCTGACTAACTCTTTGCAATAGCTTTACCACGTAGCCAAATATTAACCGGGCCATATTCGGTCGTCAGCGCAACAAAAAGATCTTCAAACATTCCTTCTGCCTTTGGCTTGAACTGGACTGGCACATTGATGTAATGATGGGATCTATGAAAAGGCAATTATGGGCATATTCATTGTTAAGTAATAAGTAAAGCCTAACAGATAGACAAATTCTTGTCTAGTTTTCATTTTTACGAAAATAGTATATATTGGATGTGCATTGGATCACCAAGTTTATTTTTATAAATTTGATTATCTATTTGTCTTCTGAGGGACTTTGATCATAAAGGTAATTTTTTCCCACTGATTATACAAGATATTACAATACTTTACTGCTACTGGTTTACCTTGATAAGTTTGGTCTTCCCAATAATATTGACAGTGCATAAACTATATTTAGACCATAACTACTACATTTCTTCCCTTCCAAAATCACGTTACAAGTATACTTAAAATTGTCAATTCATTTTTGAAATTCCACATATTTGAAGATACTAAAGTACTTTCCATTACTTCAGTTGTCTCCACATTAAAAAATATTTTGCTGAATCATTGCAAATCAATATACCCATTGTCAATCAGTGTTTTAGACATTTTACACCTTTTTAGGTTACATAAGTCTTCTTCTATGCAGATTGCATAGAAACATACCAAATGTAATGGGTGGCTCTGTCAACTGTCAAAAGCCTAGACTGAATAATTTTAAAATATAAGCCATACAAGCAATAAGCTGGAAATGTTGAGTGGCAGCCTACTGGATTCCACGGCATTCAATAGAAATATCAGGCATTAAGAGACAGGTAACAGGCACACACACTGGAACAAGGAAAAATGAACAGGACAGCACCGCTCAGTAGAAAAAGAAAGGAAAGCTTTGTTTGCTTTTATTGTACCTTCAGTTTTCTCCCCTAAAGTCCTTCAGAATGTACTCATTTCCCCTACTTTTTCTCATTTTGTTCCTACCTTTCCATATTCCTTTTCTCTATGCTAATTCAACCTATCACAATCAGACTGTGCTTTTACCCTTTTCCTACATTTGAAAAATCATAATACTGGCCCTACATACAATCACCATTTGTCAGTATCATCCTTAGTGCTAAAAGACTCACACTAGTAAATGTATTTTGATTTTTTTTTTTACCTTGATCCTGGTCAATTAAGTACGAGTAAATGCTTTCAGAATAAAGACTGGTATGGTACTGTATTTTTTTTTAATCAGGTTAATACAAAAACAAAGCACTAATTATGTTACACTGAACTATAATCAACAATGCACCAAAGGAATACAATCAGATCCGCGTTTCATGCCTCATACTCAATTGTCAAGTGTTGCATAACAAATCTGGCAGGCTCTGTCTCTTTATCCATTTATAATATACAGGCTGAAGGCACTTAGCTTATTTTTTTAAAACCCCTTTTTTAAGTGAAAAACATCAGTATGACTATTTAATCTGTAACATGCATTATGTTAGAAAACACAAATTTTACTAGGAATAGAGTCTGAAGCTGCATATAACTGGGGCACCTGAGAATTGAAAAAAAAAATAAATAGAAAATCAGGGGAGATGCAGAAGTCTATATATGTAATAATAGATTTATGTTTCCTTACATACTACAGAACATTCAAAAATAACAATATAACAAAATCAAACTTACACAATCAAAAACTTAACACTAAGTTATGGATTGCTCTCTTGAAGAGATAGCCACATCAGGCTGTCAAATATTCATTTCCAGAAAATATACTACACGACCTCAGTGATACCGAGGCAGAACAGTGTGTTAGCATATGACAGATGTATTAAATTCTGCTTGACCTCTAAACCCAGGTGTCCATTTGGTGGGTGCAAAACACATTATTATTCTTCCCTAAAAGCAGAATTTGACAGACATTACGTAGTCTATTTTGTAGCAGTCAGCTGATTTCTCACAATTGAGGTAAGACTTACCACACTTGCTTTCTAATCCAAAGGGAAAGATGCTATTTTTTCATTTTCTTCAGCTAAGAAAACTTGGAAGCTTAAACTCCAAATACAACAGCTCTTTGGGCTACTATACAGTATAAATGTTCTTAGAAATTACGCAATCTGGAGGATTTTTCTCAAGTACAGCAGTCAGAAACTAGTCAAGAAGAATTCTACTAGGACAAGTAGAATTCCCCTGCAATTAACTCTTTTTCTCTTAAAGAAATACCTTTTATTTTATTGTATTTCAAACTTTCCACTACGTCTGCAACTCCATTAGTCTCTGAATACTGTATGGCCTCTACAGGCTGTTGCACCAGTCTCAAGCGGTATTTCTGGAGAGTCAGCGTGTCTGAAGCCTGCTTCATAGACAAACTAATACTCTAGTCCTCTAAACAGTACACTGCAATAGATAAGTTGAAAGGGAACACTATGGGTAGGTGCTATCTAAGCCATAGTAACCAGATGGATCATCAATGAATAGTGACCCCTGCCACCCAGGATGCCCACTGGGCACAAAAATATTTAGGGAAGAAAAAAATCCCAAACAAATATCTGAAACATATGCTACTCTTGTCATCAACTTATTTCAGATGGCTTCTGAAAGCAATACAATAGAAACACCTTTGTTTCCAAACTGTCTTTAGACAGGCATAAGGTCCTGGTAGTGCTTCCAGAAACAGAACTTAGATAAACGCTTTTTAAAAGTCCCGTGTTTTTTAACATCTCATCCATATGTTTGCATCATTGTAGAGCCGTCTTGTTAAAAGTATTCTCTTTGCAGAAAAAAAAAATCTACGCTGTAAACAAATAGAATTCTTTCGTATGCAAGACAAAATTCTGTAGTGGAATTGGTAATTGTGATGACATAATCAACTGAAGAAGAAGTGGCAAAGCCTCTATACCAACTTCTGAAGGTCAGACTCTTGATATTAAATACAAATACAAACTTGTAATTAAATTATTCAGATTTAAAACTTGGTCACACAGGACTGTTTTCAAATGTGGCCCTCAAAATTAAGATCATGCAACAGATCACGTTTACTACACATTTTTTGTAAAAAACATGTAGGTAGGTGGTGCTTTCTATTTTTAATCTCTTATTTATAGACTAATATTACAAGTTTCTGTAATCAGTTTTTTTATCCAATCAGTTTTGAACATTACTTTGTAAGATGTCCAAATTCAGAAGGACCTCGTTTAGAAGGAAACAGTTAACATTGGCTCTCTTAATAGCCTCCTTGATGCTATTCTCAAATAAAACCATCTAAAACACTTTTAACATTTTTTAAAAAGCATCTAATTCTGTGATTCATGCTTGTAAATGGGAGAGTTTCTTTACAGTGCTATATGTTGACTTCAGAGGAATTATGTTTTAAAAAACTAGGAGAGGCCCGTATTTACAACTAAAATAAAAACAGCCAGCTACTAGAAAAAAAAAAGGTAGACTGACTTAAACTTGTTAAACCTACTTTAGATAAATGCAGTAGGAGTTCATAATCTCTTACAGAAAATGCACCAAATAGCTTTACAGCATTCCTCAAGAATATTTTTGAAGTATCAAAGTGCCTTCCAGTGAAGTTACTTATCTTTCTGTCAAGGATGACAAAATCAAGTCATCTAGTCCCTTGTCTGCAGCTGTACAGTCTCAGACAGATCCAGCTAGTTGTCTTTCTTTGGATAGATTTTATCTGTGTCATTACCTCCATAAAAAATCCTTCTGTGCCATTTCATGTGAAATATTTAATAAAAAAAAGGACAGCTAAATAGAAACACTGGAACACACGCCTAAGTGGAATTACAACACCTTGCACTGAGAAGCGGCCTTAGGAATACCTTGAATACTTTTGGCTAACACCACCGCAGCCCTGTCTTTTCAGTGAAGGCCAAGCAGATTAAAAGTCAGAATACCTAGCTCCATTTACAATTTTGCTCACAATTTTTGTCCTGTGTACCCTTAGTTGTCCTGTGTTTAAAATGGGGACCTCTCTAGACACTGAGAAGGTATGCTGTACTACTTCCAATGAAATGGTTATGTTTCTGCCTTCCTGACAATCCCACTGTTGCAGATGAGCGTATGAGATGCTATACTTCTGGAAGAGATGACTAACACTACTGTCAAATACTTGTTGTAATGAACGTCACAGATGACTGCGTTTATTTTCAGGACTTGTTATAACCAACTTGAAAATTCCTTTTATGCAGGTAAAACACTGAAATACTTGGTATGACCTGGCAATTCAACTGGCTGCTCAAACCTTCTATTTGCAGACAGTCTTTGATGCAGCTCTGCAGGTTTGTCAAATTAGAACCATGATGAAGGGAATTTGCTTGGTCTGTTGTGCAGAAAGTATAAATGGAAGGAATGACTTGATTGTGCACAGCATGCCAAATGGTTACACGAAGCATTAGGCTTAACATTAAAAGTAGCAGCACTGTTAGAAACAATTTGCAGGGAAGAAATTGGCAGATGCAAAAATAACTGTGTGGTCTCATTCTGCTTCTAACCAAGATTAGAGAGTGCAGCTTAGCAAAAAAAAAAAAACACACCCAAAAAACCAAACACTCCCCCCCAAAAAAATCCCAAACAAACAAAAAACCCAGCCAAACAAACAAACCAAACAAACAAAAAACCCACAAAACAAACCAAACAAAAAAAAACCTCAAACCCCCGAAAACTTAATTAAAAAAAGGTAACAAAGGCCCAGCCCTTTACCTAGACAGAATATTTTCATCTACATTTTAGCACTGTAAATATAAATACAATATTTACCTTACTGGATTACTTGCTTAATTTTTTTGTTAGAAGAGAACGTTAGCATGTGCATTACTCACCTTAGAGAGTATTTCAAGTGCTTGATGTAGAAAGGCTCTCTGGGACTTACAAATTTCAGCTGTAATTTAATACAAAATGCTTAAAAGTGCACTATATTTAAGCCTATCATATTCAATTTATGACATGCTTAAGCTAAATCAGATCACTTACAAATACAGCTTTACACAGACTCAGGGTGTGAAAATAAAGAATGCCCACATTTGTGAACAGTAAGGAAAAAAATTCTTATCTCAATATTTCACTGAAGTTAAGAAATAAAATCACTAAATCAGGAAAATGACAAACCTATGCAAACTATAATCTATTGTTTTTTCAGATGTAAATATATTACAAATACATTCAGTCATTCAGTCAGACAAAAGAAAAATCGCAGGAGAGTGAAATTCTTCAAATACTGGCTTTTGAAACTAACAAACTAAGACTAGTACTATTGCAATCTTTGTCGAGAATAAAAGAAACAAAACCAGTACAATTGAAACCCTGAAAGGACTTATGAGTACTTATTTAGGATAAAGTCTGTCAAACTTACCACATGTGTTGCAAAGGAATTATTCCTTAAGTTCACCTTTAATGTGCATGTTTCCCCAACTCTAGTTGGAGGAAAAACGTAGAGGTCTTCTGGTGCATATACCCCTTGAATTATCTCCTTTTGTCTAATTTGAAAAAGGGATTAAAGATATTAACATTTCTAACTTCTATGTTCTGGATACATCGAGTGCATACTTGAAGTTAACAGGTGCACTTTCTGAGACTAAATCAGGAAAAATGGAAAGATCCAGAAGATACCAACTCTCTCACATAAAGTGTTACAGGTAAGATACTTTAGCCAGAAAAAATAATCACTGTGACATAAATATACAGGCATTTACTTATACACATTTTCACAGTCTGAATTTTTCCCCCATATGCTTTCCTAGAGAACTAGACTCTTCTCAGAGATACCATGTTTAACCAAAACATTTTAGTCCCCCTGCCATACTCACATCATCCCACAGTAAAAGAACTGAAATTTAACTTAAGACTGAAGAACAGCAAGGTTAAGACATCAGTACAGTGGTTTTCCCAGAAATGACTTTATAGTCAATTGGGAGTCTCCAAAAGGCAAATAATCAAAAACTATACACAAAAAATGCTACTGCCGATACCAGTTCATTCACCACAGCATGTCATGGTCAGACAGCTTAGAAACCCAACTCAAACGATAAAGCATGTAAGACTGAACAAAACAGAGCCATTCGGAGGTTTGGCAAGTCTGTTTTTTGCAGCTGTTTACTTTTTAACATAGAATCATAGGGTCATTCAGGTCAGATGATACTCAGGAGGTCCCTAGTTCAACCTCTTACTCCAGTCAGGGTCAGCTGTGAGGTCAGATCAGGCTGTCCAGTTAGATCCCAAAATCTTTCAAGAACAGAGACTGCACAGCCATTCTGTGCAGCCTGTTCCACCACCTACATGTCCCAGTAGTAAAAGAGGTTTTGGTTGTGGGGTTAGGTTCCACCCCCACACCCTTTTACCCAGTTGCAGACACAGTCTTTTCAAGTTTTATCCATACATACCCTGTTCTTGTTGTGCGTCTTTCAGAGTAAACCTTCCTTTCTGGTAGAACTGGAAGCTCAGTTTTTGTAAGGGCACTTGCAGAAGCTTCCACAACTGAAGTTTCATTTTCTGTTTTAGCACTCTATTGGCAAAAATAGGAATGCCTGTAAACTTCACATTCAAAATTATTTAAGTATTCAGGTACAGAAGTCATTCCCCTTAACCAATCCAAGACCTTTTATTTAAAGGATAATCTTTCAGGAAAAGGAGAGTCTAGATCATGGAGATAGAAGCAATTATTTAGGATGAATACTTTCACATGTTTCTGTGCTTTACGAATATTTACATGTTACAAGACATTTCATAACAAACTAGCAGTGCAGGTGGAATCGAGAAGGCTGCGAGCAACAAAGATTTTACTAAAAGCCAAAAAAACCCCAGTTCCTCTGCAGATATTCTGCCCATATGCCTCAAGAACAACCAAGCTGGCTAAACAACTGCTCACAAAGAAGGAAGGCATAAGTCAGCATTATAATTTGAATTCTCACAATGGAATAAAAGCTTTGTAATAATTTTATATTATGAACAATACATTCTTCTCAAAGAAAGGTCTCTCTAGAAAGACAGAATCATAGAATGCATTACATGGAATTTGTTACATTCAGAAATGAGGCCAAAATATTTACCATCATCAGGACCCCCATTTAGTATATTCTAACACAAGGAGACTAGATCACTAAGGAAATACTTAGCCAAATAACCGATTTCAAATTCTTCATTGCTTAACGAATCTAGCCATATACTGTTTGGAGTCCCTTGGGTCACAACATCTTAAAGTTAAAGAACCAAAAGAACCTCCTACACTTATGGTTGTACAACATTATGTCAAATTTTGAAATGGTGCTGACGTTTTAGACAAGCAGTTGATTCCCTTACGCAGGGAAGATGAAAAAAATAGATTCATTTTCAATAGAGCTGCTATGACAAACTTGTCTTTTAGGCATTCATTTCTTCAATTGAAAGAGCTGCTAATCAGTGTGCCAGAAATAGCGGCAGCCAAAAAAAATTCCTAAAGAATATTTTTCAGTTGCAAACAACCCATGAACCCCAGTAGAACCCAATATATAAAGACAAGAAAGGATTTGCATATGTGTCTTGTTTCAAGAGCTTTTAATATTCTATGCAGTGAAAAACTATGGGTGTCATGCCTCTGTTATCATTCAAATTCTAATTTATCAAAAGGCAAGTTGACTGCGTGAGAATAAGGTATGTTATGGAAAATGATCAGAAGTTACCCTAGTCTTTATCAGGGCATCTTGAAGTATTGCATGCTTCACCGTAGCCTGTACTGAATTCTCTTTCAAACGGAAGCAGTATGTTAACACTCCAAATGGCTACAGTTGAGCGTTGCTGTTACAAAGCCACCTCAGGAGCACAAAAATTTGTATGGCTTGAAAAGTGGAATTATTTTGCTCACAGAGTGTAAAAGTATTTTTTTCTCCCCTCACTTCTGGGATACCCAGGGATGATCAAGCTTTGTGCAGCTGATAATAATCAAATCAAGAATTCTCAGTCATTAGTAGGTTTTGTGTTAAGCATGAAGTAATTGATCTCAGTTTGCTGCAAAATGATACACAAGGTGTGTAACTACGTAACTTTTTAAAGTATATAAACAACGTAAACTAAAAAATGGCACCTACTTAAGATCTGCAGTATCTTCAAGCAATAGCAGGCATTCTTTATGAAGTCCTCAACTTTCTATATACTAAAGAACCACTCATGACTTCGGTGCTGCCTCAGCCTTGTGGTAGGCGCTTGCTAGTTCACCCAAAAGGGACTAAAAATTAGACTGAAATACCAGTCCGAGACTTCTGTGCACAGTAGCAACATTCATTCTTAGCTCAATAATCTCAGAACCCCCAACAGCAGCCCAACAAATGTTTCTCAGGAAAAAAAAAATGACCAGTATTGAGAGGTTGGGGCTGCAATGCACATGTAGAATCCCTCCTTTTTCTCTGGGACCAGTTTAGGAGATATGATGATCTGAACTCCTGATTACAGTTACCAGTGCTCAGAACTGCAAACACATGCAGAGCATAATCAAAGGTACAGTTAGTTAATTTTTCAGGAAAAAAATTAAAGTGGTATGTGCCACTGATTTTGCTAACTTAACCTGGTTCTTTTAGTTCCTTCCTGAGCTCTTCCAAATTTTTCATTTCTTTTGAACTGGTGCTATAAATAAATACCACTCAGTCACTCTGAATGACAGTCAGTCACTCTTCCCACCTCATTCTATCAGAAGTCACATTAACCACAGCTGTGTTGCCCTCTGCCTCAGCAAACCACCAGAATCCCAGTCCCTTTCAAAGCTGTAGTAACACTGCCTAACTCCTCATCCCTAGGGCATAACAGGTTACAGCTGACCCATCTCCTCAACTAAAAGCTGCAACAATTTAAGGAAAAGGTTCTGTGTTGATCCCTCTACTGAACAGATGTATAGCTCCTTACCTAGCTCATAAATAAAGTACTTCCTTTTCAAATCTTTCTGAAAATGATCGTGACATGCATTTCAAGTATTTTCTACAAAATATTTCTCAGGTGCAGAGATGCTGGAAAGATCTAATTGTTAATAGCTTTGGAAAAAAAAAAATCAAGAAAAAAATCTGACAGTAGTTCAAAAACGTTAATATCAAGTTATCCTGCTCAAAGATTTATACAACTCTGACAACTAGTCACGTTTTAAGAAGAGAATGCTTTAAAACTCCAGAATTCTGTTAAAGAATTAATCTTCTTTCCATTTCAACTAGCTTTAAGCACACAAATGACTTAAGTGTTTTCCTCAATTTCAGGAAAATTATGTTTAAAGAATTTGATGAAAGCTGAATAAAAAACCCTCCCAAACCAAACATTAGACAGGACTCTGATGTCAAACATGAAAAGTTATTTAACAAACTTTTTTTACAAGCACCCTTTTCGACATTAATTTGGAAAGACCAAGGACTCTACAAAATTAAAGGTAAGGTACTCCAACAAGAAAGATAAGTAAGGCTCCTACTTGGAAGCAGTAGGCTTGAGTCTCTAAAGAAAGATCGAAAATTTTTGTCTGTGATTCTTAGAAAAGTCAAACCCTCTGGAGAGGGCAGCAAAGCACTTATAGCAATTATGCAATACTGAACGTACAAAGCTCTTCACATTCATTTAACTAATCACCAGAATAAATTCTTCCTTTATGGTAATAAATCCTCTGTCCTATGTAAATTGGTGAGGCAGGGATTCAAAGCAAGGAGAGAGAGCACAGAAAACCATTTCCAACTCCCAATACTCTTCTTCCAAGTGTTACTATGAAGTGTGAGCTAGGCAAAAACAGGGCAGCAAAGCAGAGCTCAAACCCAATTGCTCCCATCTACAAATCTCAAAATCAGCCCCACCTATGTTGTTACTCCAATAAAATACTGCAACAGGTTTTATCAGAGACACATGGATATCTCCGACTTGGATATTTGAAAATTCCAAAATTGCATTTACATATTATAAGCAAAGTTCAGTTACTTTGCTATTTTTTACAAAAACAAAACCAAACCATTTGGTGTCTGATAAAAACAAATCTTTGTCAACAGAAACAATTCCCTCAAAGGGCAAGTTTGCCTCTACTTACTCTGAGAAAAATAAAGTTTTACATCTTAAATGGCAAAAGATAATGCATACTCACATAAGCAAGAGCAGGAAGGTATTTTTGTAATATAAAAAGAAATCAAAACAATTTAGACCAATAAAAATATTACCAGGGTTGGGGTTTTTTTTCCAAATACACCAGTGTATATAAGAAAGAATACTGTATAGTAAAATCTAAATGTTATAAAAAATTTGTGCTCAAGACAGCATTTATAGCTTTTATATACTCACTGTTCCAGATAGCTGGAATTTCAATTTGTGTTTCCAACTAGGCTTTTCAACTGGGTGACACTCAAGGTCCCAGAACTGGGAGTAATCCCCTTTATCTCTAGGTAAAAAGATTACAGCAACCTACAAAAACAAGAGAAAAAATTTTCAGAGTATTGTTAAAAATACTCTGTACATCTTCCCAATTTTACCTGCAAAAAGTTATGGTTCAGCCAGCAGAAAATTTACACCACAGAACACACATGCCACACACAGGTGATTTTGCAGAAAACAATACAACTAGCCAGTCCTCCTTTGCCACAAGAAAAAATATTAGATGAAATAGGTTGTGCAAGCAACTTCAAACAAAATTTGAATTCAGCTAATCTGCTTTAAGCAAAGTCAGCAAGTGCTTGCACAATTACTTCTATTAGTAAAATGAAGGAAAAGGGACCAGGAGGGGAAATAGGTACAGCCGAAAAACAGCACTACCTTCCTTTATCTGTCAACTGTGAATAACTGTGCTCCCCCAGTTCCAAGTCTGCAAGTACACTGTGCTACAATTTACTAGGAGGCCTGAAATTTAAACCAACTTGCAAACTATAAATTTGATCTTTCTTACATCTCACCTACGTAACAAAGGTTTGCCTGCATAAAGAGTCAAACCAGGTTACTTCAAGAATAAACTGGCATTGTTTTCAGAGTTGAGTTTGAGGGAAGAAAGAGGAGAGCAGCAGATTAGAATAGATCACTACAACTATATCTAATTAGCTAAATACCATATCCACTGCAAACAACAGTGTATCATCATAGCACTGTACCTTATAAACTCCAGCCAACGACCTGATGTGCCAATAATGTACATGTTATTCAAATAGGTCTGAAGGAGGATTGCTAATGTAAACACAACTGCCTAAATTCAAATAACGGTTTGCAATATTTTGAAATTGCTATTAAGCTGGACAGGAGTAAGTTTTATATTCTTGTAAATAGATTATGAATTGCATCTTTATAGAAATAATGTCATAATAGTTCATAACAATTAAAAAAAGATGAGGAGATAAAAGTGAAGTAGCATTGCGGCAGAAGGTGAGAAAGCGAAGTCCCTTACAAACCCATTCAGTATGTCCTCAGATGTGCTTTATAATTGTGGCTATGAAACCCCCTACTGGCCAGGAGATAAAAATGTAAGTCAAATGAAGTCCAACTTTAGGAACAGAGGACTGTTCTTGAACAAGTATGACAAGAATGCTTCTAAGGAAGGGAAACCGGTTCTCACACACGTTTCATAAGAACCCAGTATTATTTTCCATTTTCTGCTGGAATTTTACAAAACATTTAAAATAATTTTCTGTTCTAAAATAATTTGTCCTTAAAAAAAACCCAACAGTAACACAAACACACACACCACCAGGCTGAAATCAAACTACTCTGATTGCCTGAATTCTTAGAATCAACTCATCTGACATGATAACAGGTGAGAGAAGCAGATACTGACTACCTGATACAGTCTCCAGAACTCAATACTGAAAGGCTAACATTTTATCATTATCAGATAAAATTTATTTCTCATTTAAGATCCTATTTTACAACTGAAATATGCCTGAAATATTTATAAATATCAGTTTACCTTCTCTTGTGCATGAGCTTCAACAGTACCAGAAACACGGGAACATCTGAAAGCGGAGTAAGTAACCCTATAAACACCACCACTTCCATCCACATCCTGCAAATAAAGTTATGAGTCAGATTCAAAAGGCAAAGTAAAAAAAAAAACAAAAAAACAAAAAAAAAACAAAAAAAAAACAAAAAAAAAAAACACAAACAAAACCCCACAATACACCCACACACACCCTTGCAAAGAGTGAGGAAAATAAAAAGCTGCTTTCAAGTAATACTGACTCCCTAAAAAGCAAATTAGTAAAGACTGAAACTACTGTATCTGTGCAGTCACCACGAATACACCAGTTCAGAGCTAGTGCACTGCATGGAACATGACATACTCAGTCTTATGGGGTAATCCTAAGGCTGCTACATAACCCCTTTTCATCACTGCACAACAGCAGACTGTAATATTTCTAGCATAAAATCAGAATTATCATCACAGCCTTTCAAACTATCTAAAAAATAGGGAAGCTTTTACAAATATCAATGGTACAGCTACAGTTCTTGCACAGGCAACAGCACTGTAATTAAAATATCCTCAACCTAACTCAAATTACCCACAGAATACCATGTTCAGCAAATTTCAGCAGCACAAGTCTCAAAACCAGGCAAGTCTAGGGTTCTGGATCCAAAAAGAGACACCTATCTTTCATGTATACTTGACTGCATAATGCAATCTGGATGGTGATACTGCATGAGCACAAGCAAACTGTAAGCCAGTAAACCAGAAACTGTCCCACAGAGCACTGATTGATTCACAGGCAGAGAGCACATTAGAGATGAAGAAAGGAGTAAAACATCTCCCCGATACAGACAGAGAAAAACACCTTTGTAACTGAGGTCATACTCAAATATATAGCCTTTCTTGAGAGGAAGCGGGACAAGAGAAGTTAAAAACATCCCAGCCATATGCATACAACTCCCAATGCAAGTATTCACTCACTTTAACATAGGGTGGTGCAAAGGATGACAAATTCCATTTCACATTTTCATCTCCTTTATTTTCCATTTCCAGGTAACTCTCTAAAAGAGAAATATCAGATACTTAACAAACACATTTAGTATATTTATCTCTCCAGGAAAGACTTTACACAGAAACTATGTTTCTACACAAACAGAAGTTTAATGGAAACAGTTTTCATGGTAACAACCCCAAGAGCAGACTCAAACAAAGTATGCTGTCATAAAATTCTTGAAAGTTTATATAAAAGAAATCTGGAAATCTTCTAGGGAAGAACCATATTGAGGATGCTTACAAGAAACATGGTGAAGCCTAAATCTCACCCTCAATAACCCTCCAACAATAAAACATAATCCTCTCAAGGAACCTGAAGGATATCAAAGAATAGTACATGAATGTTTTGCTTATCGTTAGAAGTTACCTTCTCATAAACCCAGAACCAAACAGCAGAGATCTAAGTCACCTCTCACTTTATTGCATCCAGGGTTTTGGCAGATACCTTCACACACCAGTATACAAAAAAACCCCAACCAAACAAACAAAAACCACCACACACAAAAAACCCCTCAAACAAAGCAAAACAACAAACCTCCAAGAAAACCAGAAAATACCCAACTCTCCCCAAAGACATTACTTGATCATTCAGAGACAAAAAAACCTCAGAGTATCGCACTTTGGGAGCAAATTCAGTTGCCTCAAAAAATCAGTTCTAGTCTGGATTTGTTACTCAGCAAGAATTAACAGCATAAGATGATCTCAGTCTAGAGCAGCACTTTAAAAAGTTTAGCTGCATAATATACATTATATAGGACACTGATAAAAAAAGGAAAAGGGTATGATATTACAACCCTCTTTCATAATTTTAGCAAAAGAACCCCAGATACAATTAATAAATTAAGCTTTGAAATTCTAACCTCTGTTGGATAAAAAAGTAATGTCAATGAATCATTAAGAAAACCATCCTTACCTAGAAAAGTAAGTGCTACAAAAAAATCTGTTATCTAGATAACAGAATAAAAGTTTCATAGAGTTAATTTGAGAATTTTAAGCACTACTGGAATTAAAAGTACAGACCAAGCATTTCAGACTCCACTGTTAACAGTGTCGTCCTTGATCACTACATACCAAGACAAGGACAGCCAGCTTCACAGCTAATATTCCCATCATCTTAAGGAAGGACATTTATTCCTCTGCTAAAACACAGATAGCTTTATCTCACATCTTAGGGACATAAACACAGTTGAGAACGGATGTACTGCAAAAGTTCATTGAGCCAGAAGAGCTTCAACTAGACACAGTAAACTTAAAAGTGCCCTCTTTGCCCAGGCACAGCAGAGTTGCGCTCATTTTAAAAACTGGAAACTTGCCTGTCTGTATGCAAACCTTTCTGTGACTATACTGCATAAGGAGAAGAAACAAATAAGATAAAAAAGAGTTTCAACCTAATGGCAGAAGGGGAGAACTGGACATTCACACTTACCAGACTAAAAGAACAAAACCAAAGTGAAGGCACTCAACTTCCCAAACATGCAACACAGTAAACAAAACCTCAGAACACAAGATATTACAGATAATATTATGTTTAATGAGTAAGCACTATTACCTGAGCTTTGGCCAGGTCTTGTTTTAGGAAAAACAATGTTCCTGTTCTTTATCTCCATTTTCGTTAGAGGGAGCCTGGAGAGAGTCTTGTCCACATGAATAGTAGGAATTTCTGACTGCGGAGTCAGGGTATCACATCTTCTATAGGGAAGGTCTGCTCCAGAAACACTGTGTGCAGCTGCCTCTTGAATATGCACTTTAATAAACTTTTGCACAATTTGGAGAAAAACAAAGTTTTAAACAGTGAATATTGATACAGTAACAAATCAAGCCATTTAGCTCTATCTCCTTGAGCTGTAAGAGCTCATGTTCAGCATGAACATTCCAATAGAGAAAAGGTCTCATACATTAAATCATCAGGTCTTCTCCAACCTCAAAAGTTTAAAGATTATAGGACAAGTTTAATTGAAAAAGAACATTTACTGAAAATTTGCAATCTACACATTTCAATCCAACAGAAATAATAATCTTAATTAGTTTAACTGACAAGTCCTACAACATTCTCTGCTTGCAAAGAATGGAAACAGGGCCACCTCGCTCAGAAGGAGCTTTGTGTTCTCTTCTGCTACATAATTAGCACTTTTAAAAGTTTCAGTTAATGCCAGTAAAACCTTAGCATACTTTTTGCTGATTTGGATAGGCAGCAAATAACTGGCAAAAGCATTATCAACTACCAGACCTCTCATAATTTTATTGGTTTTGCTACATTCTCTACATTTGTCCTAGTAGATTATTTAGATTTTTTTCTCACATAGTAGAACATAACACAGTTAAATACGTGCACAGTCAACATTTCCTTCTCAGCAACTTCCCTGTTTGGGTTTTTTAAGGCAGTTTCCAACTCTTTATCATACCTCACTTCCCTCCAAGAAGAAGGAAAGCAGGTACACTGTGTTATCATTTCAGTGTCTTACTACTCTCTCCATGCATTGTAACAATTAACCAATGCTAGCTCTAAAAATAAAAAAAGAGGTCTCCTTCTTTGGGAGAGATTACCAAGGAGTCCTTCTGCTTCTATACTGATTGAAGACAAAACTGTTGGCTTCATAAATTGTTTACATGCCTTAATTTAATCAGGGAAAAGTCTTGGATTAAAATTCATGAAGAGCAAGAACCTGTTCTAGACATTCTTTATCACATACTTGTCCAGAAGGTTAAGTTAACTTTAAGGGAGCTCAAAAGGATCTATAGTGACTTGTCCAATAACCTCGTTAACTTCTTTTAAAGTATGACATAGACTATTATGTGTACATATATGTATCTAGCATTTTAGAAAGTGATGCCTAAGGCAGCAGTGGGTATACAGATGTAATTTTGTTGGCAATTAAGTTCAAGTGTTCACATTCATAGCGTTTCTTCTGAGACGAATGAACTAAGGACCTCAGTTTGCAAAACAGCATCTCCAATATTTTTTTTAAGAGAACTTTACAAATTAGAAGAATAATGGAAGTTGACTCATACCTAAAAGGTTTTAGCAACATTATTAGACTTTATCTGACAAAGTAAAATAAACAGTAGCAATCTCAAGTAAACCACATACCTTTATTCCATTACCACTATGGACATAGATTAGACCACTCCAAGGAACTAATGAAGGCTTTGTGGCAAGCGTAGGATTAGGACTCACCAGAATTAGTGCACTACTCCTAATAGAAAAAAATAAAACAACTAGCCTGAACCTCATATTCCTCACATTAAAACAAGTATCTACAACAGATCTCACTATGCCCCAAAAAAGGATGCACTTTTAAGATAGCAGGTAATTGAAGATGCTTTAGAGATAGTGAAGGCATTCAGATATCCCAATATATTATTATGCTTTATTAGCCAGAAACTTAATACTAGCAAATTTAAAATTAAAAATAAACTTGCTATTGATGGTTTTATATGGATCATAGGGAAAGAATAAATCTTGTGTATTGTTAAACATACAACCCGTCAGGCCATATCAAGTAGATATATAACTATATGTTCCCGGAGAAAAAAAGCTTCAATACTAGTCAACAAGGGGATGTTGGTGTTCAAACAAAGTATACTGCAGAAATTGCATTTCAATAACCTTTTAAGCTAATTCTAGTTTCAGAGAAGCAGATTGCTTCCCTTCCTCCCTTGCAGAACTGATCCTGGAAAAAAAAAAAGAAAATCCTTTCAACTTTATCAATGCTTTCTGTAGTTATCTAGAGCAGGGCACACAGAAGAGTCAGAAATCAAGTCGCAGTACGAATGAAATCACGTGGTAATTTAACCGGTGAGAACAAATTCTGATATACAATGTTCCATATTCTATACTAGAGACCTTTAAACAAAGGGGAGAAAAATACTGAAGTATTTTAAAAAATAGTACAAAATAATTGAAGTACTCAAGCTACACCTGAAGAATTAGCTTAATAGGCCACTAGTACAGCACTTTGCATTGGAAAAATTCAGCATAGGAAAAAGATCAGTACAATAATCACTGTCACAATATAACTATCTCTACAAACTTCAAGTAACAAATGTTAAGGGTCTTAAATATCAAATCTGGATACTGGTATTTCCATAAAGAATTTTGGGAGGTTTTTTTGAATTTTAGCAGCTTTCAGAACCTTGTCACTTCCACTTATGGTTCTCTCTTATGTACAACTATGTTCATGAGAATGCACTCTATTAAATACACACAGTATCTGTTACCACAAACCATTCCAATGTCTGCTCCTACCAGCTTGTCTTGCACATTTACTGCTAATTGCTCACACAAATCCAACTTGTAAGGGTCACAAACCACATGTGTATCAGAAGAGTTACAGCCAACCTAAAGACACTAACTTTGAGCACTTTTACTGCTGTGGAAAAGAAAGGATCCTGGAGAAGAAACATTTTCTGAAGGTAGCTCATGCAGCCTTTGGATATTCCAACAGCTCCTGCTCCAAAAGTGCAATGCCTTTCCCAGCACTTACCACTACTCTCAACACCGAGGCACAACATCAACAAAGGTTAGTTTCAGTTTGTACCCACAAGAAAAATCTCTTGGAACGGTACCAAATTCAGTAGGGACTCAGGTTGTTATTATTCCACATTCAAGCAGGCTAGAGGTTTCCTTTAGCTCATTCCACAAAACTTAAGGGGTTTAGTCAAGGTAAAACAGAGAGTGGTCTGCTTGCTCTACCATGACAAAGTCAGTTCTTGATCCCAGGACCTTCTTTCACCACCACTGAGAAATCAGACCTTCTCCTTTCATGGCCTAACTCAGTTCAAGAATTCCATCAGCTCCAGCCATCGCAGTACATAGTATAAAAGATTCTGGCTAGCTCCTGTCCTGACAGGATGACTGCTCTTGGCGCTGCAGGGGGATGGTCATGAAAAATAGAAAATTGGGCAAGTGCAGCTTGCTGTGCTTAAATCAGCTGTTCCCACGGGTCTGCTTCCTACTTGCAGACCTCTGTTCCTGATCCAAACTACTTACTTGGACCCAACATGTGAGGATTCAGCCCACTCTTTTCCAGTGAACTGAACACATTTTAAAATTCTGCATTGCAAGAAAATTGCTTGCAGAAGGCCTTCCATACTCTCTTTTTTAAGAGATCATTCCACAGACAGTCCTGAATCTAGGGCATGAGACACTCAACATGTTCTTATTTTCACAGCTATGAGAAAGTTGTTCATTGTTACATTTTTGAGACCATTTGTTCTTGGCACTGCTTGAATCTGCAACAAGTGACAGATATCCTAGCCCTTCCACAGAAGCCTCTTTATTTTTTTCCTCACTAATGACGAAAATTTCCCTGCAATTTATATCTATCTGAATATGAAATTAAGTGTTTAAATGTTATCAGTGATGCAGGACTGAAGAGAAGTATGTTTGGGCAAACATCTTCCAAGTTAAAGTAACTACCTAAATACAACTCTGAAAGCAAAACCTATTTTTATTATGGGAGACTTTTTTTTGGAAGATGAGAATTGTCCAATAACAGGGTCTTTAAAGTCCTTTGAAACTGACCTTAAAATTGTTGCTACATCTGTGAAAAGTCTCATACACATATGCAATGATATTATGACTACTATTCCAAAATATATGGGCAAGCAGACACTGGCTTGTCATTATTTTCATACCTTTCATTATTTCATTGAGAAGCCAAAGGTTGAATGACAAAACACAGTTTTGTCAAAATACAAGAAAAAAATAAACAATAATAAAAAAACGTTTAAATCCCACAATCAAGTTTTGAAGAATATAAGCACAGTTGCAAGAGAAAACGCGAAGTCTCCAGAGAAAAAGTACTCTATAAGACCTTTTATTCTGAAGTTAGTTTGTTGTGGGAAAGGAGGGAGTCGTCTTTGTTTTTAAACACCCAGGCAAATTTTAAACAAAAAACGATTGTGAAAGGAGAGTTTAAAATTTTCACCTTCATTGACCACCCAGCTCCTGAAAAGTTATACAATACTAATAATACTTTCAGGCACAGAAAAATCCTGGCACCCAGGTAACCATGTAGGTGACAGAAGAACATTCTTTATATACAGAACAATAAAAGTATAAGGCCCTAAAATATAAAAGCTGGATTTGTGTGTTAGTTGACAAAAAGACCACAAACTGGAACTAAAATAGTCTAAGCAAACTTCAGCAAATTCTTAAAAACTATCTAAAATTCCTAAATTAACTACACTCCTAAACTAATTAAAAATAAATTCCTTCAAAACCTCACCACACTTTCACACATAAAGACACATATAGAGAAACTTACCCTGGTTCAACAACTCCATGTTGGGGGGTTATAGTAAGGCAGTGAGCTGGCCATGAAAGCTCAAATGTCAGTGTTCCATTGGAATTGTTGAACACTTGCACATGTCTAGTATCTGCTGTTCCACCTGTAATATAAAAAATAGCTAAGTTGTAAAAAAATTCACAAAGTGCCCATGATAGAGAGATGCACCAATTAAAATAAAGTGCTTTCTGCCCTAGTTTTACCTTCACAGTATTTTAAAATCTTCATGGGTATGCAGTGCATACTATATGTATACACACACAGAGCACACTACCTCTGACAACTGAACCAAAACCATGTTCAAACCAAACATGTTCAAACCAAGTTTACTGTTTAGATATAAACTACTGCAGGAAGATTACTGGCCAAGTCACATTCACAAACACAGTACACAGTACAGTTATCTGAATACCAAAGTGGCAAATCTATTCACTTCAAAAAATACTTACCAATAGAAGGACATGTCAAAGTCAAATATTCAGGTTTAACAACCCAAGTCTGTCGAGTGTCTGATTTATTCTGAACCACATTATTAGTTTTTACAGATAATGAAGGACCCTGAGGGCCTTTAACAGGAAGGACATCCAGGGTTGCATTGCTTTGTCTGACACAGTTCTCAAATCTGAAAATAAGATTGCATTAAAAACAATAATAAAAATAATTTATGAGTAAAATAACTCAGGAGTAATTATAATAGTGTACCCTTAGTATTTCTCAAAATTTTAAAGTACAATGTTCTTTACACAGGCCTTCAAAGCAATTCAATTCTCCATTATTAAGTAAAAAAATAATTCAGCAGCTATACCATGACAACTTTTTCACAGAATGTTTGGAAGTGGGAGGTCCCATTTAAAATGGAAGGTACTAAAATAAACAATTATCTTTAGGAGATAATAATGCAAAATAATTTGAATAAAACATGTATAGAGGATACAAGTGCCACAGAGAATGAGGCCACACAAGTTGGGTTACACAGAGTGTTTTGCAACACATGCTGGAGGTCAGGAGGGACTTCTGGAGATCACCCAGCCCAAGACCCCTACCTAAAGGAGAATTGGCCACAGCAGGTTATTCAGGACACGGACCTGTTAGCTTTATTAATTTCTTCATAGATGAAAACTTGACAGCCTCTCTGGGCAATCACGCCCCCTGTCTAACCAGCCTCAAAAGAAAAAAACAGTTACATAAGATAGTTACTAATTGTGGCTACAGTTACAGTACCTGTCGAATTCCAAATTACGTCCAGGAGACTGCTGAAATCCATCCTGATCACAAGTGGAATATCCAACCACAGAAAGTATAACCTTTTGCATATTTGCATAGAAAAGACGGATATCATTTGTCTCCCGTGGGATATCACATACTAAAAATGAGAGTAATAGAATAAATCTAGTAAGAACAAATCTATAATACCCAGAAATGACACAACAGAGATTCAGGACACAGACCTAGTTAATAATCCATCAGCTAAGATATCTAGATCATTCAAAAATTACTTCCTGCAAGTTCAGTTATCAGGCATAACATCAAATTTAATACATAAATCCAAATACACACCAATTTGAACTTTTTAATTATAAGACAGATAGTATATAACTTTGAATAAAGGTGAAAAATAATTATTAAAGTTAGGTTTTATTCTTTTACGCTGACAAATAAGGCCAATACACTCCCAAGGCTTCACAGAAGGAGATTCAGCTTTAGAGAATACTCAATCCATTCAATCTAACATCTCTTTATTTAATTCAATAAACCTGTAAATGTCCAAATGTCATGAACATAAAAGTATGATGTAAAAATAAAGAGAAATTTCAAAAAAATGTTTAATAGTCCAGTATTCTCCTTTGCTTTGAGGCATTTCATGCTGAACAAGCAGAATGAAAAAGTGAACACTTTTCAAAGGATACACTTGACTCAACTGTTATTTCTCTTGCTATTTAGTAGATACAAGGGACAATTAATATTTGTATATAGCTACTACAACTCAGCTACAGATAAGACAGATCAACATCTCATAAAGAAGTGTTTTTAGTTAGAATTTACATGCATCCAGAAACTTATGACAAGGCTCTCTTGCAAAATTATGTCTAGCAGAAAGTGAGTTTTGGAAGAAATTATTGATTTATGCTGCATATATAAGAAAATTCAGTATGAAAATATGTTCTTTCTTTAGGATGACCATTATTTCTATTCAGAATGTCTTTTATTCCCTTTCCCGTCCCTCAATGGAATTCCATTCAGTTCAAGAAATCCTGATTTTCAAGTAAACCATTAAAGTATTTAACTCTTAGAGCCTATCTCATTTTCACCGACTTAAAATACCAAAATGGCTAGCTCATGGTATCATTAAGCTTGAATGCCAAGGCCATGCTGCACACAACTCCAGACCCAAAGTGTCAGACCCAAATGACAGCACGCAAATGTCATGATGGTGCCACCCTCACAATCACAACACACAAATTTTATACAAAAGCTTAAGGACCATAAATATAGCAAAGTAAAGCACATGATACCTAGAAAACAGGCAAGAGGATCTTGCAAATATTACTTGATAAGAATTCTTTCCCTCCTCTTTAACAACACTTCCATAAGCAGACAAGATGTTAACATGCTTTGGAAACTAAATTCATTTTGACAACCCAAGTATAGAAGTCAAAAAACGTTTCAGCCTGCTGTAGAATAAAAAGTTGCAAGATGTCAAATAGCAGCAACCACTGCCTCTGTTTAATTAGTCATTGAAGCATACTTTAACAACTAGGAATATACTAGATAAATATGTAAATGATGTTCAATTAGTGCAGCAAACCCCATTAGTGTCAGGGAGTAACTGCACCTGGCACCCTCGCAGAGGTGCCACCAGTCCAACCAGTAGCAAAGCTGAGCACATATTCCCAGTAAGCAGCTCCACACACAGAGTCAGTCAACTCAGCAAACATAAATGGCACCAACGGCCTCATCCTGCTTCCCCCTCCACTGATGAGGATAAAGACTCTTTACTGGGAACATGTAGATGCAAGGATCCCTCCAGCTGCTGGCCCTGAACCATACCACTGATGCATCAAGCAAGCAGACCGGTAAAAAACTGACACCACACTATTTTAAACACTAACACTAGTATGTAATTTCTTAAACTTTTCTTTTTTTCAAATACCTCTGTGGATTAAGGCACAAAAGAAAAAGCACTACCAAAACTAGGGATCCAACTTCACATTACTGCAACCCTTAGATCCAAGGCATTCTACCCTTTGAGATCTTATCAGTATCATATCTTTAACAGCCTTTCATTTAGAAGGGGCAAAAAGCAAAAAAAAGCATTCAGATTTCAAAAAAAATAACTTATTTTTCACCTGAAAGATAGCACCTTAGCGAAGAGAAAAAAATCCTATTTCTTAATTCCAGGTACTGCTATTAGTTCCTGCAAGGTACTGGACTTACAAGAACATGTAGCAAAAAAACCCACCTCTATAGATATTCCCACTGAAAAGTCAGTGAACAATAATCTGTGTAAAATCAGATTGTACTATTCACACCAGACATCACTGCATGACAAGAGGATAAGGAAGGACTTGAAGTTTGTATCAATGTTAAAATGAGTAAAAATAACCAAGAGCTACTCTTCCAACATCTTTCCTTGAAGGCATATTTGCAGTGCTGTACAAGTCTGTTTCCTGGTGCTTTTAGATCAGTGGTCTTCACCTCAAATTAACTGATTGAGTACCGAAAGAGTAAATAAGACGGCAAGGATCATTTATGCCCAAGACAAATAAGTCAGAGTAAATAAAACAATTGTGATCAAATAGAGAACAATAAGCTATATTTCACAGACTCAGGAAGGTATGCTCTCAGGAGAGACAAAAATCTCCACTAAGATTCAAGAGGTAGACCTTGTTTTCTACTGAAAGAAACAAAAAAAAATTAAGCTACCATTAGCAAAACTCTCACAGTAAGGCAGTAAGAGATAAACAAGGATGCCGAGACTAACACTGGCTCGGCAACTTCAGAGGACACTCCAGAACCCAAGTATCTAGTATTTCACCTCAACGAAGATGAATGATCAACAACCTTTACTTTTCTAAGTAAAGACAGTGTACAGCTTATAGGGAGAGAATTGGACCACAATGTTTATTCAGGTATAGTAGCCTTAGAACAGTAAAATCTTTCCATATGTGACTATAGCTAATTCAAAAAATAGGGTTTGACATTAAATGTGTTCATGACCTTAACCAAACAGTAGGGAGGGTAGGGCTTTAAGGACACCTTTACAATATAGTACATTCTCATTAATGAATTCCTTACTAACAAATAGAAGTAAAATTTTGTCAATTTAGGAAAGAAAATATATATAGTTGTCAGCTAAGTTGCCTGCCTCTCAGTTTTCCAATATAAGACATATCTGTGTACAAGAAACTGAATGTTTCTCAATAAGGTAAATACCTTCCAAATAAACTGAGCAATTTTAAAGCTATAACATTTATAGACAAGGGTTTCATTTTGATAGGAGAAAAGTACAGAAAATAATTTAAATAAATAGGTATTGAATCAAAGTAAGCAAATTCTGGTGCGGTGGGTTGACCCTGGCTGAATGCCAGGTGACCACCAAAGCCATTCTATCACTCCCCTCCTCAACTGGGCGGGGGAGAGAAAATACAATGAAATTTTACCCAACCAATCTTTCCAAACTGAGAATTTTATTTCTAAATTTATAACAAATAATAGCGAAAAAGTACCCAGGATTCAAGCCAAAAGCACATGTCCCACCCAAAACCAAGTATTAGATTTTATTTTTTTTTAAGGTATCATAGGTTTACCTTCTGTCACAAGCTTCTCCCCCTGAAATTCTTCATCAAATACAATGTTTCTCAATAAGCTGTTTTCTGGAATTATGTGTTTTTCTACCTCACGTTGATACTTCACAGCTCTGTTGAAGAGATAAAGAAACAGGAGTCATTACATTACACAAAGTACTAGAAACACCACTTTGAAAAGATTGATAAGATTGGTAAGAATCCAGAATAATTTTCACTTCATCATTTCTTGACTACACCAAGCTCAAATCTGTGAGCATTCATTTAAAAGTGAAGTCTTTTCACAATCTTAAAACGGTTAAAGCAATACCTGCTCTACTACTGCAGAGCAAAAGGAAACACTGAAATAATGGTTACCATATGTTTGTCTTTCCATGATACTTGTTCTCTGCTGTCAGTCACACCTACCTAGATTTCTGATAAGTACATCAGGCATCTGAGTGATGTTTCAATCCCCACAGGAAGCAGGGGAATGCTATTTTGGTTACAAGTGAAAGCCTTCGGAGAGGAAAAATTGACTAGTCAATGTCAGAGTGGCAGCAGGTGCCAGCCAACAGCAGGAACATGGAGCCAAGGAGCATGACTGCCAACAGGATAGAAAACACTGGGAGGCATAGGGATATAAATAGTCCTGGGAAAAATGGGAAGCTACAGGTCAGCAAGAGGAAACCTGGCACTCAGATAGGGTCAAAGCCATGGAGGTGGAAATAATACCTCAGCACGACTAACTCTCAGGTCTAAGCTACTTGCCAGGCTGCTGTCTATATATAATTTTGGAGTGAAGAACTTCAGGCACAAGCTGACAGAATAGGCAGAGCACTCATTTCACATTCCTGCCCCTAAGTCCCAAATCATGTTTTATTCTAGCGCACAATGACAGAATGGGGTTTGGCTAGCTTAGAGCACTCAGTCATTGCAAGAAATACAGATCTCTTTCAACTTATTAAGGCAGATTTCAGAGACCCTCTCACCAAGAAACAACCAACTAGACCACTATTTTCAAGAACCAAATGCCATGCCAAATGTCAACTAATAAAATCAAAAGCAAATAATTTCAGTCACATACCACTGTCCAGAATCTGAATAAAAAAGGTTTCCAACAATACCTATATAGTTGCATGGGACTTCTGAGTTATCTGTTGATCTGTAGATCAAAACATTTCCCTGAATACTTTTGACAGCAAGAATTGACTCACACAAAAGAGTTCATACAAAAATCAGGAACAGATACCTTCTAAGATATCTGAAATAAACCAGTTTTCTATCAAGGTCACAAATGCAGCTACTCCATGAGCTTTTTATTCAAAGTCATGCACCTTTGTTTAATACTTTATTTAGATAACAATATATGCCATGACTTTGACACATTGTCAGGCAAACATATTTAAAAGCCATGGTGAAATAATGCTGTTCTGAAGTTTTGCACTGAATTATGATCATCTGCCCCTTAGTGCTCTATGTACTCCTATCATTCTGCACTACACTCTACGCTCTAGGTAGCACAAGTCAAAAGTGCCACTTAAGTCATTAAAAGCAGTTTGCCATTTCTGTGCATTTGAGTCGCTGAACACGAAATGCAAAGTAACACAGCCTCTATCTAATATCAGCTAGCTATTTGCTACAAGTTTCCTTAGTGCGTTACAAGGGTATGTGGATGTTACTTCCCTCATATACACATCTACTTAAACACTGTCTTCATCAACAGAACTCAGCAAACCAAGACACAAACCCTTGTTTAAAAGTTAATACTCCTGAATTTCAGTACTATTCCTTTTATGAGCCTCTTCTGTCAAAACTAAAGCTACATGCGTATTGGAAAGAAAAATATTTGAAGAGAACACAAATCTCTATGGATATAAAGAAGCAAACAATTCCCCAAAACACAACACACTTGAATTCAAGAACGGTAAAAGAGAATAAAACCCTTAACTAGGATCACAGTTACAGTATGTAAGCAAAGCCAAAAATGTACAAATCAAACCCCTCACCAACAACTTACAAATGTAAGACCTAACAGATGTTTCCATATCATCAATGTCTTTTAGTTTGTTCTTGCTATTCTGGGAAGCATGTTAAGACCATACTCGTGGCAGCACATACCTCTAGTTTTAACTTCTTATTAAACATCTGTCACAACAGCAAAGCACATCTTACCTGCGATATTGCTGTCTAGAAACTTCATCTCCACAAAAAAAAAATACTGTTGATACCAACATGTTTGCTGTATGGAAGTTCTTTTCCTTTGGATTCCATGTTACAGTAATCATCTGATAAAATAAATAGACAACATACTCAGGGGCAAAAAAAAAAATCTTATTGTTAATCTTTGGAATATGAATCAACAAATTACTGCAATACAAGTGAAACAGGACTTAAAAGTTAGGTGAGATTTTAATACAGAACTAGTCAGACATTTTCATTGATCACATTTATTTTCATTTTAATTAATAAAATCTGCTCAGAATCAAGTATTGTACTTACTTCATGTGTTCCTTCTCTTAGTACAAACTTCTCTGGTGATACTAGCATTACTTGAGGATCCATAACTGATTTGGTCTGTAGGTTAGCCAAGCACAGTGCTCTAACATAGGCAGCCCGAGAACCTGTGTTTCTTACATGGAAGGAAGCTTTCCGTAATCTTGAAGACAATCCATCCAGTGTAACCATGTAACTGTCTGACAATTTTTTGACATTTTCTAAGATTATATTGCTTGTTCCTCCATATCCAGATAATGGTATCTGGGAGAGAAAACAAAAAAAACACCAAAAAAACAGTACTTCAAATGAAAGAAACCTTCTTAGTAAAACTTCTGTACAACTATGGTAAACTATATAAAGTTACAGAAAAACAAATTAAAATGTTGACAATGAGTTGAAAAGACTTTATAAGAACTAGAAAAGCCTAAACGTATTCCATCTTTTTCAAGTTCTACTTTAAGTTCAGTTAAGACATACCTATAGAATAAGACAAGTTCAGATTTTTTTGCCACTTTGGGTTAAAACCTTAGGCTACTTTTAATACAGTATATGAAACATTTCTTCTTTCTTCACAAGGAAAAAAAATGCATGCACAGTTGACACTAATGTTCAAACTGCAAAATTCAGTGCCTAAACAACTTTTAACAAGTGTACAGATACCCATAATGTCTACCTTGAAGTTTCAGGTTTTTGATAGAAACAGCTACTAAGTGCTAGATTTTAATTATGAAAAATGTACATTTAAAATTATTCAAAGTTAGGTTGAGACTCTTACAGTAAACTTAATTCCTGGCTGCGATCGAATCCCCAGCTGTTTGATTTCCAGCTTTGCAAAGCAGCAGGTTATTCGAGTAGGTGTAAACATCAAGTATATGTTAGTATCTTCCTTGGGACGGATTTTGAGTTCCCAATGGCTAGTGAAGCGTTCTTCTAATCCGAATATACTTTGAAGCTATAAAAATGAAGACATTAGAAGTGAGTGACTAGAACAGGAAAAACACAAAGCAGCAAAACTTACTGCATTAGTAACTCAAAATTAACTTCTTCGAAATACAATTAAATATATGCCATTGTCAACTGAGTTAAAGTTGCAATGTTCAATATGCAATAAAGAAGACAACGAAGTCCAAGGTATTTCATATCCCATAACGAACATGGCAGTGCTTCTCAGTTTTAGACAGCTTTCTGTCTTCAATTCCCAATACAGTAATGCTGAACTTCACCAGTGCTACGCTAATTTTCTCTCAGTTTAAGATACTAAATTTAAAAAAATCTGAACATCTGAGGGAAAATGGGGATTTAAACACATGTGAACTACAAAACAAAAAACCCCTTTAAGATATGGGAATTCCCAAAGGCTTATTCCAGTTTTTCTTTCCTTGGCTGGACTTCCTCCTGCAAGAGGGGCCACCGATGGTTCATTCCATCAAGTATTGACTCTGTTGAGATACAATAGCTTAAAGAGCTGTAAGCTGAGCTCCAGTTTGCAGCAGCACTCTCATCATTTCAGCTGTTCCCAAGGTTGCCAGTGTAGCTTAAACTCTGTTATTACGTTCATCTTGGCAGTCTCAAAACAAATATATAGCCAACTAACACTTCAGGGCAAACACAGCCTGATAACTGACATAAACACTGAAGAGAAATTTCAGTGACAGCCACCTGAAAGCAGTCCTGATCCTGGCCTCTTATCAGCAGTCTCAAATGCTGGGTCACAGATGGAGAGTCATTTCTTAGAGTTAACTTCTTCTGTCTGAAAAATATGTTAGGTAGATTTTACGGCAAATGCAAATTAACTGCATATATTTAGTCATGGAAACAAATGGAAATGAGACAGTCAATTTTTAAGTAATTTAATGGAAAAAGATCACCTCTCAGAACAATAGAATATGTTAGCTAGAAAGTTATTTGTGTATTCTCAAACTTACAGACCCTACAATATTATACATCATAACACACAAATACACATATAGCAAAGCAATCCCCAAATGCATATATATAAACATAACTTTTCTGAAGTTCAAGTATTGTACTTAACAGCTTGAACCCTTAGAGCAACCAGCAGTTGTGTCAACAAAAAATTCTTATAAAAGTCCACACTTTAGGTCACAGTTATGATTAGATTATCCAGACCTACTTAGTTATGCAGAAATTGTCTTGTGAGGAGTCTAGCCCAGCTTCACTGGAACAGTTGCAAAAAGTTAAATTAAGGAAATTAAGGATAACTCTTCCTTGTCGTGTACTTTTCAATTTAATAGTAACACAAAGTTACTGTCACTTGACAGAATCAGGTTGACCAATAAGTAATTTTTCTTCTCTATGATACATCCTACCATTGACCAGGTTTCAGGTAATCAGATCTTTGCTCAACAGAGGTAGGAAACATCTTCAGTGATAAGAGCAAAAGCCTTTGTCATTTTAACAAGTCAAAAAACATTCACAGAAGGATGTGACAAGCACTAAAACTGGTAAAAACCTAAGAGAATGGCTCATGCAGCTACAATCAGAGAGGAGAGAGCAAAGCCTCTCCCTAATTTTCAGTGGCAGACACTGTTTTGTACTCTGTTGGAACAACATTATAAAATTAATTTCGGATTCCTAAAAACAGGGGTTCATCAAAACTGTTTTACAGGAGGAACAGAAAACAAAAAGGTAGCAGCACACAGGAAAGAAACAGTAATCCCCAAACAGCAAGTAGCCAAGACTACTGTGCTACAAACAAGCTACTATGCTAACAAAACAGAACAGAAATATAGCTATTAGAAACAGTTCTTGACTACAAACATGGATTGCTTTTAAAACAACCAGGAACATTATTAGATTGCTCAAAAAGTTCAGTATCAACCAACAGTGGATTAGTCCCTAAAGTAATACTTATAAGAAGTCCAGAGATCTGTAACATTTGCAGCCTTTACATACAAAAGATGATGTATGTCCAGAAAATTATGAAGTTGCATGAAATCATGGAATACTGGAACCATAAACTTGAAACTTAAGAAGTCCAGATAAGAACTAATCTGAGGGATGGTGAAAAATAGATTTTCACCTAATTTCTACTTGCATGACATACTAAACTTACAGAATCAGATATAATTCAAATGATAACTAAAGAGTCAAGAATACACAAAGCTCAAACAAGATCACAATTTTTTTTCCAAAAATTTCTTGCACAAGAAAAATAACTGTAGTATCCTGCTACCCTCACTTGAGGAATAAAACAGCTTAGTTTATCACCTGCTGATTATCACTGTGAATAGCAAATTTCACTTCAAATAAGTGCAGCATAAAATACTTAGCAGGATATTCTATATGAACCGCTGTTCAACTTAGACTTACACTGATGATCCGAGTGATACAGCTCCCCAGGCAATGAACTGCTTGTTGGAGAGAATGGGTGGAATGTCTGAGCACCCAGCAGCTGTAGAAACAGGTCTGTTTTTCTCAGAATCCACCTCACCTTTTATCATCACGTCATACTGAGGCCCAGATGGCAGCACAAGGATTTTCAAAGTACTTTAAAAATAAATACATAAATTTAAATCCCACAAGAGAACAAGATTAGCTGATGAAAACAAAACATAATTAAAAAAAATTATAGATGGGCTTTTTTAAACTACCTTCTTCAGGGGAAAATACAAATACTCCTTTTTATTACAGAAGTCAGCTTTAGGCACAGCACATTTAAATTCTTTGGGCTGTAAATGTGCTTGCCACATGTACCCCACACAATCTTCCTAACTATTTCATCTGGAAATGGTTCAGAAAAATATTTCAGAGACTAGAGCTAGGCAAATTATTTTTTGCCCATGCTAATTTCTGATTATTGTGACAGATTAATTTTGGAAAGAAACAAAGTCTGGCTGTCTCTGTGTATAATAAAGAGATGCCTTTTGAATACCTTGAGGAACTTTACTGAATTTTTACACGTGTGAGATATACAAGAGAATCAAGGAATGAAATCAAGCTTTTAAATAATAGGCTGAAGCATTTGCTACAGCACAGACATGCTCCACACCAGGTAGGAAACTCAAGAAACTCCATTCTAGCTGCCAGTGAATTCCTATGATGCCTGCTGACAGAGCACTGCGTTCCATCATCAGGCAACAGGGACCTTGTTATTGCCTGAATTCATTTATTAGTCTTTTGGCAGCACTCACGTGTAGACTGCTACGTTTCCAATCCTCCTGAGTACCTTGAGACTGAAAAGCAAAGCAGTTATGCGTAAGGCCACAGGAAAGCTAAGACTAATCTCTTTGTGTGTCTGTCCAATAGGATCATACTGTCACTAGCACAGAAATTCTCATTGTTTAATTTAATGCTCTGGGTTAAGCTAGATAGTGAAGCTGAACATATTTTGAAGATACTCCTTTGTCCATTGTTGCTCTATTACAGCAGAAACTGGAAAACACGTAACAAAAGAGGAAAGGCTGCTCCAGAGAAAGGAGTCAGACTCCTGACATTGCCAAGGACTCTTACACAACACAAGAATGGTCACTTGAACCAATCAAGTCTATTTCACAGAATGAAGTTCATCAGGTGCTATGTGCAAAACTATGAATGCCTTACATGTGCAAAAGGGACACGTGCATTAGTGCTGCACAGAATTTACAGCCAAGCATTTATTTGATTATGGCAGGCAAAATTGACGAATATTTGCGATCCTGATCAATGTTTGAGATTTTTCATATGCAAAATTGAAATAACATTTTCCTTGCCTCAGCAGACAGCTGAAGAGGGGAGCAACTAAAGGGGCTGCTCAAGTATTTTGAAGCTTTGTTGTACTTTAGAAACAGTTATCATATAAAGAGCTTCAGGAACTTACTCCATTTATTTGCACAAAACAAATCTTGAAGTATTTCTTGATGGAAAATATTACTCATTCCTTAGGCTATACATAGCAGAAGAGGCAGATGACCTATGGAAAAGGTGAACCCTAGCAAAAATCCTTTTGTAATGGATGAGGACTTAAAGAAAACAACTGAAGGCAAAGTCTGTTTTGCAGTTCAATTTTCAATTTGTTCATTACTTTAATGTCTAAAGCAGCTCAGTTTAACACAGGCAGCATAGAATCAGTTATATTACCTTTCTGTAGTTGTTACACTTTTTGGAGAAAACAGGACAGTCACTGCTTGTTCTTCTCCAGGAAAAAGGAAAAGGCCCTCAGGTTCAACAGCAAAGCAGCTGTCCTGATCTGATATCTGAAAGCACAAAAGGGGGAAAAGGGAGAGTTAGTTACCTATTTTAAGGGACTAAACATTTCTACAACATGTAATACAATTTGGTTGTACATCTGTTGTAGTTCAGACAATTCAACACACCTGGAATCTTCAACACTATCAATTAGCATCCAGTATCATCATATAATGTGGCATTGTGATATTAGTCCCACATCCTATTTCTGTGGCCTCTGATCCAAGAAATTATGGGCTCACAACCCTCCATTTAATTTTTTTCATATGTAAAATGGAGTCAACTGCTCCTTCTGTTGACTTTGAAATGCTAGTTTCAAATGTGTTCAGTTACCTTTCATTTTAGTTACCTGGGACCATACTTTCCATGGATTTTCAAAAAAAATTAAATCCAAATAGAGACATTGCACATCTGAAAAGAACTCGCTTTGTATTTGAGTTGGCAAGACTTACAATGAAAGCTGATGCAGCTTTGTTGGAAAGTACAGATGTTTCCCAATGCTAATATTCACCTTTGCCCTAAACAGGCTTTACTGAGCTAATTAACACCTGCTGTGCAGCACAGGGTTCACTGTTTGTACATATTTATTATATGCTTGTTAAATTTTAGCAAAAGTTATAAAGGTACATTTGTTAAAACAAATACAACCAAAGCTGAGCAACAGAACACTCATATGCTTTTTCCAGTAATGTAAGCTAAACTCTTTGTTATCTTTCATTCTCTTTAGATAAACTTATAAACCTTTAGTCACACTACAGAGCTGACCTAAAATCCCAAGGCTCAGCTCTAGTTTCACTACAGTATTAACTGCATAAAAATCATGATTTCAAGAGGGAAAAGCCAACGTACCTTAACTTTCAAATATACACTAATGTTTCCAGCATTTTTCAGCGGCAGTTGCTGTTTGGCTGTTGAACCCACACTAGCAGACAGATGTATTTTCTGTAAAAATTAAGTAAGTGTGTATGTATGCATATATATATACACATATATATAATAAAGCAATCATTACAAAAGCAGGAGGCAAGAACAGGCAAACTGTTCTGGAAACACACTTTGTAAATACAAACTAACCTGTAAGTCCTTTGGAGCATGTATCCTCACTGTTCCAGCTCTTGCTCGGAGAGAAATACTTCTAATGACAGTGCTAGGTCCTGGACTATCCACTTCCACATCCACTCTTGCCAAGATCTCATCTGCTGGACCTAAGGAATCTAGAAACAATTTCATGAGTAACAAAAGCAAACAAGCCTGCCAGTGGCAAAGGCCATTCCTATGGATGCGTATGTCACTTCAACTACTGTTCAATTTTAACATATTCATGTTGTGGTCATACTAACAGAAGCTCTCCCATTACTCTGGCAACACTTTTCTCTCTTAAATAAAGTCTCATAGGATCATCTTACTTAAGAGTTTTACTTTTCTGCCAAGTGCAACTGAATTAGTCCCTAATCCAAACAAAAAAAAAAAACCCGTCCTACCATACTGGCCACACTAATCGATATATGTACTATTTTCTATCCAGAAAGCCAGAAAAATTCATACATTTCTTCAAATTTCTTACCTATTTTGGAACCAATGCAAGGTTTTCTTAAGTGATGATTTAATTCCCTCAGCAAAAGGAGTAGGGCAAGTTCCATGCATCTTGCAGTACAAACTTTGTTCAGTTTGACATTAAAGTATAAATGTCCTTTATAATATATAAAGGATTAAGACATGGAAGTATTCTGTCTCCTACAGTTATTTTGACTGAATGTGATACTCAACTTATTAGGACACATAAACCAAAGATAGACTGTTTCATTTAAAGTTTGCAGCCTGTTCCTTCAATTCCAACATATGTAGACATTAAAAGTCAAATCTGTTTTAGCTGAAATGAAAAACAAGTTGCTATACCTGAACAAGAGATTTGTTTCTTAGGTGCATGGAACAGAACCCAAACCGTTAAAGCTTCAGGATCCTGGAAAAGAAATTGGTTGTCATCTTATTGGAGGGAGAGAATTATTGAGAGAAGAAAAAAAAAACAAAAAAATTAGCCACCCACAAACCCCAAACAAGACTACACTGCACAAATAGGTAGACTACCCAAAAATTACTACTGTGAACTCAGATATTCTGCACTGTCATTTCAGACAGCAAGCAACAGGAGAATCAGCCAGCTATAGACTACTCACTTGCCCATCATAGCTTGCATGTATCACATGATTTACAACTGATGGAGCTGCTATTTGAGAAACTGCATCCATTTGTTCATTAGAAGTATTAACTGGTTCCTTGGAAAAGGTGAAGCAACGCCAAGCTACTGCATTCTGTCAAAGAAATAGAGTATTGCAAGTATTAAATCTCTTACTGTCACTACCAGCAGTGTTAAACAAGCCTAGAAATGCAAGACAGTTTTGAACGATCCAAGTACCTTGGAAAAACAATACTCAGAAATTAGCCTGCAGTTTAATTAGTATATGACAGTCCAGCAAACACTCTAGAAAGAGTAGAAAACCCTTCTGCAGCAAAAGGGGACAAGCAGAATCTGGTTATCTTAAGCCTTCAAGAAGTTTGGCTGTTGAAGACCAAACAGCACCAGTCACCAAGACAACTCGATCCACCTTAACACAAGGTCAGTGCTTTCTTGTTCCCTCACATAAGGAAACAAGGTCAGCTCTTCCCACAGCACAAATTTGGAGCCAGCCTAGCCAAAAACCTGAAATCTGCATTGCCACAAATATGTAAAGAGGAAAATCCCACAGCTTCTAATACAGGCTATTATTCTCTAGTGGGAGACAAAGCAGATAAGAGCAGAGTCCTGCTCTTGCTTGGCAGAGGAAGAGAGAACATGTTAAACTTGCTAGCAGCAAGTTTGGCTGCTTGTTTGAACAGTCAGCTGTTCCATTTGAAGAACGGAATATATCTCCAGCTTCACAGAGGGAAGGTTCAGGCAACAAAACCCTTTTGCTATCAGCTGCCCTATCAGAGCAAGCACCAGAGGCAGAAACCCATGGCTAGGCTATAAAAACCAACACACATACATGAAACAAAAAATCATACCTATCCCAGAATCATTTTTGTTAGCACCGTTACAGCAGAAAAAGATTACCAACCTGTGAAACGAATTTATTTCCTGACTAACTAAAGATTTCTTGGGAATCTTACATCTATCATCCAGGGTATATTTCTTACTGATATATAACATAAAGTGAGTGTTTAGTTATTAATATTCAGTAGCACCAGATGTTAACTTTCACATACAGAAAGTTTCCTGTACTTACTGCATTAATAATCAGTCTAACTGGCACAAAAGCATGGGTTTTGTTGATGAGTTTTAGGGGAAGAGCCTTCCAGCTGCCAGAACTCAAGTCACCAAAGTCCAGACAATCTCCTTTTCCTGTTTCCACCTGGTTTTAAAACAAAGCAGAACTTAGAAGGAAGAAAAGCCTACAAAACACACTACCATACAAAAGCACCAGGAAAGTAAGGGTGTTACTCACCTATTCCATCCTCTTAATGCTATATCCACATATAATACAAACCTCCTATCAGGGGTAAAAGGAGCCTAAGAAATATGTTTCCTTTGATATTAAAAGGGGTTACTGCAAATTGGCTTTGTCCCATATATTTTGTCTGAATCAATTAAGCCAATCTTAGTGCAACATCCACCAAAACCCAGTATACAAACAAATTATTCTGGGTAATTTAAAATAAAAATAAGTTTAAAGCATCATTACTGTTTGCACGTAAGAAACATCAGTTAAAAAGCCATTTTATCAAGTTAAAAATTAGGAAAATAAGTAAGGGGCAGTTAATTTTTTGCTAGCTTAAAAACATTTAAGTGTCATGACCTGCAGCAAAATACAGCCTTTATTTGGTACTTTTTCCAGTCTCAAGAATATAACAAGACATGCAGAGATTGAGCATAAGGTTTAATTTTAATTTAAATATGAAGCAAGTTTGACTGAACTATACCATGAAAAACATGAATAATGGAGGGTTTTTTGTTTTTTGGTTTTTTTTTTTACAACCTACTTATAAAAAAATGTACTAAAAAGAAATCAATTTATGGAAGAAGCATAAAAATTACACCTATTCATGCACATTCATTACTTTAAAACATATACTTAGTCCAAAGCAAGTTAACAGACTTAAAAGGGAAAAAAAAATTGTTAGCTATGGCTAATGACTGAAAATTTTACTTCTATCAACCATGACACAGACTACGATGTAATTTGTTCAGGTACCTCCAAAAGGATCATCAAGCCTATTCCTGCCTGTCTAGACTCTTAAATTCTAGATGAAGCAGCCAGATTTAATTCTTAATGTCACATTGCCTCCTACCTGGTTGTTCTTCATGATAAGACTCAAGACAAAATTATTTTATACATCCACTTACCTTTAATTAGTCCAAAATAAGAAAATATTCTCTACAACCATAAACATGTTGGAAGTAATAAGAAACCAAGACAAAGCTTACTTTATGTAAAAAATAAAGAAATCCTTACAACTGGAAATAAATGCTTTTTGTTACATTTAACGCCCAATCCAACTTGGTGGCTACCTAGGAAGCATCAGATGTTTAAGATCTTATTCAGTCTTTTAGCAATGAAAAAGCAATATATTTTCATTTATTCTTTTCGGACAGAATCCTTTACTTCCAGCTAGGTGCTTTTCCACAACTAGAATTTCCCACACAGCAATAAGCTTCTCAAACATTTTCTTATATTCCCTCCCCACACAAAGCACATGAAATTGCAGGTTTCTTTAAGGAACAATCTTGCATTCCTCTTATTTTGTAGTGTCATTAAACTATTCACCAAATTTTAACAACAGACCCACAATAAGCATCTACTTACTTCTAAATTAGGATTTTCAGCAACTGCTGTCAGCACTACCCTACTTGCCAAAGCTTCTGACTGAACGATTGTCTCGGCATCAGCTGAAACTGGGCAAGATGAAACATTGAGAATACACTGAAAGATCCCAGGATGAGAAGGTAAAAAAAGTATTTTCAGGTCGTTGGTAGAATAGGATCCTACGATGGTTTTGTTCTTGAAAACCAGACACTGGTATTTCATAGGATCCATCTGAAAAACAAAATACCTGTTACTTTCAACGGGCCTTTTGCCAGAGGATGGTTTCTTTTCCAAATACCACATGTATCTGGCACCACTGCTCAGCACAGACATTTTTTATGTTTTAATGTATGTAATGTATGCATGTATTAATGCATCTTCATATTCATATCCCATTTCCATCACGCTCAACTGCAGGCATTTCCTTTTCATTTAAAGAGAAAAGTCAGTCTGAAAATTCCTGGGATTTCTTTCCAACTTCTAGTGAAAGATTGACACTGGCAAAGTGAATTCCTAAGTAAAACCCTGATTTTTGAGAAAGAACAGCAGCAAAATAAACAAAGCCAACTCCACTTGGTGCTTTTGGCCATCAAAGATGGGAGGAAGAGGTATAGTGGAAGAGTAATGGCAAAGTCAGTACAAGGACGCCACCAGTCAATCCTAGTCCAAGCGTCTTAAAATTTCCGCTCTGAACTTATTTATATATAATTTTCAATCAGGAAAGACAGACTGTAATGCCTACTCAGTTTATCTCAGAACTGACTGAAAAAAATGGAATTCAATTATACAAACGCATATAAACGCATATATTTATTCCTTGAAACAACTGTAAAGCAAATTCATCTGAAAAAAAAAAGTCACCTCTTGATACAACAGAATCTCAGGTTAGAAGCACTGCATAAAAGCTCCATGATACTGAGTGGTTAGAAAAATATGCAAAAAATCCTAACTTATATACACATGTATATACATATGCACACAGAGAACTGTGGTTTGTTCTTAAAGAGGAAACATTCTGAAAAAACCAGCAAAACCATAAAGCCTACTCTTGGAAAGATACGTGCTACGCCTGCTGGAAAAACATACCTAAGGAGGGATGTGATCAGGATTTATAAGACTTACAAGCTGCAACATATAAAGTGAATCATTGTTCACTAATTGCCAGTAATACTGACCAAACAGAAATGGCAAGAACCAGATTTTTAAAAAAAAATTAAAAAGCAATACTGAATACAATCTGCAACTGAACTGTGGACAACACTACGTAATTTCACCCAATTAGCTAGATAAACGGCAGTCCACCAAAAACTACAAGGAACAGGAATAACATCTAACACAAAAGTTCCTAAGTATCAAACTGACACAAGCTCAGAGTACCCTACACTTTTTCTGTTGTTATATTCCTCTCTACTAAGTGCATTCATCAGAGAAGAAAATAAATCATACTAATGAACCTTTAATCTAACTCATTGTCATGTTCTTGAGACATTTTACTTCTGAAGCTATTACTATGATAACAGAAGTAGATAGAATTTAGTAAAATTGAAGTGCAAGACAGCCCATCTATGGCCTACAAGCTACCTACAACCCACAGAACAACCCATCTAGCTTGAAGCCTGCTCTAAATATTTCTCATTGTCTACTACTCAAGATCTCGACTGCAAGAAAAATAGGAGCAAGCTGCCAAAAATTAGCACTAACTTTTTTCAGCATGGACGCTTTCTTTCCTAGGGCTGACTTCTCTTGCATACACAACAGTGGGAACCAGTAAACTCAAACCTACCACACTTGATGCACCCAATACAATTCTACAAGTCAGTCCTGTGATGTGGCATTTACCCCTCAAAGCCTACTTGCTGGAGTAAGTCAGGTGGCCTGGCTTAAAGAAGGAAGAACTGCTTTTGTGCATATGACCAATAAAATGGGGAAAAAGAGCTCTAATTTTACATACGACTGATACGTCTGATGATACGACATCAGACATACGTCTGATATGATTACAGCATTATTAAGCTTTAAAAAAAAAAAAATCTTACCTTTTCCCCATTAATTGAAACACTGAGTATTCCAATGTTGACCTGCAACCACCGGTCAGTTGGATTATAAATGCTAAGGACTGTCTGTGACGCAATTCCTACACAACAGGCATTAGGAAACTTCAGTTCTTCTGGCACTTTTACATGTCCTTTGGAAGAAAATACACTCCTCTCAGTTTCAAGTACCCAGAAGAAAATGAACACTCAGGTGGCCACTATGTCAAGTTTATGAACTCATCTGACAAATGCCTCATTATGGCAAAGAAATGTTTGGCTCATACAGTTATTATAAAGATGCTTTCCATAAGTCTGAAATTTGAAATTTCAATTGTTTCTAATTTGCATCTGAAAGTTCTCCTGTCACAAAAATAAATATTTATGGAAATAGCATGTTCTATACAGACTCATCATATACCTCATTAAAGTACTCAAAGGTCACAATTTAATCATTACTAGCCCCACTCAGAAAATTAGAATATCAGTATTAAGATATCTTGTCAGTATAAAAACAGGCAAAGAGTAGAAAGTTTAAATTTCACTATTTTAAAATGCACTAACAGGATCAATGATTTAGAACAATCAATAAGCTATAAACTGTAACATATGCAAATCTTCAACCCCACTACCTTGTCTTTTAGACTGAAAGAATTAGCCAGAAAAAAAGCTATATCAACAAACAACTAACAAGATTGTAGGTTGAAAGAAGTCTTAAAAATGAAATAGTAATTTGCATTGCTTAGGTGTAGAGCTAAGTCTGGGTACAGAGTAACAGCAGAAAGGTTAGAAGACACTTGGCAACTTGTCTTTTCCCTTCATAACTAGCAGTTTGAGCTCTCCACTCTCCTCCTTGGAGTTTTGGTCTCAACTGACTGCTAATACCCAATTAGGCTGGAAATAGAAATGTCATCTACTTTCCACACAAAATACAACGGAATTTCCAGAGCATCACTTATTTTGCCTAGCTTGAACTGCAACTAGGATTTTTCTTCCTCTTATGAAAGCCAGTTCTAGATGGTTTACATAAACACAAAACTACTGAATGCTGAAGAATGCTAAAATTCTTCTACATTATGAGAAATTTCTTTTAAGACTATTAGGAAAGCTATAAGAATTCAGAGAGCATCATTAAACAAGGAAAATAAGTAATAGGGTTTTTTAAATAACAAAGACTGAATAAACAATAACTTGGTTACGCATAGGAGTCATCTTAGTTTTATTTACTGTAACATAAGCAATCTTGCTATCATCATTCTTGTCCACAGCTGTGTTTCAAACACACTGTAAAAAGCTACTTACCAATACCAGGTGACTTTGACAAGTCCCACTCATTTCTACCAGCTCCAAGAGGTTGTCCAGTACATGATTTTATATTTAAGATATTATTATTCCATGCAGTAGAGTGTGGATTATAAAGTGGAGCTGCACCCAAAGAGCCAGGACCAACATTTGGACCTAACGGAATTCCTACCATAACTGGATTCTCAATATGTCCTGCTGGGATACCAGAACATGGAAGCCCTGCTGGAAGTCCAAAACCTGCAGAGATGCAGCCATGAAACTGAGACAGAACTGTATTTCCAGTAGATGGTATATTTCCCAGATGCTGCTGTGCAAATGGACCCGTTGCAAGAGAATGTCCTGCAAGCAAGGGGGGAACAGAAGAAGAAATTGCTTGACTCTCAGAGGTAGTGACATGGGATTTAAAGGTTGAAATGGGAACATACTGTTCACTAGATGAGTTTTGACTGCATGGCATATAGGTGCTTAATCCAGAATATATGGGTAACATATTCAGAGATTGTAATCCTTGTCTCTGTGCTTTGTTTGTTTGATCCTGACACACTTCTTGTGCATCAGCATTGACAGAATGTGGCTGAAAGGTGCAGAATTTACTTAATAAAGATGATTTAACATGGTCTGGCTCGTTATAATTTGCTGGTGCATTTAAAGGAATATATGCAATCTGCTTTTCGTTCTTTGAAAAACCTTCTTCAAGTAGTTCTTGATCCAGTACATTATCAAGTTTTCTTTGGAGACTTGCAAGTTCATTTTCTTCTCGTTTCTCCTCAATACTAAGTGCTGCTTCTTTTCTATTTCTTTGACATGAGTGGTCTTCTAGCTTTTCCTTTGTATGTTCCCGTGGAGGTGTTGGGCTGGCTCGAATTATTGTTGTGCTTAGTTCAGTAGCATTTTCATCCTAGTAAACAGATATGACATGTAGTATTACATATTTTTAAAAAGCAACCAGTGCACTTAAGACAGAACTTAGTATTGCCTGTTAAGGAAACTTCCCTGTCTGACCGGTATTGCCACTCAATACAAATAATCAAGTTCGTCAAGTTTCATCTGAGATTTTACTTTTGTAACAACTGTGGCTCTTCAACTTGAAAAAGAGAACCTACACCTTCAACTTGTCTGCTATCTCAAGTCACACTCTAATGGGTCTGGCTGGGATAGAGTTAACTTTCTTCACACCAGTCTCTATGTGCTGTATTTTTAGATTTGCCTCCAAAACAACATTGATAATACATCAGACATACTTGCCAGCTTTTTAAGGAAGAATTGAATGGCCTTGAATCAAGTCACTAATCAAAAAGGATTCAAGATGCATCAAAATGCACTGACACAAACATTTTCTCTGTGCACTTACACAAAGAAATCATTCAAGCCCAGAGTCCTCCATTTTGACAGGTATGCATGGTGTAGCTGGAATGAGCATACCTCACCCCCATTCTTAATTCCTCTTAGTCCCAGTCTAGAGGTTTTATCACTTAGAAATCAAACCAAGAGAAAAAGAAGTACAGATCACAAATATGCATACACACAACATGATTCAAGGATTCTCTTAGCGGGTTAACTCTCAAGAGCAAAAGTGATTACACCCTCTCATGCACTGTTCATAGGTACTAACAGCAGCGTGGACACTAATCAGTAGAGGAGGACTGACCACAGGAAAACCACCCTTCCATAACTGTCATCACACTTAGCAGTCTTCACAATGGAAGCATGGATGAAACTCCAGGTATGTCCCCCTACCAATCTGAAAAATTGAAGTGTTCTTTAGATGTACTACAAAGGTTAATTTTTTTTCTTCTTAAGTAAATCTGTACCACAAATTCCAATTTCAAAAATGGAGTTCCAAAATAATTTTTAAAAGTTTCAGAACAAAAACTAGACAGCGTTGTATCAAAGCAATGAGACGTCAGCTCAGGACAGGTGTCCTGAAAACTCTTACACAGGAACAGGAGAGCTACACAAAAGGATGAAAAGTATCTACAGTATAAAGCAACCATTCAGCTTAAATAAATAGGAATTGGGAGGTAGAGAGTGGCATGTGAAAGAAGGGGAAGGACCAAAAAAATACCTGTTCTGATTGTCATAGACAAGTAAGCTGCAAGTTACAATCCTGTATAGAGGGCACTGAAGGCAGCTGTGTGAGGTGAGATGGCTCACGAGGCCAACTCAACCAAATGATAGAAAAATAAATCGACAATAAATAAATTTAAGAAAACATGCACCTTCGACAACCCTGACCCTAGTGTTAAAGGGAAATGGCACTATTGGTTAAAGAGATTGTACTATAGTAATTATTCAGATCTGAAGGTAACACCAATACAAACACTTCTTGTCTGTTGAAGTTTCAGGCAAGGGGCACGAAAGTGGCTCTTAACAAGAAAAACGAGATGAAAATTTCTCAGTCACACCCTCTCAACATAAAAAATTACTAACCCAAAGGAATAAATTCACACTGCAGCATTATAAACGGGACTTTAAAACGTACTCATAATACAAATGTAGAACTTTGGCAAAGTACTTGAGGATCAACTTTGCTGAGCTACCCAGAGGAACAAAGACTACTCACACAGGAACATCTCCTCAAGACAGAGGGGCAAACCACTATGCAGACAGTTATGCCAAAGCATCCAGAGTCATCCATTTGCATGAGATGACAAATCAAGAACCATATGCACTGCAAATGTGAAAAACAGACCTACGGGCTGATGCTAAGCCAGCAAAGACTGCAAGCAAACACCCATTTAAATTTGCCCTTAGGTTCCTTCCTCCTGGACTGTGATTCCCACTGGAAATGTCAACATGGAAAAGAACAGATATTCCCTCTGTAACTTGAGCAACTAAACCTAGAACAAAATGGGCTATAGGCCAGCACACACATGTCTTTCATGCTCCAAGGATCAGGAAGATGCAACATTGATGGTGGTTTTCCTAAAGGAGGAAGAGAAGGCTTCACTGAGCTCTCACTAGTTACCAGTCCTGAAAAGCCTCACTCTCTGTAAATGAAAGGAGAAGGCATAGTAGAGAGCATTTCTATTTCCTGTGTTAGAGAAATGCATGACTGATTTTACAAAGTATTGTAACTGACTAATATCACAAAATAAATGTAGTCACTCATATTTACACAGATATCCATGCAGTCACAGAGGCTTTTCAGTTGTTGTCTGTGTTTTTAAAAGTTTCATCCACAATTCCACATACTTTGGAAGGGGAGAAACACTACAGAAAGATCCCAGATTGCAAGGAACACCAATTCAGATACAAGATTGCCAATTATTTTAATCAGCACAAGACTGCCAGTCTGAACACAAATTTCACTCTCAAAGCATACTCTTTTCTAAAGCAATAAAAACAGTCAGAATAACTGTCAAAGATGGAAAATTACAGTTTCAGTTCTGGAAAAAAGTAGTACAAGCTAAACTACATATTTACAAACAATTCTCCAGGGGAAAAAAACAAACAAAAAACCAATAAACTAGGAAAAGTATTCTCCTAACAGCTGAAGCTGAACAGAAACAGAGCCTCAAGTGATAAAAGCAAATACAGATCCTACAAAATATGACTGGAATACTGCACTACATTCCAAGAACAGAAAGAATTAACACAAAATTATGAGGAAAAAATAAAAAGAAAAAAACCCACCAACTCTAACTTTCTGAAAATTTTGTAGTTCTTTGATTGTTTTACTACATTCATACTCAGTAGAGTGTGTGCATTTAGCACAACCTATTCCAGAACTTAAATTTCTGAAAAGTCAGTACTTGGGGAGAAGCAGAATACCTTTTCCTCATGCACAGCATGTCCTAAACTGTTCTGAAACCCTTTTCTAAATCAGAATTACTTTGACCATTTAAAGTTTCTGTTTGGGGTAAAGGGGAGGTGCTTCTTTTTCTTACCTGGTATGTCTCCAGATTATGCATTCCTGCTGTGTTCTTACAGGTACTACTGGGTGCAGAGACATATGTCAATCTGCTCACGCTTGGACTTGAGTAAACTGACTGAGATAATACATTCTCTTTGCAAGGAGATTCCTGATACTGTGACTGGCATGTAAAGTCCTTTTCAGACCTGAAAAACAGATTCGAAGTATGTGAGCATCAGAATAGATTTCTAATGATGCCCTCAAGAAAAATCAATGCTACGCAAGCTACGCTGTTCTAAAGTCCACTTACTTAGGCATTCTGTTTAACACAGTCAACAGAAATGAGACATTTTAACTGGAAATCCTAATTAATATCTATATAATATGCCTGCAAAAATACATATACTCGTGCACATATTAACTCCTGAGAAATACCAGACAGCCTGCAATTCTAATAACATGTACAAAACACTAACTGTAGTTAGATACCAAACAGTGAACTTAAAAGTGAAGTCAAGGAAATCAGTTGCCTCATCTTTTTATGAGACTGCACATAGTTATTAGCTACTGGCCATGTTTACACATTTAAGACTACATTAATTTAGTTGTAATCTTATAGGTTATGACACTTATTGTTAAGGAAGCTCATTTTAAAAAACACTGCTCTTTCAGTTGCAAAGAGAACCTTAAACCTTAGACATAAGTATGTGTCAAGATACAAAGTGGTCAAAAGCAATACAAATATTCCTACCCATTCCTCTTTCACAACAAGCAATGGTTCAAATCAGAAAACCAAATGCAGTGAAATACTTTTAAGTTTAAACAACATATCTTCGTTGGTCCACAGAATGTCAAGCTTAGTCTTTAAATGGACTCTCAGCCTAATGAAGATCATCTATAAACCTAGATCAAGGACAACATTTAAAATGAAACTTATTCCCTCAACAAACCGCACAAAGCATTAATTCTTACAACCTGCACCAAGAATTTACCCTGAAAATGCTGTTCCAGAAGTCTCGCTAGGAGAAGAGTGAATCAGAGGTGAAGTTGAAGGTCTGAAGCTATACTGCTCATCCTCCAGAGGCTGTAAGTCACATTCAGGTAGAATGGATTTATGGTCTATCAAATAAACAGAATTTAATAATAAAATTTATTGAAGTACATGTCTACGGTCAAGAAAAGCCTTTTCAACAACTTGTTACATTTATGTAGGTTTACTTACCAGTACTATTATGGGAAGTTGGGGAGAGCTTCTCAAAAGTTACATGTTTTGCATTCCCACCACAAGTAGTACTGGCACCCTTGTCTCTCTTCTCTATTTCTGCATTTTGCATCCTTTCATCACTGTTCAATTTCTCTGTAGGCTTTGCATTTGTAGGACTTATTGAGACACACTTACTAGATTGCTTGGCAGGGTTTAAGTTGCTGAGTGACAGAGTCTTTCCTGTACTTCCCTCCACCAAACCATTACATGGTTCAGGAATAGCATTTGTTGCTTGAACTACTGTTTCTCTGTCTTCCCTTGCACAACATCTACTAGTGAGATTGTTGTTCTGGTAAGCAAACGGACCTCTCTGTGCCACTTCCACGTTTGCTGCTAAAGGAATTCCACATGCATGGGCTTCATTTCCATTAAGGGTATCTGATCTAACATCAGCACCCATTGACTGTAAATGTTTACTATTTACTAAATCTGACAACTTTTCTGAATATTTAACACCATCTGCAGTTACACTTTTGTAATTGGGAATACCAGACAGACTGGAAAAATTCTGACTATCACTTTCCTTGTAGAGATAATCCAGCAATCGCTTCTCTATTTCTTGCCGTTTGCTATGATTATTCATCAAGTCTTCTGTAAGAGCAGCCTTACTTTTATCTTTACTCAGTAAAAAGACATCAGGTATAAGGGTCTGGACAGATGCTTCATGCTTCACAATACTTTCATATTCACTTTCATGTCCATTCTCATCTGTTTTTTTGAGATATTTTTCCATGTCAAATGCACTGTTTTCCTCACTGCTGGATAACATCTGATTAGCAGAGAGTTCCACCTCTTTAACAATTCCAGGAAGGAAAGGTGTTCTTTTACTTTTATTAGAGAGTGCCATCATCATAGCAGCTAGCTGGGAAGGTTCAGCACTGGTGGAAGCATTAGCAATAGCAGTTGCAATTGTGCTAATACTCAGGACAGAATCACAATGATTAGGTAAGCCATCCTCAAACTTGTCTTTATGAATTCCATCCTACAACAAACCACAATGAGTTAGGTACCATAGTAAGAAATATTTTTTTTAGTGTTTTGTTTTTGTTAGCTTGCTTGAATTATTATGCATTTTGGGTTCTGGTAATATATTAACATTTCCAGTTGTCAAATTTTTAATTGCCTGCCAAGAGGGTATACCACAACAGGCATAATTCTCATTCTGCTGATTTTTTTTAAGTCTATTCCACTAAGACTTTTTTAAAGATTAAATAAAGATTACCTCTGGTAGGAAGTCTCTACAAAACTTCTTAAATCCTAAAATGCTTTAATTCAGTTGGAAGAACTGAGAGTAAAAAACCATTGAAAACAAACTAACAGAGAAGCTACCATGACCAAATGTACAGTAATCTTCCATTTAACTTGAAATCGTCTGTCTCTCTGAAGGGTGAAGACAAAGCTATTCCTACCATTTTCTCTATTACTTTAGCCTGATTTATTCTTTAGAAGTCACATTGGCCAAGCTTAGCAGAGTATGGAGTAGTTAGAGAGCCTCTTCCCACCTCTCAGACACACACACAAATTTAGGAAGATCTGAAAACAGGTGTCCTCCTATAGATACACACGCATGTCTTCACAATGTCCTCACAAAAAGATGGATAAAGTATGGAGCAGATAAGTAGATTGTGACTGGACTGAAAACTGAGCTGGACTGACAGACTCAAAGGATTGCAATTAAGAGCACAAAGTCCATCAGGAGGCCAGTCACTCACTGGTAGAGTACCCTGGGGATCAAGACAGGGGCCAGTACTGTTCAACAACTTCATTAATGATGTGGATGATGGGGCAGAGTGCACCATCAGCAAATTTCATCATCACACAAAACTGGGAGGTATGGCTGATAGGCCAGGAGAGTCAGCTGTCATTCACTGGGACCTCAACAGGACAGAAAAACGTGCTGCGAAGTTCAAAGGGAAATGCCAAGACTAGCACCTGAGGAAGAATAAACTCATGCACCCATACAGGCTGTGGACCAACCAGCTGGAAAGCAACTTGGCAGTAAAGAAATTGAAGGTGCTGGCAGACAGGAAGTTGACCATGAGCCAATAATCTGCCCTTGTGGCAAAGAAGGTCAACAGCATCCTGGCCTGCATTAGGAGGAATGCTGCTTTCCACCTTGCACCATATTGATACTACTAAATTCTATCAACTAAAAGACTTTATTCCCATGGTAAAGACAAGTTGTTTTCATTAAAAGAATAGAAGCAGAAGACAGCTGAAATTTAGAAACTTGACTGCAGAATGTTAATAGCCCAAGAGTCTATGAAACACCATAGGTTGACAGACTAAAAAGCTCCAAAAGTAAAGTTGGAAGAAAAAGGAAAATGAGATGGTGGTAACAACACCTGACTCACTACAGGACCACATCATTCTAATGAAACTACCCTAACAGCAGCACCTACTATATTCAAATGATCAATATATAAAGCAATGAACTAATAGCAAAGTCCAAATTTAGCCACAATCAAAGAAACAATAATAATTGGAGCAATCTGAATTCTGTTTCAGTTCATAATTGCACTTAAGAGAAAAATACAAGAGAAATACCTTTGCTTCATTTTTGGTAGCACCTTCTGTATTGATGCTTTTATGTATTCCAGCTGCAGTATCCATCCCATGCCCTGAACCTTCAAAGCTGGCAGAATTTGAGTGTTCTTTTGTTTGTGTTTCTAAGTCATCTAAGAACAAAAAAAACCCCAAAAAAATGAAACAAAAACAAACAAACAAAATAACTCCATGGAATTAATTTAGAGTAAGGAAATTGTCTAAAAACCTGTATTCCTGGGATACACATGCTCCATTAACACCCCATAGAAGAAAAGAGCTGTTCCATAATTACCTGAAAGCACCTCAGACAACTGTGAAATCTCTTGGCCACTGTCACCTCCTGATGAATCAGATTGCCTTAGCAAAGCAACGGGCTGCCTTTTCTTTGGAGATGTAATATAGTAACCAAAAGATGGCTACAAAAAAAAAAATATCCCAGAATAAAGCATAAGCAAATTTAATCATTAACAAATAGGTTCAATGGGCTTGCAAAGAAGTTTCAGCCCACAGTGCCTGCCCCATTGGTATTTGGCTCTCATACCACTAAGAAATAAAATGTGCCTCCTAGCACTGCAAATGCCTAATCCAAATACACACACTTCCCATATGTACATAACATAAACTAACTGCCATGGTTGAACCCCAGCTAGCAACTAAGTACCACACAGCCATTCCCTCAGTCCCCCCACCCTACCACAAACAATTGGAAAGAATAAGTAAACCTTGTGAGTCAAGATGAGAGCAGTTTAATAACTGACACAAGACATAAATTATAGCTGTAGTAATTGTAATGAAAAGGAGGGAGAGAAGAATACAACCCAAGAGAAACAAATGGTGCACAACACAATCACTCAGTACCCACTGATCAATACCCAGCCTGTCCCTGAACAGTGATCTGTGGCTGCCAGCCAATTCCCCCCACTCTACAGACTAACCACCATGTTCTACGGTACCAAATGCCCCTTTGGCCAATTCAGGTCAGCTATTCTGGCCATGCTTTCCCCCCAGCTTGTGCACCTGCTCATTGGCAGAGCATGAGACACTGTAAAGTCCTTGATTTAGAGTAGGCATTACTTGGCAACAACCAAAACATTAGTGTCTTATCAACACTGTTCTCATACTAATTCCAAAACACAGCACTGTACCAGCTAGTAAGAAGAAAACTAACTATCACAACCAGGACACAACTTAGGTATACCAGTTACACACAACAAAGTACACATGCTCTCACCATCTCTGCCTGGAGTCACGCTGTGCCACTGAGCCTCAGAACACACCAGGACAGAACGTGGCAACTCTACCAATTCATCAAGACACAAGTGAATTACACAAGCATACTTGACTTCTTCCTCCCATTGTACACATTTCCCCATCCTTTTTTGAAGTCTACAACACAGATGAGAGCCTGTCTACCAACAGCAGATGAGAGACAGGCCAGATATCCAACAGATGCAAGAAGCATAGAGATGTTGGCAAGTCCAATCTAGATGACTTCTGCTGAAGTTGGAAATTTGCCTAGAAAGCATATCCATTACCAACAGTCATTCAAAGATACTCTCACTGTTCAAATAGCCCTGTCTGAGCACCATTTCATTCAACTATTATGTGAACCTCCAATGTGCACCCTGTATATGATGTGCTCCCTCTAATCCTACATATAATTAGCTCCTGACCAAAAGGTGAAGATCGACATTCACTGGTAACACCACCCAGCGCCTCACATCAGAAATATCAGAAATTCCAAGTGGGAAACTAAAGTCAATCCAGACCTGTCTCACACGGAATTGCCTTCAGAAGTCAACTTAGAAAATTAGTTCAGAATTAGTTACAAAGTAACAAAAGCAGTGCTAGTTGTATTTCTCCTTGTCCTTCCCTTGTGTACCAATATTAAGATACATACCCGTTTCACGTCACTGCCTCCACCAAGACAACCAAGAGCTTCAGATCGCTGACCAAAGAACTCCCCCAAAGACAAACGTAAATAACTGGCATCTTTATCAAGATCAGATGTTCTCAGCAGAATGCAGCTATTAGCAGATTTCCATGAAGTATTTGCTAATTCAGATGCATTTAGACTGTCTACTCTTTCTGCCTGCAGACAAAGAGATTTCAGAAGTTGTAACTTGTAAATAAATTAGAGAACTATTCTGTTTACATTGAGACAGTTACCTGCACAAGTCTGTGTGCTTTCTCAAACTCTTCCTGGTCTTGTGCAATCATAGCTGCTGCTTCAGCTTAAAACCAAAGAGAACATTTATTAAAATAAGGAATAAGTTATTAAGTGCTGTCATTAATATTTTTCATCATTAAACTAAATTCTGATGGACAACATATATTCAATATATATTTCTAGATCTGACACAGTTTGGAACTCAGTAGGAGTTATTCCATCTCATTTTGGTGAGAAAAGTTACAGAAAATTAGTTTTAAAGGGGTACTCACTGGATCTTAAGGAGGCAAAGTGAAAATCAGCATTTAGCTAACTAACTTAATGATGAATAAAAAAAAGTCTTTTATAGCCTCAACTCCAAACTAAGCTGCAACTTTTCACAGGTTATGCTACCCATACTAGCTAGAATTAAGCACCATATGGCTCCTTCAGAACAGACTTTTACTATATTTGAGATTGAAAATTTACTTCATCAAGGTGGTACCTGTGAGCTGAAGCAAAAGAAAACACACCGGTTTGTACCCAGTTCAGGAAAAACCTATGCAAATTAGCAGGCCAAATCAATCAATCTTACTTTTGAATTAAAAAAATTGCACTTATTGCACAATCACCATCTACAGAACAAAGAACACCTAAAGTCTCTTCCCCAAAATTATGTGGGAAACTGATCAAGAGGTACTGCTCTACCACCTTATTTCAATGTTAATGTACCATTAAGTTCATCAAACTTGTAAAATATGCAGCTTTGTACACTGAGCATCCCTAGTCGTAGAGAACATAGGGCAAAAGGGGACATAAGTCAAGAATGGACACAAACTTGTAAAGTGAACACACGTGTTGTTCATAAAATTACTAATGGAAAGTTGCAATACATGCTCTGAGGAAAGAAACAAAGATGAAATACACTTTTGTTGAGCAAGCCAACTGCATTTCCTAAAGGCAACCTGGCACTGTAAATGGCCCATTGTTATATCCACTTGAATTCTAAGTCACTAACTCCTTACTTAATCATCTGTATAAGTATTACAGCTCTCTGCAGACCTTCTGAAGAACCCAACACTCAAGTGATTAATCCTGCACTACTCCATACAAGAATACACTGTCTGCAGTTTGCTGACAGAGACATGTCATAAATGAGACTCAGATGCTTCAGATGTAACATTTTCTTTCTGTTTCTACAGATAAAATCTCTTCAGCTCTCTTCAGCTGTCAAATTCCACACTTGAGCATTGCAGACAGACAAGCAAACTAGCAGCCAGAAGAATGCTAACCCTCTTGAATTTTTGTGTGTGTTATCCTCTACTGTGCAAAATGGTGAGCCAATAGGCTCAAAAGCAGAATTGCTTTAAAAATCCATCCGGTGGGAAAAACATAAACAGCCTTGGAAAAATTTACGAGTCTAATACTCTAATCACTCAACAGCACAAGTCTAAGCAGCAGAATGGCATTTGAAAAATACTGGAAGAGCTCTATTTACAGAGTAGATGGAGAACTTTCTCCCAGATGGGGTAATATCTGCTTAAACGAGCAGAAAACCACTAGTGTTGATTATTTCAACCAGTTGAACCTGTTTGATCTCTCGTTCAGAATAACCAGTTTTAGACAACAACATATGCAGCATTCTCTTTGAAAGAAAGAAGATCCTTGAGGGGACCATGGACATCTTGAAAATACATTAGCCGATAGAAATGTCAGCTTTAGAAACCATAAGAGACCAAGAGAAATGCTGCTGCACACATTGCTTAATCTGTCTAGTAAAACAGATGACATTTCGGTGCTGAGGAATTGATTTGTCTACAGCGTTATGCACATATTATCCAAGCCTGTATGACAAACACAGATTCATGAAGATCAGTTTGAGATAAAAAATTGTTTTGTTATTCTTAAGTAAATAGAGGTTCAAAAAGCCTGGAATTCAACTGAAGATGAGAACTCCATACAGTCCTTCAATAATTTCCAGCATTTTTCAGTACCAGTACCATTTTTCAGCATCAAGACATTCCTAAGGGAGTTCACAAAAAAAATCAGTAGCTAGACAATTCGACACTTTAAAATCTCTCAAGTTTCAACACTCTATTCATATTCTAGCTGATTTTGTAGCAATTCCTTGTTTACAATTATTTCCTGTCTTATGACTATCATGCAATATGAAATTAGTCTTCTCCTCTTCTTGAAAGAAAGGATAACGATAATTGAAGTCCAAAGGAAAAAGCGTGGAAATGACAGGTAAGAAGTGTAAGAAGTTACTTTAGCTCATAGAATAGGTACCAGTGGCACATGTTAGAATGCTTTTTGTTTAGTTTCAAAACATCCTTCCTGCGAAGAGTAGGAAATATGAAAACAAGCTATCAGCTATAAATAATGATAATATCATTATAGGCTGCTATCAGCATCAACTTTCAAATAATTTCTAGTACCTAAAGCCTGAAGGCTTTGCACCACAATATACTGATTTGTTGAAGTAGAAAAAAAAAGTTGACTTAACACTATTACAGACAACAGAGCTATCTAATAAGAAAAAAAGATTACATACAGCCAGTAATGAACTCATTTATTTTATCATCTTCAGACAGATTTAAATCTTGTTCTTCATCAAATGAAGTATAATATGCAAGATCAGTCACCCATTTGCCCTCTTCATTTTGATAGACAATGCTGTGTGGCAAATCACCTGAAAGATACATAAAATGCTACAGTGTGGATTAAAATAATAAAGGAATATAACAAAATCTCCTTATTTCAGATCAAATTTTGATGAATCTAGATTAAGTTCACTTGCCAGAAGTCAACGAGTTAAAAAAACCAGAGCTCAAGTTTGCTGCATTTGCAAGCTTAAATAGTTTCATCAGCAAATGAACAGCAGTTAAGTGCAACATTGTTTTTTTTTTAACAACTCCCAAAACTGAAGAAGAATGCCTAGCTAACAATTTTATTTCTTTTTCCATGCGGCAGAGTGCAGTCACAATTGCATAGATGAGCTGTATATAAAGCATCCTACCTTTGTCTGTGGTAGCTAAACTGAAATTCTCACAGCTGTCTCCAGTTGGTGACAGGTAAGCATCAGGAAGACCAACTTCACATACAGGTGCCTCTGCCTGAGGTGCATTGGCACTAAGAACTTCAGGAGTGGTGTCCTGTCCCAAAAATCCTCTTGCTGTCACTAGTACTTCTGCATCAGAAGAAGCAGCCTGACAGTCAGAAGACTGTATTTCTTGCTTTGGAGAGACATCTGAGACGTCAGCTTTATGGCTGTCCATGCACTGGAGATACAGTGAATCTAATCGCAACTCAGAAGCAGCGCGGGAACCCAGAACATCTCCAGTAGTCATGGAATTCTTCGAAAACAATAATCATTTGAAGTGTCAGAAATGCAGTTGTTAGCTATTTGTACTAACAGTTCTACACACAAAACACTCCAAGCTAACTATGTTTGAAAAAAGTATCTAAAAGCAAAGTGGTATTATTAATTTTTTGTAAAGAGAGGTCAAGTTGCTAGTTCAACCTCTAACAAGTTTTCAAATGCAGTGCCATCCTCTACTACAGTCTTACTCCATAGGATTAACAAGAATTTAAATGGCAATTTCATACCAGTTGCTGTACTGCTCTGGACAGCATTTCTTTTTGCACAGGACATCCAGTTATCCCTTCATTTTGAGAATCTTCATCACTAGCATTTCCAGAGTCTACTCCTGTCACAGCCTCATAACTGGCAGAATCCTGGAAGTTCTCCTTTATATTGAAAAAAAAAAAAATTAAAACCAGTAAATATTAAAGCTACACTAAAACAGATATACCAAAGGAAAAAACAGGGTTTCTCCTAGTAGTTTTCCCTAGTAGTAAAGACATTATCATACTTGGTTCACTCGTGTGCCACTGTCATAGGCACCTCTAGCTGCCAGCACCACCACCAAGGACAATAGTTCCTGGCTATGCCAATCCATGCATTTGCCCCCAAAGGCATACACAGCAAGATGGAAAGATCGCTTCTTATTCCTACTTCATCCTCTCATTCCCTTCAACATGGCACCGTGCTACTCCTCTTTCCCTTCTGGCTGACCCACTGTTGGATAAGGACTCCAAATCCAACTCAGAGTCCCACTGCCTATCTGCAGTGCAGTGAAGCAGGAAGATCTTAAACAAATAGAGAAGACCTAAGAGAACAGAATCCTGTTATTCTCACTCTTCAAACCCCTTAACCCTTTCCTCATGTACAGCTGTAGATCAGCAACTGGCAGACTATGCAGACTACTTGTACAGGGTTAACACATCACTTCCCACAGCCTGGAAACTCTGATGTCAGATGGGAAATCCCAGAAATTTCAGAAGTTACAATTTATTTACCTGTTTAAATTCAATCACACTTTTCAACTCTGGTCAAGCATGAGACTGTCAGGATCACAACCACTGTTGCAAAGGCAAGAAAATGGAAAGGCACTGAATCCCTGGCAACCTGTTTGCAAGGGAGCTAACTGTTGCTCAAAGGCAAACCACAAGTCAGCCAGTTGCTACCCTACACTCTTTCACACACTTACCAATTATTTAAGAGACTTACTCTCCTGGAAACACAAGTCTGTGATGCTATACACTTAATAACACCTTGGATATTGCTATCCAAGATTTAAAAAAGGAGTGATTACAGAGAGTATTTATAAACTAGTTATATGATAGGAAAGAAGTTAAGAAGAGCAACAAATTTAACTACTCAAAGTTTTACTTAAGGGCCATTGGACATGCTGAGCTTTGAACTTTAAACCTACTTGAAATAAGCCATTTTCAGAAAGTTTCAGCGCTCTCCAGCATTCTGAAAGTTTCTGCAGGTTGGTGTCTCCTCTTGTCATTTCTGGTTTTATCAGCTGCTCAAAATAGGCTTCTAGCTGGTTATCAAAGAATTCCTCATCATCAATATCATCATCTATTGAAAGAGAAGAAAATACCCTTTTCACTTTTAACTGACATTTTATATCACCTGACATGCTATCAAAACAACTCCATAATTTTTAATACATTGAGTCTCACAACACACAATCAGATCAGAATTATCCTGTTTTTTCATCAAAATAACTGAGCCACAGAAACATGTAATTGTCTTGCTCCATGACTAGTGATACACAGCAAAACAGGATGACTACAGGTCAACATTTTAACTTCCAGGCTATCAAGTAACTCATCTTCCTTCACATGATCTATATACCACCACATTCCAAGTGGTAAATCATATATATACTTATAAATTAAAAGGAAAATATATGTAACATTTTTCAAACTTCACAGAAAGTGACCGAAGCATATATATATATATATATATAATGTCTGTATATATATATAAAATATATTTCAATGGAAAAAAATGTTAAGTGATATTACTAATAACAGTACTATGGCTGCTTGCCAAGTGAGAAGTTTTCCAAGACTAATCTTTCCTTGGTTTAGGATTGTTTTTTTTGTTTGTGAGAGTTGAGGGAAGAAGAGTTTCCCAGGCTTCTGTTTGTTTTTTAAAAGATCCAGACATCAGTCAGCTCTTAAGGGCATATTTTAATACACTCTAAAACCATTATAAAACATATTCCAAGAAGTTTGAAATATTTACTTTTTATTCTTTTATTTCCAGGAAATAGTAACCTGTTTGTGTTTTTCCTCATTAAAAAAACTATATACCCAACCAGGCCTTGTATTTTTAAAGTCACAACCATATTTTGCTTACCCCATCTCTTAATGTTCATTTTCAGGTTGCTGGTGATGGTTTAAAAATTCTCCATCAGTTTTGCCCTTAAAGTTTACTTCAATTCTTTATCCCAAAACAGTAATTCTGAAGCACATTCTCACTACTTCCTTCTGCCAAAGAGGTCTACACAATGCCAAGAATGTACAGAAAAACAGTATATATATTCACACACAAGTAAGCCATCTTTGATTTCTAGTTTGGCCCCTTCTCTGTACAAAAAGCCTGACTTACAGAAGCACATTCTCTCAAAAAAAATGAGATTTAATTGAATTGGAAGATATGGAAGCTCAGCAACTTTGATATTACAGTAAAGCAATGAGCATAACTTACATTTCAGAGTCGATACATGAAAAATCTGAATCATGGTTCTATTTTCATGTACAAGACTGGGAAGATGGAGGGACTGCAGCAGGCTCAGTTCCCTCAATCTTTGAAAGAGGACTAACACCTAGGCTCAGAACAAACATCTACGGGACTCTTCAAAAATTTTAGGAGGATTAGTTAGTTACCTGAATGGTAGACAAATACCTACAATTCAAACTCTAGTTAAAACACGGTAAGTGTTTTAATCTCATCACCATATTTTAATTTCTGCTTTGTGAAACTGGAAAAATCACCTTGCTTCCAAATAATAAGATTCAAGTGTTTTACCTCAGATACCAGAGGCTTCCTCCTTATTTTTAGAAACACTTAGTTGCCAAAATTATACTCAATACCAAATTGCATGATAAAAATTAGTACGTTGCACGCTAACCAGGAAAAATAAAAGATCAGTTAGCTTCACCAGTACAGGAACCCTGAAGAGGCAAATATTTCTAGCTAACAGCTACCAACTCCTTAGGAGGGCAGTTAAAAGTAATTTCATACTCTTGGGTGATGAAAAAACAGTATTTTTACTCAACAAACTATTAACTTCATTTTTATATGCTTAACACACAAGTGAAGTTATGCAAGAAGAAACGACAAAAAAACCCTTCCAAATACAGTCATAACATCTGTAGATGCCATGGGAGAAATCCAGTAGCCCTACTTGAATGCAGGGCTGCTTGATCTCAGGACAGCAGTAAATCTATTTATTACTCCGCTTTCCTCATTCTTAGTGTATCTGAGGATCTGCCCTGTCATCCTTCACTCTATGTGCAAAGTCAACTGCATTAATGAAAAAGAGCATGTTTGTCCCTCAGCAGCCCCTGGAAGGGCACAAAAATTTCAAAACTCTTGTTTAGTGATACAGAACTCAAGCTCTCCTTTTATCCTGCAGATAAACTAGACTTCCAACTTGTGTGTCACCCTGCATGTGCAGCATATAAAGGCATCTGAACTGAAACTCAAGCAAAAGCTCTCTCCAAGTGTATGTACATGCTCTTCACCACAGAATTTTATCTCTAATAACACAAAGTGAAAATACAGCTAGGGTTACCACTTCATTAAATTAATGCCCAGATTTCTACCCATATTTTTGATTCATAGTAACTGAAGACTATTTTTTTATTTTTTAGATTAAAATTCCAATTCTGATCTTCTCTGACAAATTCCACAGCCACCCTCTCCTGTTATAATTTGAAAATAGTCTGTTTTTCCAAGAACACAGTTTTCTTTAATATTGCTATACTAGTTTTTGATCAAGCATAATCCAGTACTAAATACTTCAGTAAAACAGTATCTTTCTTCTCAAGTATGCAGTAAAATTGAGTCACAATTACAGACTCAACTACCAAGGGTTATAATCATAATTACCAGTGGCATCTTCTGAGCTTGAAAGAGATGTAAGTTTCTCATTTTCCAAAAAACTTGAAAGGCTATTGCCAAGATGATCACTTGAGATTTCACCTTCTATCAACTTTTCAGAAGGTTCAGACAGACCAACCTGTGAAAAGTACCCAGAGAGAAATGTTTTGGAGAGCTACTAACTATTGTATAAATTCAGTTAATAATAAACAATTAATGAGGTCAGTGATATTTCAAAACTCCACACACACTTTTTTCCCCTATTTACCCAAGCAAACACTCTAGTTTTAATGGACTTTGCTTGCTACAATGGATGCATACAAGAAGTGTGGGGATCAAAAGGTGAAACACGGAAAAAGCATCTGAATGACACTAAACTTCAAAGACCTGAAAAATAAAGGACTAGACCACTGCATTAAAGAGTTTACACTTGAAAAAAATTGCTCTCCTCGTTCACTGAGCTGCAATCCCAATTTAAAAGAACAAAGGCAACTCTCAATAGTTTCCTATCCTGCTAAAACAGTGCTTCTTCAGAAATGGTACACCTAGACCCACCCTTTGTTGGAAATGTCTCCATATGAGCACACTAAACTGCTTACAATACAAAAGCAATAGCTGAATCGAGTTAAACTGCAAATATTGTCTTTTTTTATAGCTGAACGATTTTTAGAAACAGCACAATGTAATGTCTGTTTTGGGTTTAGTCTCACATTCTTTATGATGAGCAGATCATTTTTGACAGACAGCAAGAAGTCAAGGTACAGCAAGTAAAGAATTTGAAAGGAACTAAGAGGATTCGACTGTAACTCACTGACCACTGTGGGCCCTACAAAAATCAAATGAAAGAAAACTGAGTGAATTCAGTAAACACCAGCTGACACATTAAGGAGTACATACTGGACAGCATTTGGCTGCAGCCTGACACATACTTTCCACAAGGACCAGGATATCTCCCATTCCTATTTGCCTTGTATCCCTGTGTCCACAGCTGTCAGCTTCTCTAACACAGATGAAAAAACAGCTGAAGCATAACTCTACCTGTCAATACCTGCAGCTATCTGCTAGCTCTGGCATAAAGATACACACACACAAAAACAAAGGCAGCAGGAAGACTGAGTTGTTTACACATGGTGCAGTTTTTAATGTTGAGGACAGTGAAGAAGTCACCTGAACTAATACTCCTCCATGTAATAAAAAAATACAGGGGCAAATCCAATCAGGTTGATACTGCCTACATCAATTGCCAAAAGCATTCCAAAAAGTTCCTCAAAAGGCTTTTCCCCTAAGGCAAACTACAACTGAGATAAAATGCAAGGTCCTCACATTGACAAAGAGCTACAAGACAGCAAATGCTAGAAGCAAACAACAGTTTTCATAACTGGAAATTATTACATGGAGTCATGCTCCCATGGTACTAATTAAGTGATCTGCAAAACAGAGGCAAAATGAGGCATGACAATCGGCATGCCAGCACCTTTACAAACTTAAGGGATATATGCAACATAAGACAATAAACACAGTTCAATTTCCTCCTTCCTCCTCTCACAAAATTATTATTAGAAAACCTCTAATTTCACTGAATTTGGAAAAGCTTTTACCTTGCTATTCCTGATGTCTGGAAGAAAATGTATCCCAGGTGGCAAATCTAAAACAGAAGAATGCAGTGTAATCATTATTTCAGTAGTACAACATGAGAACATAGTGAGTGCTAACTATTCTCTAAGCAGACTGAGCCTTTGGAAGGTCTTGGCATACACCATAAAAACAAACCTAAAACATACACATTATCACACCAAATCTTAAACATTCTTATAACAAGTAAAGTAACCATGAGTAATTAAAAAGACAGGGCTTCATCCAGGCTAGAACTCCAAAAATTATCAAAGACAATTACTGCCTTAAGATTTTCTACAAGGTAGTGCAAAAAAGTAAGGATTCCCAGGTTGCACTAGCAGAAGTAAGAACAAGCATTCTGTTCCACTGTTGTATTTCACCTACTAGGCCAATTCTTTTTTGGATCACTTTAAACAGCTTCCATTTGTCTTTGTGTTATACCCACCCATAATGCAAACAAGACAGAGAACATTTTAGACATGCACATAGAGATTTTAGCAAAAATAGGTTCCTAATTCTTGAGTAATAGATGTGAATAAAAGGCAATTTCCAGACCAGGATACTAAATCTGGAATAAACAAGTTAAAACCAGGCAACTAAATCTGACCAGCCGCCATCAAGTCCGAACACTGGGCAGTCCTAGTTTTCCAAAGCATCGTGATTTTGTTGCATAGCTAATGCCACTTCCTCAAGAGTAGAGCAGTTAGTGACTGAAGCCAACACTGTCCTCTTAGAAGTGTGTTTTATTAGGGTCCATTTATATTAAAGATCACAGTACTTTCTAATTGGACATGTTCTCTGTCAAAATTATTATTACCACACAAAAAACCTTCACAAATACTCAGATAAAGTTTAGAAAAGATAATGTCTAAAAGTATACATTTACCAAGTGTATTTATTGAATTTTAAGGAATAATTAGAACTTAATCACAGGAGCGGCATCAGTAAAAAACCCATATAAGTTTAATATCAATAGCCATGCTTTGAAATTAAGTTTCAGAATATTTTTTTGCTTCCACTACTCTATTCATAACTCAAAAACAGTATAGTTTTCACAGCAAGTTTTCCAAACTACATTTTCATGTATCATCTCACTAGAAAAGCAAGTTTCCAGCTTCTACAGCTGCACGCACTTAGAGACATCTATTGTATGTTGGAATAGGTCAAGAAAAGTGACCTTATTTAAAATATAACCTTATTACCTTACACTTTTACTGGAAGAGAAGGGGTAGAGAACAAGTTACACTGTTTCCACAAACTTTAATTTAAGTTAAATTTAATTCAGATTACTACTAGTATTCTAGTTACAGTACTCCATAGCAAACATTATTTTCACCAACTTCCTGTCTAGCTTTGTACTTTGGGGAAAAAATCCAAGGACACCATGTCAACCACAGGCTTTCTTGGTTTTCAGTTTGCTCAAATCCAAGAGATTACTTTTCAGAACTGACTTATACCTGCCATAGAACAGTGAACAAGGCAAGAGAAGACCTTTGTAGCATAAAAAGCTAATTAGAGTGAGAATAAGTATACAATCTTTCTCAAAATTTAATACCTTCCGATCGCTCAAGTGGCAAAACTTCACATAAGGCACCTTGGCTGCAATTTGAATGCTTAGCGACATTCTGATCTTCCTCTTCACATACTGAGTGGGATTCTTTCAAACTAACAGAAGTTGTCTGAGGTTCTTCAACTTGTGTAGCAACTACCCTAAAAAGATAATTATTTCAATTAAAAATCAGTGAGCTACGTAGACCAACATGAGTATACAACATCTCTCTATACAAAGATAAATTTTCCAACTGCCTTGTCTCAGTCAGCTGTTTCCAAGAGCAGAGATTCTAGAGACCTGTCATTTCACAAGATTACAAGGACTACAGTTTCACAATCTGAACTGTGAAACAAAGTGACATTTCATGCAATATATGCCTCTCTACCTGTTTATTCCTCTCTTTCACTTCTGTAAAAAGGATCTACTCTGAGCAAGTTCCATGAACCATTTGAGAGCAAGTCAAACCCCAAAAAAATTTTCCCAAGTCCACAGTATCAGCAAGCCTTGTATAATATTAAATTAGGGACTGAATTATAAAGAGTATGACTTACTGAAATTGCATGTAGTTAGGTAATTCTGCAGGAGAATTATTATTCACTTCTGGTTTTACAGAACTTCCATGCAGGCAGATAAGCTAATCATGTCACAGGTTAAAATTTCCACACTGAATGAACTGAACTACTTTTGCTTTCACATTTTAGATAAATAAATTAAACTAACATTTGAAAGTCTAAAACACAATTGTTTCATGTTTTGTGGTTTGTTTGGGTTTTTTTTAACTTGAGTACAATGAAGACACTGAGTCCCTCTCAAATCTTATATTCTGTTTTCACAGGGATACTGCCTAGTGCACAATTTTATCAGTGAGGAAGACAGACATTGCAGTTTCTATCACAACAACAGGAACAAATTTGACCTTTGGTAGAATAACCTATGCAACAGCCTCCAAAGCCTCCATCACTTACTAAAGCTCTCTCAATTATATCACTAGCACTAGTTATTTCTTAAGAAATAAAAATCGCTGAGGCTACAAGGTAGGTAAATTTAATAGAAATTGATGTTCCTTTCTGTATGCAAAGTATACAATACTTAGAACAGATTTAAATCGGTGCAAAACATTATTCATACACGTGATATGAACCAGAAAGATCAGCTAAACTCCAGATTTTTATACAGTAAATGAGGTAAATACAGGCCAGATTCAAATAAGTCAACTAATAATTCATGCTTAGGAAATTTTTAATTAGTGTGACAACAAAACGAAACCTCACAGTTCATAAAACATCACTTCTAAAGATTCATTCCTGTTATGTACATGAAGCCCAATTAGTCAATCAAACAGAAGAATGCTACTCAGGCTAAGGGATAGCACTGTACAGGGTGCTTCCACATGGCCTGCCACTATACCTCTCCAGAAAACGTGGAGTTGTTTTAGCACGAAAAGCTGCCCAGGCTGCCAAACACTGTAAGCTAACAGGTTGTAAGCTACAGCTCAGCTCTCCAGTTATAGCCATCAAAAGACCAGTAGTAAAAGCTGCTGCTGAGGTAGGCAATTCAATTCTAAAGCAGTCCATAAGCAGCTTACAGCACATATAAACCTACATACTACACAGTGGTATCTATATTTTAGGACAAAATTAGATTTTTACTATCTACTTACATGTCATCATGAAAGCAGAGGGTAAATCTCTTCACTGGCTCAGGACCTGACTGACTACTGTGAGAAGATCCTGATGGAGACGAATGTTTCCCTTCTAAATAGGATGCACAGTTATCAGAAAGCCTATAAATGTAGGGGAGAAAAACACACATCAGAATAATTCTAATATGCACTGCTTCTGTTTTTCAAAGAACCAGGTAAAAAAAGTCATTGTGATGGCCACTCACCTCCTGTAAGTTATTTTAATATTTCAGCATTTTCTAGCTAATCTGTATTTACAGGTACACATGTATACCCAGAAGGATCCTCTCCAGCCTTCTATAATTCTTTAGAGAAATACCACATTATGATTTTAATGGCTAGTGGTGTTCTTTTGGAACACACACTTGGGGAAAGACATGGTTTTGAAACCTGATTTTACTTCTTGTTAAGTCACAGGACAGCAGTTAAGTGAGCAAAGGCTTCCAATTGATACTCTTTGCTTTACTCCTTGCTGATCAACATTACAAATTGTGTCAAATTTTGACTCTTATCTGTAACTTCAGTTCTTACATCACTCCTTTTAAAATGAGCCAGATTCAGGTAAGTTCAATGAAGAATTTACCAAGTCAAGAGAACACACATGTAAAAAATATATTAATCTCTACATCTTGAGTATACCAAGATGAAAAGTTAAGAAACTCGATTGTTATCAGTCTAAAAGTGAAATTACTCCTGTAAAGGGTAATTTCAATAAATGCTAAGTATTTTATTAGTCATTAATTTGATGCAGATTTTTACCAGTAATACAAGCAAACCTACGTTTGCCAATTACTGTGCTACTGATTAGTACATAGTTTTATCTTCTACCATACCATGCAACCTGTGAAAAGATTTTTCCCTGTAGGAAGCTAAACGTTTCGAATGGTTTTTACTGCAACTGAGTAGCATTTCCCCGCAGTCTCACCTGTTGTCCCCGCCCGCTTGGCTCCTGGCAACAGTGGAGGCCGCCACAGGCAACCCAGGGTTCGAGGCCACAGTCACATTCTCAAAGACGGCACTCGCGCTGCTGTTCAAGGAATAGCCCAGGAAGCTCGGGAAGGTCTCGTCGGCGATATTCCTGAAGTTCTCCATGGTGCTGGGCCGGCAGCACCTGCGGGGGCAGGCAGGGAGCGGCCGCGGGGTCACACAGCGCGCCGCACCCGCTCCCCACAGGCCGCCGTGCTCTTCGGTGCCGGCCCCCTTCGCCCACAGGCCTCCTCAGGGGCCCTTCCCAATCCCCTCCCGACACGACTCTGTCCCGCAGCCTGCCCGGCCGGGCCGCCCCTGCGAGGCGCGGAGAGCCGGCGCTGCCAGACGTGCCAACCTAAATTTAGGCTGCAAAGCCGCCCGGACCGAGGCGGCCGGAGCCTCCTCCCCTCCCTCCCTGGCGCCAGCACCTGAGGGGACGGGAACCCCGGTGAGAGGGGACGGCAGCCCTGGTGAGAGGGAGCGGGCCGCGGCCGCGCACCCACAGCCGCGCAGGCCGGGGCTGGGAGCGGTGACCCCCTCGCACCGCCCACGGGAAGAGGTCGGGGGCTCTGCCCGCCCCGAGGGCCCCGCCCGCCCTAAAGGCCCCGCTGCCGCCGCCGCTCTCCCTGGACACGGACAGACAGACGGACGGACGGACGGACCGCCAAAACTGAGGCACCGCCCCGCCCGGCGCGGCCGCCACAGCGCCCCCCGCAGTGCGGGCGGGCAGGGCCGGGAGGCACCGCCCGGCGCTCACCTGGAGGGACGCGGCACACGGAACGGGAACGCGAGCGGGAGCGGAGCGGCCCGGCCCGGCCCAGCGCCGGCGGCGCGTGCGCGCCTCTCAACCCAAAATCCCAAACCAAAATCCCAATCCCGCTCCCGCTCCCGCCCCCCCCACACGGGGCCCGCCGATTGGCTGCGGCCAGGCGGGCAGAGGTTTTTGGGAGGGGCAAGGGCGGCGCTGATTGGGCGGGAGGCGCGCGGCCCCGCCCCGCCCCGCGGTGCGTTAGGGCAGGGGCGGGATGGTGCCCGCGGCGGGTTTAGCTCGGGTGTCCGCTTCCATACAATCGTGGAATCCGTTGGGTGGGAAGAGACCCCCGGCATCGTCGGGTCCAACCCTGGATCCAACTCCGCTCTGTCTACCAGATCATGGCACTAGTGAGCGCCACGACCAACCTCAGTTTAAAAACACCCAGGGGCGGTGAATCCACCACCTCTCTGGGCAGAGAGAGTAACCAATGCCTGGTTACTCTCTCTGTAAAGAATTTCTTTCTAATAGCCCCCCTAAATTTCCCCTGGCGGAGCTTAAGCCCGTGCCCCCTTGTCCTACTGCTAGTTGCCTGGGAGAACAGACCAACCCCCACCTGGCTACAACCTCCCTTTGATGCGCGGAAAAAGACCCCACAACTAGGTAGTTGTAGAGAAGGTACGTTTATTCAGCATGCTGGATGCATGGGGGATTGGTCCGCCAAAGACATGCACACCTGTCTGTGCTCACAGGCTTGCTTAAATGCAGGTACAATATGCATATTCATTATTTCCTTA